>OY725350.1:25841272-26292139 GCA_963243735.1 Neocrepidodera transversa
CCCACGGAGGCGTCCCATTGCTTGTTAATAAATAGTTACAGGGTGTCACAACTAATAATTATGGTAACAATGTGAACAAATTATATAAAAATATTAGATTGGCATATCACAGTATGTCAGATTTTTTATTTTGTGAATCGATAACTGTGGAAGATAATCCTGAAACACGTTGATTTTTATATTTAAACACGCGATTTGTGAGATATTTTTTATACGTAAGCGTCATAACGTTACCGATGATTTTTTTAATGGAAATGTATGTCGTGCGGTACCTTTTTTAAAAGTGTCGGTAACACAGATCGTTGGCTTTCGGTTATATTATGGCTGTTTATCTGCTAGAGCCAAAGTGGGTTCGTGCCTCGTATCTGATAATGAAATTTTAATTTAAAAAGTTACAGTGTTAGCTACTTTGCTCGAATATGTAAACCGCATTGAATATTAATTTAATTAATGTCTAATGCGGAGCGTAGATTTTCTTTATCCCTGTGTCACTGTGCTGATGATGGTGGTGAGGTTTTCCGGGTTTTCCTACACCTATAGTCAAATGGCGCCATCAATCCTCAGTAAGTCGCTCCGGAGCCCCACGACAAATAATAATAGCAGCCGTCCCTTCCCCGTCCAAGCCATTGGCTCTGGGGTTCACTCGCAAGGGGGTGAAAAGTAGGGCGAGTATTATTATTATTATTGTTTCTCCAACCATATTAACAAGTATACCTTTAATAGCCAAGTTAGAAGATATTGCCTTTGAACAAGTCTACAATTTTTTTTAATTTGTTTAGATTCAAATTATCTGCTTGTTTTCTTAACCTTTTTTCTCAATAAAGTGCAATTAATTGGAAATTATCTGGAGAAATATTTTAGCAAAACAAAATTAATAATTAAAAATAATTTATGGGATTTGAAATTATAGTTCGCTACAGATTCAAAATTTAAAAAATATTTTAATGTTGGAAAATCAATTAAAATTAGTTTCTCTTTCGATAAAAATAACTTACAAATAATAAATTTAATGGGAAATGAGCTTCATAGTGATTTGTTGTATTTTAATTTTTTATTTTTTTTTGGATGGTGTACTATTTTTGAATACCAACATTAACCATTGTAATAAGTCAAATACAATTATTTCTTTATTTAATTTATTGAAATAAATTAAGTACACGTCTGTTCTATTTCTAGAGCTGCTAAGTTTTTAAACAAATGTTTTAGAGAGTATATATGTTGTATCCCCATATAACGCGCATATTTATTTTTAAAAACTTAGATTCTTAAACTTTTTACATTAGATAAAAATTAATTTTCAGACGTTTTTCAATCATTGTACTATTTTATTTAAATATTTGCACTGTTTTCTGATTTAAACTAAAAGCGTTACCATAAATAAATTTTAATTAATTTAACGAATGGTTAAGAAAACAATCATTTAATTGCAAAATCATTCATTTTGGCACTTCCATTAATTTTTTTATGGGTCAAAAAAATTAGAGTGGTAAATGTTGTCGGTACCATCTCTAATGGCATGCATCTTTATGAAGTTTTCAATAACTTTCTTTTTGCCAAAATGCTACCTTTTAAAAAATTAATTATCCACCCAACTTAAAATAATTCATAAAGTTGTTTTTTCTCTCTTAAGAGACGCCAATATAAAATGTTATCTTGCCTGTAATGGTTTTTGGACGAGCAGTCCCTTAATATTATAGATAGGAAGCTGCGGTTTTCACTAATAATTTCTGTATTTAATTGTTAAGAGCGCGTATGTGGCTTTTTTAAATTTTTTTTTAGGAAAAGTGATACGACTATCAACTTTTTTCTCTAAATAAATTTAAAAAAATAGCACAGGTGCGCTCTTCTAATAAACATTTTAAATATCATGAGAAAAGCCGCATATTTTTAGTTGCTATATTAGGCGAGAACTATTCCAAAAACGAATAATTACGTTTTGTGCCGCTCTACCCTGTTCTGGGTAGAAGAAATTGGGCTAGAGGGTAGGATTACTTAACATTAACCGGAAAATACAAAAAAAAGTTATTGTAACACCCAATTTATTACAATACAAGCACATTTTTCTTAGGTAATTATCTAACCGGCAACCACAAAAGTCACGTGATGTGCGTCCTCTTAAAGTAAGCCTCATGTTCCTATATTAACTTTTATAGATTTAAGAGGCCCACTCACTACGTATAAGTATTACAAGAAAGTACATTAATTGCGAGTGAGAAAAACTGCATATATTACATATAGCTTTTGTACTATTTATTTTAATTTAAAGGCGGCAACATCGCTTCATCCCTAGGAAACTGATTCGCTCTTTGTCTTTGGTTTGAACCTTTTGCCTTTAAGTCAGTGTAAAACTAAAAATTTAGTTTCGTCTTCGTCGTATAGTATATTGAATTTATTTGTGGAAGAATTTAGTCATAAATTAGATATTTAAAAATATATATTAATTATGCAGGGTTTAACAAAAAGTCAGTGGAGTTAATTTATATTTAAAATTACTATAACCATTAAACCTGAGTTTTGATAAATTCCGAATAACTGTAAAACAAACGGTCAGATTTGGGTGCATGTAATCTGAGGACCAAAATTCAGATTTATTTAAGAAAAAGACTGACCATTAATTTATTTTTTCATTTTTATCACCACAGCATATTACTTATACAGAGTTATTTAAAAAATAATAAAATTCAAGAAAAAATATTTCGTGTACAATGATAAAAAATGTATAGGTAGTGCTTCTAAAATCTTCGCACTGCATTTACTATTTGTGCAAGTAAAAAATGTTTCATCACTTTTCATAACTTTTTTTTTGAATATGTATACCAATTTAAAAGTAATAATTTGCAGCCACGCTGACTTGTTATAATCTCAAATTCACTCATTTTATATTCTAAATACTCTGTTTATACCCATTGACATAAAATAATTTCAAGAAATTTGAAATATTGGGAAATTTCGTAATTTTTCGTAATATACTAAATTCATTATGTTTGCAAACATAAGGTAAGCCTAAAAACCCTTTATACTATTAAAATGTTATAATAATTTCAAGAAATTTCTAATATTGGGAAATTTCGTAATTTTTACCTGTTTTTATTTGGTTCTCAGTTTACATGTCGGATTATTAATCCCTGTTTCAAATGGTTCTCAGATTACATGTCATAAAATGATTTTTCCTACGATCACCACCCAAAGCAGGCTTTTGCACACTCAAATCTAACCGCAAAGTTGATGTTTTCCGTGATCTGTAATAATTTGACATTATTGTCGCTCTAGCGCGTACTTTTCCGCTCGCCTGTTTTCATTTACAATAAACTAAAGAAAGATAGTAAATAATAGGTATATTAAAACAAAATGTAGGGCAGTCTGAATATTTTAGTTGAAATATTAATATTTGAAGATATTTCGAACGAAATTAAACTTTATTTTATAAAATTTATCTAGTAAAAATTAAACAGTCGGAAGGTACACCTAGATACACCTAGGTACACCTATATGCAATAGTGATTGCAAATTTAAGTGCCTACTTACTATTTTGTGCAAATAGTAGACTATGAAATTAATGAAACGTCATTATTTCATTTTAAGTTTATGAAAAAGCTATTCGAAAAATGGAGAGTGAGAGTGAATGTGAATTTTCAAGCTCACCTCCAGATGTAGCAGATTATGCTAAAAATATTTCTCTGAATCTTCTGCCGACTAAATCCAGAGATAAATATGAAAAAGTGTATTTTTCATGTTTTTTTTTTAATTATTTGTCTAAAAATAATGTGATCGTAGAAAAATCTTGTGTGCAATTCGAGCAGAAAGTGCTTTGCCGCTTTCGGCAGATTGCCCGCGCTCCGCTACGCATCGCGCGGGCAACTCTCTGCCTCTGCGGCAAAGTATCACTTTCCGCTCTTAATACACAAATAGCTATAGTGCTGAGTTTATATTCTCCGTCAGATTTTATAAAAAAATTATATGCTTTACAGGTCATTATTCAAAGAAAAACTGCATTAAGTTAGTTTTAAAAACTTACCCACAGACCGAAAACTGGCTTGACATTGCTATATTCTAAACCATCAGATGATACGAATATGATTGAATAGACAAAATGTTTTATATTTTGTAGATAATTACACTGATTGAAAAAAACTACAGGGACTCTCACTTTTCTCATATTTAACAGGGAAAACAAAAAATTCCATTTTTGTTTTCTTCTGCATAAAATTTATATTTTATTTTCAAAAAAAAAGGAAAAGGAACGTTTTATTGTATGTAAATTATAGTGTGCTAATTAATACAGGCTATAGAAATACACTATTGGGATTTCGTTAACTGTTATAGATACAAAGTTAAATGGGAAAAAAACGTTGCATATTACCAAAACAAATTTACTGGATTTTGAAAAAATTTAATATCAGGTCCGGTTTCCGAGATATTTGATAAAATCCAAAATTAACGATTTTCGTTTTATTTAATTATCACCTTTATTTTTAAATGTGAAAGAAAACTTTATGAATCTTTTTTGTTGAAGACCAAATACCGTTTAATTTTTTTTTAAATACGGACCTGTCCTTCTTATTTTATTGAAATATCCATTTTGTTCTCTACCCATCCATATATCACACTTATTTTTTTTATTAAATTTCCACAATGAACTGTACTTTGGGAAATTTTGTAAGTACGGTCCTGTTCATTTTATTCTAGAATATTTTTAAGCCGTCTTCAATAACTTAGCTTTTTTTTTAAAGTTAGCATCTAGGAAAAAGCACAATTTAATCACAAAAATGTATATCTACACAAATCTATAATTACAACAAAGAGATAGGTCGTTTAAATGAGACAAAAGTTGCATATTTTTAAGACTTTAGTGACGTTTTAAAATTAATAAAATCAGAGACGGTTTACAAAAGCGTTTTGTTTTACTTAAAATTAGTACTTAGTTGTATTAATATTGGAAGTATAATGCATATCTTTAAAAAAAAGCCGTGTGCCGTTTATTTTACTTTCGGTGAAAAGCACTTTGTTCTTAAACGGTTTTGATTGTATTTTGGTATGGTTGGATACAAAATAAACGTGATAATTAAATAAAACGAAAATCGTCAATTTTGATTTTAAGCAAATATCTCGGAAACCGGACCTGATACTAAAATTTTTCAAATTCTAGTAAATTCTCCTTGATAATGTGCAACTTTTTTTCCCATTTAACCAACTTTGTATCTATAACGGTTAACCAAATCCCAATAGTGTACATTGAAATTTTTAACACCCTGTATACAATTAACTTACTTTTTAAATACCAATTTTATGACAAAACAAATTCAATATACTCTGATAAATTTTCTTTAAAATTCAAGAAATTGAAATTAAAACAAAATGACCTATATACAAAATTATCCAATTTTGACCACCAATATCTCTTAAACTGGTAGCAGGATTTAGTTGATTCCATGGAGACATTTAATCATAACGTTAAGATGGACAAAATAATAAAATTTAAGAAAAAATGACCAAAAGACATTTTTTACAAAAGAAGTGATGGATCCATTAACTTGTTCACAAACCCCACGCTATGCCATTTATATGTTCGCACAGCCTACTTTCATAATACTCACTTCATCGTAGAAGTGTACATAGCTACTAGTTGTCATGTTTAATTTGAATCGGAGATTCAAAAAACAAAATATACAGGGTGGCCCATTAAAAAATTAAATTTAGTAGAATTTTTGGTAGAACCGGAAATCGGCCATTTTATTTATAAAATGTGCACTCTTGAATCGTTTCCTGTGACCTTTAATAGAATATACTGCTAAAAAACCAAATATTTTTAAAATGTATAAGTTGTAATTTTTGGTCAGTATTTTACAATTTTTTCTCTTAAAATCAGCGATCATGTAACTCTTGAATTAACCGCAACTATAAAATTTAATAATGAATGAATTTGTCGGTTTATTTATAGATTTTGTTTCATTTCAGTATTTTACTATTAGTATTGAAAAACTCTTAAGTGTGTAAAATTTTTATATATTGATATTGATTAAATTACATTGAAAGTCGCATTAACCGCATATAAAATTAATCAAACTTAGCCAGTAAATTTAATTGACTTTCAAGTTTCAAAGAAAAAAATAATTTTAAACAATTAAATATATATATTTTAAATCAAATCTAACTGTTATTCTGAGAAATAACTATATGTAAATATACAATAATAATAATAACATAACTGTGTAAAATATTTAAAAATTGATAATACAGGCATACATGGGTAAATGTATTTATACATTAATAATAATGGCGTACATGTGTAAAATACTATAATTTAATATTAATGGCATACGCGTGTAAAATACAATACATTAATAATAATGGAGTACATGGGTAAATGGTCGGTAAAATAATAATACTGGTAATCGAGTGTAAAAGAAAGGAATTTCTATATTTATGACGACGGTAGCCACAATAAAAAAATTTTAATATCTTTTTTATTTTGGAGTGTAAAACTAAATGAATCAAATTCAAATTTTTATTTTTCAAATATCTATTTACATCTTTCAATATTTTAGTTGACACCACAATTACGTTCCATGCACGGTCTCCACAATTATTATTAAGCGTGTATGTGTGTGTGTGTGTGTGTGTGTGTGTGTGTGTGTGTGTGTGTGTGTGTGTGTGTGTGTGTGTGTGTGTGTGTGTGTGTGTGTGTGTGTGTGTGTGTGTGTGTGTGTGTGTGTGTGTGTGTGTGTGTGTGTGTGTGTGTGTGTGTGTGTGTGTGTGTGTGTGTGTGTGTGTGTGTGTGTGTGTGTGTGTGTGTGTGTGTGTGTGTGTGTGTGTGTGTGTGTGTGTGTGTGTGTGTGTGTGTGTGTGTGTGTGTGTGTGTGTGTGTGTGTGTGTGTGTGTGTGTGTGTGTGTGTGTGTGTGTGTGTGTGTGTGTGTGTGTGTGTGTGTGTGTGTGTGTGTGTGTGTGTGTGTGTGTGTGTGTGTGTGTGTGTGTGTGTGTGTGTGTGTGTGTGTGTGTGTGTGTGTGTGTGTGTGTGTGTGTGTGTGTGTGTGTGTGTGTGTGTGTGTGTGTGTGTGTGTGTGTGTGTGTGTGTGTGTGTGTGTGTGTGTGTGTGTGTGTGTGTGTGTGTGTGTGTGTGTGTGTGTGTGTGTGTGTGTGTGTGTGTGTGTGTGTGTGTGTGTGTGTGTGTGTGTGTGTGTGTGTGTGTGTGTGTGTGTGTGTGTGTGTGTGTGTGTGTGTGTGTGTGTGTGTGTGTGTGTGTGTGTGTGTGTGTGTGTGTGTGTGTGTGTGTGTGTGTGTGTGTGTGTGTGTGTGTGTGTGTGTGTGTGTGTGTGTGTGTGTGTGTGTGTGTGTGTGTGTGTGTGTGTGTGTGTGTGTGTGTGTGTGTGTGTGTGTGTGTGTGTGTGTGTGTGTGTGTGTGTGTGTGTGTGTGTGTGTGTGTGTGTGTGTGTGTGTGTGTGTTAGTGTGTTAGTGTGTTAGTGTGTTAGTGTGTTAGTGTGTTAGTGTGTTAGTGTGTTAGTGTGTTAGTGTGTTAGTGTGTTAGTGTGTTAGTGTGTTAGTGTGTTAGTGTGTTAGTGTGTTAGTGTGTTAGTGTGTTAGTGTGTTAGTGTGTTAGTGTGTTAGTGTGTTAGTGTGTTAGTGTGTTAGTGTGTTAGTGTGTTAGTGTGTTAGTGTGTTAGTGTGTTAGTGTGTTAGTGTGTTAGTGTGTTAGTGTGTTAGTGTGTTAGTGTGTTAGTGTGTTAGTGTGTTAGTGTGTTAGTGTGTTAGTGTGTTAGTGTGTTAGTGTGTTAGTGTGTTAGTGTGTTAGTGTGTTAGTGTGTTAGTGTGTTAGTGTGTTAGTGTGTTAGTGTGTTAGTGTGTTAGTGTGTTAGTGTGTTAGTGTGTTAGTGTGTTAGTGTGTTAGTGTGTTAGTGTGTTAGTGTGTTAGTGTGTTAGTGTGTTAGTGTGTTAGTGTGTTAGTGTGTTAGTGTGTTAGTGTGTTAGTGTGTTAGTGTGTTAGTGTGTTAGTGTGTTAGTGTGTTAGTGTGTTAGTGTGTTAGTGTGTGTGTGTTAGTGTGTGTGTGTGTTAGTGTGTGTGTGTCCCTATATTAGTGGCAACTTGTGTGTGCATAGACAGTATTTGTGGCATACGTGTCTTTTGTGGCATACATGCACACGTATGCCACAATTTTAAATAGAATTTTAGTATTCTACAGTTCGAGCTGATTCGATCTGTACCTACTTTGTAATTTTTGTGTAAATGTCGCCACAAGTGATCATTGAGTTTGTTCAGATTTTACTATATTTGTGGCTACTAAAAAGTTGCTGCGTTGAGCGCCCTCTAGTGGAGTGTTATTCTTCCGGTTTGCTCATATTAGTGGCAACTGAATATATGCGTCGCTTTCGTATTGATGACATCTTACTTGAACTTGGGAATATTAGAAAACACTAATTTCAAATAAGTTAAATTGCTAGCACTCTTACGTTCAGTAGGTATCATAATATTAGTGACAACTATGACGTAACATCGTACGCTGTATTTTATGGTTAAATATTTCGCCCTTATATTTGTCGTAAAATTTGGTACCTAGTTTGTTTATTTTGAAATATGTATACAGGGTGAACCGGATTTAATGTGCGTATACAGAGATTTAATCGCAATTGATACAATATCGGTTAAATGAGAAGAAAGAAGAATTTAATGCTTTTTTCAAAATATCAACCCGGTTTCTCAGATATTTGGGACGATATTAACGATTTTCGTTTCAATTAATTACCACCTTAATTATTAAATATAGAAACAAACTTTATATAACTTTTTTTTTGAAGGCCAAATATGTATTAACATAGCGTATCCAATTTTTTAAAACAACGTTTCACCTTTGAAGGGCCACCCTCATCTATTGTTTTTTAAATATAAACCTATATAGTCAACTGGAGCCTTTTGGACGAAACTTTTTTCTACTCCTCCGAAAAATATGAACGAGGTGTCATCTGATGGAGTTTGTTTTTTTGCAAATATCTCAAAAACTGTTCCGACATTTTTCAAATTTGAAAAAAGATTCAAAAAGAGGAGGAAATTTACGAAAAAAAAATCTCTACCTCCCGCAACTGTCGGATCAATATTTATAATTTTCCCAGAGTGTTGAAAATACAGCCGAAAACGGGGACTTCGGCTTGCGTAAGCGCTGTCCACTTTTGACATTTAATGAATAAATATTATTTAAACTTATTAAATATGAAAATTAAAAATTGAAGATATTCAGGCATCTACTGGATAGATTTTTATCGCGATTTTTTTATAAATCTTGTAATAATTAATTAACAATTTTTCCTACTTGAACCTGAACATTGTAAGTGCGATACTTGTTAAATATCTAATCTGAATTTTTTTTCTTTTTAGACCTATTTTTGCAAGGTCTCAGAAGAGATTCCCGTAGGAAAAATTAAAAAATTGTTATTTTTCACTTTGTTATTAACAATTTACTTACGTTAAAAATTAAAATGCTTGATTAATCATTGAAAAAAAATTTTTTTTTATATATTACTATTTATTCGTTTTCAGAAGTCACATGAAAATGATTTTTAAATTTTTTATTCCTTATTGTTTACAAAAATTGTTATAAACAAATGCGTTGTTTATTAAATAATTTAAAATTTCTTTTTTGAAACATAATCTTTGATGCAAATTATGATTTTTTACAAAAAAATCGTTTCTTAAAATTTTTTTTATTGCTTAAAAACGTATTTGTTAATTAACAATTTTTTTTCTATCACCTGTAAATATTAAGGAACCATTTTTTTTAATCATAATTTATCTGGCTCTTTGATAACTAAAAAAAATTGTTTTTATTTAAATTTTTATTGTTTATTTAATAAACAATTTGTTATAAACAATTAAATTTTTTCTATATATTTTTTTTCTATATAATGGAACAAAAACAAACATGTGTTATTTTTTGAGAAAAATTATTTATATGGTGAAAAAAAATTAACACATACGCTTTTAAGTGATAAAAAAATTTTAAGGAACCACTTTTTGTTAAATCATAATTTGCATCAAAGATTATGTTTCCAAAAATAAAATTTTAATTACCTTGTAAACAACGCATCTGTTTATAACAATTTTGTAAACAATAGAAACTAAAAATTTTTAAGTCATTTTCATGTAACTCCTAATCATAAAAATAGGAATCAATAGTAATATGAAAAAAAAAATCCTTTTTCAATGATTAATCAAAGTTTTTAATTTTTAGCCTAAGTAAATTGTTAATAACTAAGTGAAAAATAACAATTTTTTAATTTTTCTAACGGCAATCTCGTCTGAGACCTTTCAAAAATTGATCCAAATAAGGAAAAAGTTTCACATTTGTTATTTAACAATTATCGCACTTAAAATGTTCATGTTCAAGTTGAAAAAAATTGTTAATTAACTAATGCATGATGGGAAACTTTTGTGATTTTTATAAAAATTACTTTTAAATATATAAGGTCAAAATGTATTATCTACACTGATTAATAATTTTAAATCCTAACGCTTTTGGGCCCTACTGACTTTTATTTTCAAATCTCGCAGGCTATGACGTACTACCTGTAACTCCTTCCCTTTTGCAGATTTAGTTTGAAAGTGTCTACTCGACCACATATTATATTTGGTGGTAAATCTAAAATAATCAGTATATCGATTTTTAGTGGTTTTCGTTAATAGTTAATAAGAAATAACATCGAAAAGCAGAAGAATTTGGTTTAATGTGATTGTGCGTTAGCAACACTCTTCTCACATACTTAAAGTGCAGGCTTAACTAAATTTAAATTTCATCGATTTTTATAATCGTGTACAATAAAATAATCCACATTAGGTAGATTATTTGATGTAGCTTTTATATATATATATTTATTCTCCATTTTCAGAACACTCCCACAATGACAAATAAAAAATCACAATCATAGTATAAAGATAAAGACGTAAACAAATTTTTTTTTTCATAGACAGTCCAGTTTTCATAGTAACGTTAATAGTAAGGTGTACCAATCTTATAGAAATATACATAAAGAGCCAGATAAATCAAATCTCAGATAGTACGTCATTAATACATATTATCATATATATTAGATTTCGTTATACAAAAGTAGCCTATTTATAGAAAAATAAATAAAAATAAAAATTTTTTGATTGCGGATTATTGTTCATAAATCTATCCAGTAGATTCCTGAATTTTTTCAAGTTTTAATTTTCATATTTAATAAGTTTAAAAAATATTTATTCATTATAGGTAAAAAGTGGACAGTCCCCGTTTTCGGCTATATTTTCAAGACTCTGGGAAAATTTTAAATATTGGTCCTACAGTTCCGGGAGGCATAGTTTTTTTTTGGTAAATTTCCTCTTCTTTTTAAATCTTTTTTCGAATTTGGCAAAATGTCAAATAGTTTTTGATATATTTGCAAAAAACTAAACCCCATTTTTATTTTTCAGGTAATTGTTTATAACTTTTGCAATTTTTGTAAGCGGGTCTTGGAATTTTTTCAAAAATCATCTATACACGCTATTCCGAATCGAATAACACCTCGATCATATTTTTCGGACGCGAAGAAAAAAGTTTGGCCCAAAAAGCACTCGTTGACTAGACTATGTACTTTTTATTTAATTTTTAAAATCTCCATTTTTTCCTTTATCCAACCATGTAAAATATTTAATTTTTTTATTAGGTTTTATATATCTTTTTAAATAAAATAATTAAAAATTGCATCTATTTTGAGCTTAACGCCCTAAATACTTTAACTTAATTTGCATTATCTCAATTTAAATTTTCTTAAATAACTACAATCAGAAACAAAAAAAAATTATTTAAATTTCAATTATTGAATGATAACAAATAACTAGAAATGATAATTATTAAATGGTTATTGTGAATTATTATAATTATGTAAAAATTGCTCAAATTGTCCTTCTTATTCAAGATATTTTATAATTCTTGTACTCATATTTTCAGGATAAAAATGAACAGGACTGTACATTGAAAATTCCATTTAAAAAATAATAGATGAGGGTGGCCCTTCAAAGACGAAACATTGTTTTAAAAAATTGGATAAGCTATGTTAAGTCATATTTTACCTTCAATAAAAAAGTTATATAAAGTTTTTTTATAGTAATTAAGGTGGTAATTAATTAAATCGAAAATCGGCAAACTTCGGTTTTTCCTAAATATCTGAGAAACCAGATCTGATTTTTGAAAAATAAAAACGTTAAATTCTTCTGGAAAAGACACATCTTTTTTCCCATTTAACCGATATTGTATCTATTGTGGTGTACGAGATATCTTTGTATACGCAAATTAAATCTGGTCCACCCTGAATTTTCACAAAATACTAAATATTCGGGACTTTGTGTTTTTCAATTAGAGTTAACATTTGAGTAAAAGAAAATTAACTTATTGTTAAATAATTAATTTAGATCATAGAGTGAATTTTCTTAATAAAATTAATGTAGCTATAATTAGGGCACAGCGCTTTTTGTAGTAATATCACAAAGAATTTAGTTTCTATTTATTGAGATGGCAAATAATACCTAAAATTTAGTAGTTTGTACCTCAGTGGCAAATAATGCCAAAAATTATCATTAAATTAAATTAAATTTGGCCAGTTTGAAAGAAAAGTAATATTAACTGTTGTTAGAGTTTAGGTACCTCAGAAGCAAATTATAAGTCAAAATGATTTCTCAAAAAAAAATCGAAACAAATAATGTTGAACAGTGCTTTAGCTCAAAGTTAATTCAATATTTTTATATAGCCTAGAACAGTTTAATTTAACTTAATATCTTAATTTGATCATAATTCTTTGCAGCTTCCTTTAGGTTTTCAATATTTTATTTTTTATTTATGGAAACGACGAATAATAACAGGTTAAACTATGCCAAAAATATGTTAATTTAACATTTTACCAAAAATATTATTACACTTTATTTAACAAATAATGTTAGAGCCTAAAGAGTAGTTTAAAATTATTTGTTAAAAAATGCTAAATTTTGACTTAATAGTTTGCTTCTGAGGCACCTCAATTATACCAATAAAACGGTATTTAATATTGATATTTTTTTGTTCGTATTTATTGTTTTTACAAAACGGAAATTCAGAAAATAATACATATTATTATTTCCCAAAATATGATACAAAGTGAATTTGCGATTTAAAGCAATATAATTAATATTGACACACGAAGGAGGATAATAAAGTAAAATTTTTGATACATTGCTTTATTGCGATTTTAAAAAAGACCGAACGCGTTTCCCATTTTTCCCATTTTGTTAAATGTGTTATTCCATCGATATGAGAAAGATTACTAACACTTAAGTTTTCGAATTATTATTGTGACATATATGTGTAAACACTTTGTTTTATTATCTTAATATTAGTGGAGTAGGGGTGTTAAACAGATTGTTTTACTATAGTTGTGGCATACAAGTGTATACCGTTTGTTTTTGTATAATTGTGGATCCCGGTGCCACAAATTGTTTCATGTAATATTTGGGGTAAATTGGAGGGTTAAGGAGTGTAAATTATATCCTTCTGTTAATCTTTTTTTTCTCGATCTAATGATAATAATTTCAACGATTAAGCCACAAATACGTTTCATGCACATGTGCCACAAATATTGCCAAACGTGTATGTGTGTGTGTGTGTGTTAGTGTGTGTGTGTGTGAGTGTGTGAGTGTGTGTGTGTGTGTGTGTTTGGATGGATGTTGTAGTAACGATAACTCAAAAACTACTCAATAAAAAAATTTGAAATTTTGCATACAGAATTCTGATACCCTAGATTAGATCTGATTAGATTTTGGTGCCAATCGCACAACCGGAAGTGGCAGTTGCTATGGGTGATGACGCCATTATTATACAAAACGGCAATAAAGTTTTACACATATATTTTGTAAACCCTATAGTTTATTTTCATCTCATTAAAATTTTCGAAACTTTTGCCATTGTTGCGAGATTTGCAAAAAAATATTTTTTTTCATACTTTTTTGTG
The DNA here is from genome assembly GCA_963243735.1 of Neocrepidodera transversa. Taxonomy (NCBI): domain Eukaryota; kingdom Metazoa; phylum Arthropoda; class Insecta; order Coleoptera; family Chrysomelidae; genus Neocrepidodera; species Neocrepidodera transversa. The sequence goes on from OY725350.1 coordinate 25,855,252, forward strand.
TCAACCTGTAAATTTTTGATTCAAAAATGGCGAGAGGTCATGTGCTGGCCACATCAGATTTTTTTCTAGGAAAATCGATTTTTTCCACGTTTCATGATATTTTAAGTCATTTGGAGCAAAAAAAAAATTTGAGATTCTTGCACGATTTCAATACTACGGTTTGCCCTACTTCATCCAGTAATCGTCTCATAAACTAAAAGTAGTAATGGCTGTTTACCTGATCAATTATTGGTTCGTCCGGACGGATCAATTTTACATTTATCTCTAGGTCCAAATGTGTTTTTCAGAAAATATTATTTTATTTAAAATTATATTACCTACTTGTTTTTCAGGAACTTAACATTATAATAAAAAATCTCGAATTCTAAAACTCCAAAACAAGCAAATTATTTAATAGAAGAAATTAGGCGATTAGATGATAAATATGTTTATTGCGATTTGTAAAATTGAGTTCCCATTATTATAGTTTTTAATTTAGTTTCTTATATCCATATCTAATTTTTGTATTTGTGTTTTATTTAATATAATTTAAAATTTACTAAAAATATTTAGTGAATTAATATTTTCTATAATATTAATGAAATTTAAAAAAAATCCGATTAATAATCGTTAATTATGCCTTTGGTTATCATATTGAATAAGTGAAATTAAATAACATTATAATTTTCATGGATCCAAATTTAAATGTTGAGTTCTCAATAGGGTCAAGTTCACAATGATACAACGACAGGCGAAGTATTATTTTGTTTTGCTGCTTTGGCATCTCATTATATACGTATCATATTGTTTTCTATGTTGCTTAACAAGCGTTGGAAGTTTCTCGAATGATAAGATGTATTATTTTGCACGGTAATAAGTTATCTTTTAATTTGATAGGGTTTTTGAAAACCACTCTTCGAACGATTTTCCACACATTTCTTCATGGTAGTCACCGGATTTTTTTAAATCAAAGATCCAAAGTGCATCAAGAACAAAGCCTTCTTCACTTCCAATATGGCATATAATGAGCCTTTTTTTCTTTTCTAAAAGTTCGCTTAAAAGTGGGCAACTGGCTTTTAATACCTTATCGATTGTTGAAGGTTTATTTCTACTCCTTCACAACATTAAAAACGGTTTTAGAGCACGTCCCTATTTTATCAGCAACTCTCCTTTCAACGTCATGTACCAACATATCAGGGTTCTCTAAAATTTCATGTTTATAAATATTAAAAATCTGATGTGGCCAGCACATGACCTCTCGCCATTTTTTAATCAAAAATTTCCGGGTTGACACAAAAAAGTATGAAAAAAAATTATTTTTTTGTAAATCTGGCAATAATGGCAAAAGTTTCGAAAAGTTTAATGAGATGAAAATAAACTATAGGGTATACAAAATATATGTGTAAAACTTTATTGCCGTTTTGAATAATAATGGCGTCATCACCCATAGCAACTGCCACTTCCGGTTGTGCGATTTTCACCAAAATCTAATCAGGTCTAATCTAGGGTTTCAGAATCCAGTATGCAAAATTTCAAATTTTTTTATTCAGTAGTTTTTGAGTTATCGTTACTACAACATCCATCCAAACACACACACACACACACTAACACACACACACACACACACTAACACACACACACACACAAACACACACACTAACACACACACAGACATCATCGCGAAAATATCAAAATCGTATTCAAGGGACCCTAAAACGTGTTTATCCATTGAAAACTCACTACCCAATTTTTAGCATGATTCCTATACCTCTCTTATCTGAAGGGCGAGAGGTAAAAACCATTTCTCTAGTACGGATGTCCAAATGTTCGTTTTTCGGATGCTTTTTAGGAGAAGTAAAAACTTTTTTCACGACTTCATTCTCTGTGTCTGTGGAGGACATAGTGTCGGTAAACGAAAAATTAAAACCCTAACAAAAGGTTTTTAAATTCGTAAAAGTTACGCCACAATGACAAAATATAGTCAATCAAATATCCATAAAATAAATTTAAAAATGTAAATACCAAAAAATAAATACCACAAAAAATATGTAAGGAAAAATAGTCGATCGCCGTTTCTAATGATCCGTAAGCGTAGTGTAATCGCTAAGAAAACGAAATTAAACTGCATTCATTTCTGAAATATTTGCGCATCGTCTCGAAAGATTAAAGACTGATCAACCAATAGGAGCTAAAGAAAATGCCGCGTAAGCTATTGCCGGGTTGGGGCGATTGTTTTGATGCTGCGTAAATGAAATTTGAATAGACTTTAACTGGAAATTTAAAGTATATTCAAATTTCATTTACGAAATATCCAGTCTTATTATAAAAAATGTTTTTTTACAATTCTCGCACTAGTTTTCAAAAGGCCTATGCATTTTATACAAATCCTGCTTTTAGTAGGTATGCATACGCCGACGACATATAATTAAAACTAGATTTTGCCCGCGTTGATGTCGGAATAAATAAAAGTTTATTTTTTGTACCCGTTTCCTTCCCAGATTTTTCAAATTTGTATCCCCATTTTTACCCACTCAAGTGTAGTTAATACATCAAGTGTTATATCAAATGAAAGATCATTGTTTGCAAATTTCAAAACAATTTTTTTTCTAACCTTTATTTTTTAATTATGTTTTCAGATCAAAGTAAAAAAATCATACACACAGATGTATATCCATATTTTACAAGAAAAATAAAATTAGGTATGCAAATTTAATAATTTTTGTGAAATAATTCATACTGATAGACAATCATCTATATTTTACAGAAATAATGAAATTATGTATCCAAATTTAAATAAAAATGACTATTGAAAAGTTTTAGTTGTAGCTGTTCTCGATGCCTGTTACGTGTCGCCCTGAATTTTTCCAGGAATCAGGACCGATCATTTCAAAAACAGTCCGAATTTTTTGCAGGGTGTCGTGGCTAAATTTGGGGTGGTTATTTCCACAGCGTAGATGTTGTTTAAGTTGACTCCATATCAGTTCAATTGGGTTGAATATACAATAATATGGGGCAAACGCAACACATCATGTCCTAATTCTGCGGCAAGAACATCAACTTTGTATTTCTGGTATATTAATTTTAGACGATGTGAAATTATCGTTGAAACTTTTTTTTATTGTGTCGTGGGTATCAAACCACGTTTAATCCAGAAAAAATATATGACGTTTGTTCTGCCGATATTTTTGAATTTGTCGTAGATAATCATACCTCCATTTCCTGATCGTTTTACTTTCCATCAAACACTGCTTCTTATCTACCGTCTTGTATTTAAAGCCCACTTAAAGGCTTGGTTTTCTCGAACAATCCGTCGCGGAGAACTGACAGTCTGTTAATCTCATAGGACGACGATTTCGGTTCGAAATGGTTTTTCAGAAATGGGTAATTCGTAGTTTTATCGCGTCATTAATTTGCCTGTTTTCGACAATTTAAAGCTGGAACCCAATTAATTAGTTTTAAGTTTATTGTTGGAAGAGGAAGAAACGGTATTGGCAGCCTATAAACGTTTTTCGGCCATTCACAATGTAACGAAGTTTTCGTTACCAAACAATTTTCTTGATGAATTCCGCGAGATCTCTGCCTAAACAACAAATAAATCGCCAGTACCTTTCAAAATTAATTTTCATGAACCCACAATCTTTTAATTTTTGTAATAGTATACACCTTATTTTTTATTTATTAAGAACCGCGAAACATTTTATGTAAATAATAATTACCATCCAAAATCAAGTTTTAATAATTCCGCGATTTTAATAAATTCATGCCGCTCATACGCTCCTTTCACATTATACGATTTGGCTCGTCCGATTAAAAATCGTACGTTAAAATATTTGGAATCGTACGTTTATTTATCGTCCGTCTGTCTCAGTGGTATACATAACTAAATGAGCGCTATCACATTATCCGTTTTTTAGTCGTCCGTTAGCTACTTTGGAATGTGTGCTTATCTATTTATTTTATTGCTTTTTGATATTTTTGGTTTATTATTGATAAAATCGAAGAAATTGACGTTAAAGTTTTAATTTCGCCTATTGAAGCCAAACCTGTATTGTGGGACAAAACTTTAGATATTTACAAAGACGGAATGCTTAGAGGGAAGTTTATTTGGCACTGAAATCTGATTTTGATGAGATTAATGATCCAGAGAAAAATGCATATGGAAAGTATTTATTAATAAATTATTATTTAAACAAGAAAAATCGTATAATGTGAAATCACAATGCACACGATATAAAATCGTACGTTTTTTATTGGGACGAGCCAAATCGTATAATGTGAAAGGAGCGTGAAACGGACGATAAATAAACGTACGATTCCAGTGGCAATGAACGGCTGTCAACACGATTAAAAATCGTGCCGGGTTGAAATCGTGTAATGTGAATGGGGCCATGCTCTTCTTCAGTCGACTGAAAATATTTTAAGATACGATTTTTAATATGACGAGCCAAATCGTATAATATGAAATCGTGTAATGTGAATGGGCTATGCTCTTCTTCAGTCCACTGAAAATATTTTAACGTACGTTTTTTAATCATACGAGTCAAATCGTATAATGTGAAAGAAGCATTAGATGTATAGATAAATGATACCGCTAACATAGCGATCGAGTCCTCCCTTCTCTACACCGTATGTAGCAACGATCGCTTGAGAATCAATACGGCTACAGAACGCGATATTGAATCAGCGGTCAATTAGTTCGCAGACACCGCCAGAGCCAGTCGACTACCAAGCAGCTGTCGTAGGATACGATATACCGGGTGAGCTATTCCAAGTATAAATAAAAATAAAAAAAAAGTCCGTTGTTTTGAATTAAAATAAATTTAAGTGAAATATGCCAAGTCTGTGATTCCGATTATATGCAAGCGCGAAATAACAAAGGCTAATTGAAGGAATAATCGCGAAATTAAATTGAGTTGTGTCTACCGCTTGGACCAGAGCAGTCGAAGAAATCATTAGCTCCGTCGAGAAAGGTATTATTTTCTAGTCTTTAGTTTTGAAATTCGGGAGAATATTTTAAGTTTTAATCTGTAATTAATTAAAAATTCGAAAAATATTCTAAGTCATTACTTTCCCGGTATTGCGCATATGATAATCCCCTCCTCGTCCGTCGCAAAGGAGTGGGATCTAGAGAATCGGTCCCTCTATTTTTTGCAGCAGATTAAAAATTCAGTCTTCTTGGAGCCGCTACCAGAATCAACACGCTGACCAGGGAAAACATCCAGGATAGGACCGGTGAGGCATAATCTCTATTAAGTATTTAATGTTAATTGTTAGATTAATTTTTCAATATTAGTTTGCTCCGACAGAAAGTGCCTACTGTGTCATTTGGTACGCTGCACTATCCGTCGCCGCGTTAAGTAGGAAAACCGAGAGATAGTGCTTCCTGTGTCTTTTGGTACGCTGCACTATCCGTGGCCGCACTGACGCTGCCCGTGCAAGTAGCCTTCACACTTTAAAAGAGCATTAAAATAACAATCACAATACGTCAAAAAACACAATCGGTTCAACTGTGCGATTCTGCTGTAATCAAAATTCACAGATTCCGACGGAGGATCAGTTGTAATCTGCGGCACCGCGTAGCTGCACGGAACCTAGCAAACCAGCCCCATCTAAATTATCACGTTATAAAAAGTCGTCATATCGCGACGGGCGACGGATTGTCAGTTCTCCGCGGCGGATTGTTTTGCGTTTACCTCTATACAATCCAGAATTAAACCCAGTTTTTTTCGAAAATTTTAAAAAGTAAAAATGACAAAATATTTAAAAGTTTCTAAAATATATCGAAAAATTATTTCAAAAATGTCAAGTTTCAAAAAACATTAAAAAATTATTCGAAAATTGTAAAATTTGTAAAAAAAACTTGTAAAATATGTAAAAGTTTGTATAAATTTGCAGGGAACTAACAAAATTTACAAAATTGTTAATTTTGAATCGTTTTTATGTAGTAATACTCCATGCACTCCATGTATTACTAGTTTGTCTGATCAATCGTTCTCTTGTAGGGAGGGGCTAGTACCCTCGTAAATGCACGATATTATCTCACCCTAAGTGGTGAATACAATACATATTGATTCTGGACGCCTCCTACATGTCTGTAAAAATAAATTTCTTGAAATTACACATGTAAGTAGGGACAGAATCGAACGTCTCATAATGCTAGACAGAATTCTATTAAATCAGTTACGTCAATATTTATCATGCGACTTAAACTTTAGAATACTGTAGCAAATCTTCGGCTGCTGATAATACTGTCAGCTTGTGTTACTTTAAATATTATGTGAAACGACAATATTGCCTTTGGTATACCACAAACAGATATGTGCTCGTATTGTTTGAGAACAAAAGAAACTTTAAAAAAGGCCATTTTAAGTAGAGAAGAAAAAGTAAAAATTATTACAGAGCACAGAGTTCATAACCTCAAAACGAAAGCCTTCTTCCAGCTGTTGTACACTGATGCTAAAAAAATAAAAATATGCTCATTTGATTGTCAAAAAAATTTGGCCTTGCCTAAATTGCCAGACCAATCCTCTTATTTTAATCAGCAAATTGATTATTATTTGACAATCGTAAATGGGAATTCTAAGGGTTAGTTAAATGATTCTGCTATATGTTTATATGTGTGAACAGAAGTCGATACCACAAAAAATTCTAATGATATTACTTCTGCAGTATTTGATATGATAAACAAATACAGTTTCAAAATCTTCACTACTACAGTACACCCATTTGCAGATGGGTGTGGAAGCCAAAACAAAAATGTAGCAATGATGTATATGGTATTCATATGGCTACTGAATCATGCTCCAGTGCGCATACAAACTGTCCAAGTTATATTTCCCGTTGTTGGACACTCTTACCACCAGATGGCGTGTTTGGCTTAATCGAAAAATCTGTAAGGAAGAAGACCACCATCATTCAAGCAACCAAGTATGACGATATTGTTAAAAAACATGCTAGTGTTAAGGCCGGTTCTCATTAGACGTGTAAGGAACCGAATCGGCAACGGCACGTCACGTGCTCGGCACGAGCAAGGTTTCTTGAGACAATTCACATTGCGTAGACTTGCCGCGGGTTAGTTTGGCTGTGTGTTCTTTTTCCAACTTTGTGAAAAATATGTTTCCGACTTCCACGTTAATAAAAATTGCTTTAATATTAGACGAAGAAGAACAAGAAATAAACAAAAACCGCAGAAAGTAAAAAAGACGTTATTGGGTGCATAAAATGCTAAAGAAACGAAACGTTGCACCCAGATTACCAGACAAAATTTTTCAAGTATTATCGAATGTCACTGGACGAGTTTGACGATTTATTGGGCCAAATTGGAGAACTTCTTCAAAAAAAAAAATACAACTCTTCGTGAATCCATTTCTCCTATTCAAAAAGTGGTTGTCTGTTTAAGGCAAGTATTTTTTTAATTTATTGTAGATAAACAGAAGTTCAATAAAAAAAACTAGTAAAAGGGATAATCTCTGCGCGATTTTTCAAGACTTCAGAAAGTCCGATTCTAAAAAATGGGAATTTTTCCAAACAAATTTTTTTTCAAATTTTTTATTTATTTTTTTCAACGAGTTTCATACGATATAGATATCAATCGACGCGTCTTGACTTACAACGCCTTAAAAAAAATCAGTATCGACAAATGTGCTTTCCTTATCGAGATATCTCGAATAGAAGTTTCACTTAGTAGACGGGCCCAGGATCCTCAGACCCGAAATAGCTCATCTTCTGATACAGCCTTCCAGTTTTGAATAAAAACCGATGGCCGAAAGAATTTTCCGGATCAACCGTACTATTCTCGAGATATCGTGCGCACAGACAGACATTTATTTCCGCGGAAAACCAATTTTCTCCACGTTTCATGACATTTTAAGTCATTTGGAGCAAAAATAAATTTTTTGAGATTTTTGCACGATTTCAATACTACGGTTTGCCCAACTTCACCAAAGGTGAAGTGTGGGCGGGCCGTAGTAAAATTGAATGTAACGTATGGTCCGAAAGTTTTGGGAAAAAATGTTACAAAAATATTATACTATTTTTATAAAAATTATCAGCTTTTGAATTTTTTCCAAAACTTTCGGACCATATGTTACAAATAAGCATGTTATAGTTAAACATAGGTAAATTTCTTCTATTAGAGAAATCTTAAAGAGCTTCATGTTCTCTAATGTATTCTATAAGAATTTCATCACCTTCAAATGAAAAATTGGGCTTCTGCTGACGCTTCGTCATGTTCACTATACTTTTTCCTACTAAATTGGATTCATTTGAACTCATAATGCAGCTTAACTGCCGGGTGAGTATTCACACTTGTCGGAACCTGCACGGCGTATTCTAGGCAAATATTGTTTTTATAGAACGCTCCATGCAAAGGCCGTCGATTGCCTAGACGCTGCCCTCATAGTGTGAATTAAACCTCGTAAAGTTCATAAAATTCAATGATAAATATATTTTGCCGAGTTGGTGCCTTGCCTGTGCCGAGCACGTGAGTTGCGCGAAACTGAGAATCGGCCTTTAAGAAATTTGGAAGTGACTACAATATTCTAGATTTTAAAGCAGAAGCAAAAAATCATTTCAAACTGCCATTTTCAACTTAATAAAAAAAAATGTATGAAGATATCTGCTAAAGAGAGCGTCACTATACGTGTGGTGAACGGAATTACGTTACCAAGTTTTACGTTGCCTGTACTGTCTTAAAAAGAGATCATAAGATCAAAAACTTATGTCACTTGATGAAGGTACAAAAGAAGATAAAAGTTCTATAGGTCGACCCCTAACATCACATTATAGAGAAGCACGGGGAAAAACCGGAACTTGATTTTTACAACAAAAATTTAGTCCAACCTGTCAATTAACTTTATTACATTAATCTTTTGTAAGAGTTATAGTTTTTTTCGGTTAGAAGCAAGAAAATAACACTAAACAATTTTTTGACGCATGTTGTACCTAGAAATATGTTTTTACAACAATACAGAAAAATGAAAAATATTATTATTGAAATTAAATGTTAAAATGAAATATTTTATGAATCAAAGATCTAACCTTTTTTGTTCATAACACACACTAATGATAGTCGACTCTTTTCCTAAAGAGACTACAGGTTGCCTTTTATCTACTTGAATACCGACGGCTTGTTGAAACTTGTTGAATTTTCAATGACTTGCGTTGCAAGCTGTTGATTAAACACTTCTGGGTTACAGATGACTACAGTTGCCCCTACAGATGACTTGAAGTTTACTGGTAATGAAATTGATTTCTGAAATATCTTCGGCTCGAAGAACCATGAATAAATATGAATTAAGAACTCACATCCATTTGGAATTTATTTTACTAGTTTGAAGGACCAGTAATTTTCATACCCATTGATTGAATGAAAATATAAATTGCATTTACACTCTTTTAACAACACAACGTGTAGAGCATAACTCTACCTTCATTAAACTTAAATAAACATTATTAACACTTGTTACTAATATGAAATCTGAGAATGTTCTTAATATTAGGGTGCGATCTTGAGACAACTATTCTCATCGATAATCTAGAAGCTAGTAATATTAATTTAAATGAAAAGCTCTCGCTGGGAGACAACTATTCTTCTGAACGATCAAGAAGCTAATAATATGTGGATAATAATTTGGCGCGATATATGAATCTTTTAAAGAAGGGTTATAATGAATTTTAATTCGCTTTTTCTAGAAATAATTATTTTGGTATTGCTGTACCGTTTTACATCACGCGATAAATGACATGGACAAATTTTTGATGAAATGTGTTGATTTGGAATCTATTTTTAGATTTTACAATGATAAATTGTAAAGTGATGATCAAAAGTATGAACCGAAATAAGAAACATAGTAATTTCAGAAGGAATAGAAATTAGCTTGTCAATTCTGGATAACATTTCAGTGAAATTTATCCAAATGTACTTTAGATGCTTCAGAAATACTGGGCACTGAAGACCAAACCAACTCAAATGATATAGCTGTTTAATAGTTAGATTATTGTTATTTAAACAATGTACTGTTTTTAAAATAACAATCATGTATAATAAAGTATTACTGCTTCCACCATAATCCCTTATGAAAGTGCCACTACTGGAGTCAAAACAATCAGTTCCTAGCCGTGAAATGCAAAACTAATCTCATGCAGATGGAAAATATGTCGAAGACTCAAAACTCGCCTTTTGCATATTTCAAAATCTATTAAAATAAACAATATTAACTGGTGATATGTTCAACTATCAATAAAACATTTCAAATATTTATTTCGCTAGACTTGAAAATTTTTTACTGGTATTGCATTAAAATATCGGAAGAAACTAGTTTTTGCTAATTATTTCACAACCATGTATCATGTAAAAGGCGACTTTTGTATTTACATGCCTCATTTAATTGATATGATGAGGTTTTTCAATCCTCATCTGATGATGAGTTACCAAGAATGAGAAATCAAAAGAAAATAAAAGCGTTGTGAAAATAGTTATTTATGCAACAAGTGTGTAAAGTGATACTTTTTTCACGAAAGGCGAGTGCGACAATCACATGAGTGAAAAAAGGCACTTTACACACTAGTTGCATACAATATTTTTTCTACTACCATAATTTTTATGTACAAAAATAGATTTTGCATGCAAGAGGTTAACAAGCTATTTTCCAAAATGTTGAAGTTTTTTACTAGATTTAGATTAAAAAACACACTTATGAGAGATTGTTGGGAGACATACCGTCACCTAAATATTGATGTATGCTATCTCCATTTTTTTTGTAAACGAGATTTTAGCATATCTATTTGTACTTCTAATGTATTAATCTAACTTAAAAGTATGTGATATTTTTCTTTAGAAATTTGGTTTTTTTTTAAATTTTATCCCATGTCCACATTTTGTACAGCTGTATTAAAAAAAGGGTACAAGTATTATAAAGGGACGCTAACGTCATCCTATTTGTGTAAAACCGGCTGGGATTTTTGGAGGTTATCAAATGTCATAGGTTGTCAAAAATGCAACTCATAAACGTAGACTCTATTCTTAAAATTGTGCATGTTTATAACGATTTTTGATTCGACAAATATTGAGTGTGATATACTGTAACCTCACACCCCCTGGCCTCTTTATCTCATGAAAAAGGCGAGTAAAAAGTAACAAACCGATGGCCATTTCGGTAAGAAACTTTCATACTCAAATTTATCACAAAATATACCTGATCGTCTAGTATTGTTCAGTTAGGACCCACGTTGTGTTTAATAATCGTAGTAATAATAATAGCATTATTATTATTAATTGTAATAACTCCAGAAATTCTTTTAAAGTTTGGTGGCAAGTGAACATAAATCAAAACACAAAAATCTCAAGAAATTATTTATTCATTAAGAAAATTTACTGATGAATGATGGCGCCATTTGGCATAAAAGGTATAGGGAAAACCAGACAACTGGAAAACCTAACCACCATCATAATGAATAAATTAACCAACTTTGTTGACAATAAATAAAGGACATTTATGTACAAAAAGTTCTTAATAACTTTAAATACCGTAAATGTCATCAGATGTGCACTGTCTCTCTCTGCATTATTGGCAATTATTGCTCTTTCGTGGTATCAGAAATACCTCTTTTTAATATTATATTGTTTGTATTTAACCTTTGGCTCAGGGACTATAAGACGTTGGCGAATTAAAATGTGAAATATTTTTATGAAGATAAAATAAATCCCACGTAAGTGAAGAATTTGTCGTTTACGATGAGAAATGTAAAAAAGGGCAGACGCCGAAATATTTAGCGTCGGGACGTAGAGCGTAGCGTCGTGGATTGGCGTCGAAAAATGTAGCTTTAATTGATGGTGTTCGTAGTTAATTTGTGAAAATATACTGGGCCTTGAAGAAGTAAAACCCAACTGGTTGTCGATAAACCCAGGCGTCGGCGTCGCGACGCCAGATACAAGATTTTCGGTGACGATGTTGGTAGTTTGAAATTTGATTTTTGACTAGCCCTTCCTCCCGCTTTCACTCACGTTTTTATGTCGAGTTTGACTAAACATTCCTCGTCATAATCTTCTCTGGTACCGTGTACTATTTGTTTTTCTGTAAATACAGACATCTAAAGTATCTTGGGAAAAATGCAAACGAAGACCAAAATAAAATATAATAAAAAATAACGAGTTTTGACAATCTACACTCAGAGAGATCAAGTGGTTTGAGAAAATATCGAATGGCTTAAAAAAAATCAATAAAGTCTAAGGGAATCAAAACACATTAAATATATTGGGTTTTTACTATCTCTCTAAAGTTTCTTAAAATAATAATCCAATAAGACGAAACAAAATACCATTAAATTTCTGAAAAAATAATAATATGATATACCGGGGGTTGGTTGGTTACAATACAAGGTGGACCAAAATTGTCGAGCAATACTTCTAGCGGTGATAGAACACCTAAAAATAAGTAATTTTTGTCTAATGAACCTATGTCAAAAACCGCTTATTAAGGGTGCAACAAAACCTAGAATGGGCTTAATCATTATTGGTTTTTCATGAATATCTTTCGAAACAGGTACCATACAATATTCAAATTTTAGGTTGGACCTAAGGGTACTTAGATACGCTATTTACGTATTTTGTCTTGATTCTTCGAATTCACTAAGGGTAGTTTTAAAGGGGTGAGTTACACTTTTTTAGACATACTTTTTTTGTTATCAACTATTTTGGAAAATGCATATTAAAATAATGTTTTCAGAAGTTTTATTTTGAATAAAGGTATTCTTGATGTATCATCCAAAAATCAATCGTTTTCGTGTAATTTGAGTTCAAAGATATTCGTGTTCATCTTTCGAGACTGTAACACCAGTAATAAAATAATTACGCTTTCCTTAGATGCAAAACAAAAAATACATATTAATAGTATATTGACTTTGCAAGGAAGACTTAAAATATTTTTCATTTAATTGACAATAAAAAAAGTTAAATTGTAATTTTACTGTTTGTTACCGCAGGTCGATATTTGTCCCTAGCATGTTCACAAGTCAAGCATGCCCATTATTGAACTCAAATTACACGAAAACGATTAATATTTGGACGATACATCTAGAGTAGCTTTTTCCAAGAAAAACTTCCGAAAATATTATTTCAATATGTATTTTACAAATCAGTTGATAACAAAAAAAAAATGCCTAAAAAAGGGTAACTCACCCCCTGAAAACTACCCTTAGTGAATTCGAAGAATCAAGACACAATACGTAAATAGCGTATCTTAGTATCCTTAGGTACTACCTAAAATTTGAATATTGTATAGTACCCCTCTCGAAAGATATTCATGAAAAACCAATTATCGTTAAGCCCTTTCTAGGGGTTGTTGCACCCTTAATAAGCGTTTTTGGATATAGGTTCATTAGACAAAAATTACTAATTTTTAGGTGTTCTATCACCCCTAGAAGTATTGCTCGACAATTTTGGTTCACCTTGTATAATAAACAAGTGAACAATGGCAATATTTTCGCCGTAATTTCGAGTTTTCGAAAATCTAATGTTACGAAAATAAATTTCTATATAGGCATATACCTTATATACTACAGTATATATGGAATAAGTAGCGGAAAAGTAAAAATAGGTCAAATATCAATATCATTTTTGGGGTTTTTAACGATGCTGAATCGATTTGCGTTGTCCGTTTGTCTCGATCTCTCATCGTTCTTGAGTTGAATCAGGCTAACAGACAGACGGACGGACAAAACCGTTGTATAACAGTTTTTTTCTCCAAAAACTCTAAAAGTAAATACGGCTTGTTATTTAAGTAAGATTGAAATTCTCAAATAATAACGAAAATGGAAGAAGGATGGTCAGTTCGTGCGGTAGCAGAATTATATAATAGAAATTTTAAAACAATCTTCAATCTTAAGCAACTCATTAAAACAAAAAGTTGGTCCAAAAATATCCACCCCTCAACAAGACGCTGCTTTAGTTTAATTCATAAGAGATAATTGATTTGCGACGTAAAGGGTTTCAAGGATTCATACCGGATTTCCTGGCTTAGGTTGTTAGCAGAAGGATCCATGAATCTGAATTAAGAAACCGACCAGTTGCTAAAAAACCATCGGTAATTGTGGAATATCGGCAAGCAGGATTAATATTTGCACTAAACTATATTTACCGCAACCTGCAATTTTGGCACAGGGTCATTTTTACTGATGGAGATACTTTCCAGTTGACCTATAATGGTCAAATCCGTGTTTATAGTCAAGCTAATACTTGGTATGAAGAACGATATACTAGCTCTCCAGCTTATAGATCTGGAAGTTTCTCTGTAAATGTATGGGACTGGATTAGTACACATGGATATGGTGTTTGCTGGGGATTAGAGGGAATGTTTAACGCCGACAATTACATAAACGTTTTAGAACACTTAGTGCTCCCTTCTACTAAGCAATTCTATGCTAATAATACTTTCATATATCAGCACGATAATTGTTCAGTCCACACTGCCCATGTTGTAAGAAATTGGTTCCAATCGCAAAACGTGGAAGTATTGACATGGCCTGCGCACAGACCAAACATAAATCCAGTTGAAAACATTTGGGGAATAATTGTTAAAAAAATATATGAAAGAAACTTTATGCCACAGAATTCAGTTCAAGCTTGGGAAAGAATCTTAGAAAGCTGGGAAGATCTTGATCCAAATATGATATCTATTATAATTCAAAGTATGCCAAATAAAGTAATAGAAGTAGATGGTTACATCACCGAATACACAATTTTGTTTATAGTCATTATAAATGCTTTCGTTTAACTGACGCCTATGACATTTGATAATCTCCAATAAACCCAGCCGGTTTTACGTAAATAGGATGACGTGTTAGGATCTCTTTCTAATATTTTAGTATCAATTTGATGAGACATAATTTTGGCAGTATTAGAGTGAAGCCCGAGAGCTCTATCGAGGGCGTTAATCAATTGATTATTAATGAAAAAATTATGTCAAATCAAATTGTAAAATATTCGAGATAATTTAGCAACAATAAAAATAGCAGAGTTTTAATCAACGTCGTGTCATATTTTGGAAAATTATCTCCCGTGAAAATTAAATTAATTGCGGATAAGTGAATCAGAAAAATACTTTATTAACAGAACACAAACATCAGAAAGACAACTAAAATAATAATACGAAATTAAATCGAATACTAATTAAAGTTGAAAACACAAAAAATCTGACAGAAATATTTGACATTTTTATGTGACGTATAAAAGTGACTATTTCTCTAGTGCATAGTCGCTGATATCAGGTCTAATAAAAATAGTTAAACGTAATACCACAAGAACCATGTAAGGACACTTTAATTAGAAGGTATAAGTGCTAATATCACTTGGGAATTTTTTTGCAATTTTCTGATAGCTAATTTTTCCATAATCAGGAAAAAAGAGGGTTCGTGACGTCACGTTCACTTAAATTAAATTTGGCATCGTTGTGTAAGGTGCGCACCATATAACCTCAATTTGCCGGTATGTCTGAATTGTGACGTATGAGATTTAATACTTAATAGACTCGTTCATTTGCATCACCGAGTAGAATATTATCAATCGTTTTTTTCTTTTCATCTCATTTTCTAGCAAATATCAGATACGGAAATTACTGTTCAGTGCGATTCGCAATTACCCGATATAAAGGAATTCAACCCAAAATACAAGATAAACCAAAGTTGAGTACTTGTCAAGCAATTCGCCGAAAATATTTTAAAATTTTAATAACCGTGAAAATATCTAAAAATGGCTTTTTGAGTACATTACATCATAATTTTGTTAAAGGAACGTTATAATTTTATTCAAGAATCTGCCTTTACCATATGCAGCATTGCCAATGATTGCTCTTCGTTAAAAGGAAGGCCCGTTCAAAAACTTTAAATGTTTTAAATAAAGAAAACAGGAGATAAAATGTAAATTTTTTTGAATGAGTCGATCAAATGACTGGGTTCAATTATATATCAAATGTGTATATCAAGCAGCTAGCTTTATTTTTGGGAAGAACAGTAATGCGTGTTTCGGAACGTAATAATTTAGGGGGTGTTTCGAACGTGACGTCATGGGAACATTTTAAAACGTGATATTTTTTCGAAATGAAAAATTTATTGTGGAAATCTAAGTGAAATGGACGTTTCGTAGAAAGTACAATCACCTTATATAAGTTGTAGAATTTATTTTTCGTAAATAAAAAGGTCTATTTGACGAGACCAAATTTGCAATTAATAATCTGATATAATCCCGAGTGCTTTGCAACATTTGGTCAGGTTAAATTATTAAGCACAACGAGGAAAATTTAAACAACAAATAGCCGCTCATTCATTTAGTTTGAGTAGTATTTGGAAGATTATTTAATGAACCATCTTTATCTTTTCCTTCGTCAACTAAATCTAATGAGATATTCCCGAACCGATTCATTTTTAATGTATATATCAAACTTGACGTTTAATATTTTGGCATGACAATATAAACTGCCCTGAAGCTACGCACAGTGACTATTTTAGATGAATAATTGCTGATAGTTGATTCCTATTGGGCAGAATATTAAAAATTGTGACATTTCATTGGTTGATATAAATCATGGAAAATAATATATTTAAGCGCGATCATCTATTGGAATACCAGTAGAATTTTAATTAAATTTAATTTTTAGAGATGTAGCTTGAAAAAAGGAGATTCAATTTTAATTCATTCTGGTACAGGAGGTGTAGGACAAGCAGCTATATATCTTGCCTTGCATTACGGATGTAATGTATTTACTACATGTGGTTCGACTTCAAAAAAAGAATTCCTTTTAAAAAGGTATCCGCAGTTAAAAGGTATATAAATAGAGAGTGTTTCTGTTTTTTTATGCATGAAAATTTTTTTCTTTCAGAAAGTCAAATAGGCAATTCTAGAAATACTTCTTTTGAAAAGATGGTAATGAAAGAGACTGATGGTAGAGGTGTAGATTTCGTTCTGAATTCTTTAGCAGAAGAGAAACTGATTGCATCAGTAAGATGTTTAGCTAAAGGAGGACGATTCTTCGAAATAGGCAAATACGATCTCTCAAATAATTATTCCTTAAACCTCCTACTTCTAAAAAAGAAGCGGCATTTCACGGAATATTGTTTGATTTCATCTTTAGAGCGCCGGTTACAGTAAAAAGAAAATTACATCATATTTTTATTAAATGCTTAGACGATGGAGCTATAAAACCACTGGACGTCACTGTATTCGCTGCAGAAGAAATTGAGCAAGCTTTTAGATACATGGCCAGCGGAAAGCATATGGGAAAGGTTGTAATTGAAATTCGAGCCGAAAATTTACAGAAATCACAACTGGAGAGTTCACCCAGGTTTGTAAGTAACTCTTATTTTTACCATTGTTTAATTGTTTTTGCAATAGGTTCTACTGCAAAAGTGAAAAATCTTATGTAATCATAGGCGGTCTTGGAGGATTTGGATTAGAATTGGCCGATTGGCTAATTCTTAGAGGAGCAACAAATATAGTTTTAGTTTCTAGAGGTGGAATTAAGAACGGATATCAAAAAAGTAGACTTCGTTTGTGGAGAGACGTTTATAATTTATCTATAAAAGTATCTACTGCCGATGTCACAACTAGAAAAGGTTGCGAAAAGTTGATTCAAGAAGCCAATGAATTAGCTCCTGTAGGCGGAATATTTAATTTGGCGGTTATCTTGCAGGATGCTATCTTCCAAAATCAAACAGTTGAAATGTACCAAATGTCACTTGCTCCCAAGGCATACGCTACTAAGTATCTAGATGAAATCACCAGAAAATCTTGTCTATATTTAGAGTAAGTTTACCGTTATTATGACGATTACTATGGTAGTTACGAAACTGCATTATTTTTTAGTTTTTTCGTAGTATTTTCTTCTGTATCGTGTGGAAGAGGCAATGCAGGCCAAACAAATTACGGAATGGCCAATTCAATAATGGAAAGGATTTGTGAGAGAAGAAGAAAAGATGGACTACCTGCTACAGCTATTCAATGGGGAGCTATTGGAGAGGTAACTAAGTAGTAGGTAATTTAAAAATTAACTTTAGTTAAAAAAATATTGTTTTTAAGGTGGGATTAGTTGCTGAGATGCAGGAAAATCACAAAGAACTCGAAATTGGTGGAACTTTGCAACAAAGATTGTCTAGTTGTATAGAAGTTATGGATATACTAATTAAGCAAGAATCGTCAGCAATTGTATCCAGTATTGTCGTAGCCGAAAAAAAAAATGTGGACGAAGCTGAAAATTTATCCGCTGCGGTAGCAAACATATTGGGTAAATTACGATATTGATATAATTATTTATTGCTTCTAATTCAATCACTATTTTAGGGCTTGACTTAAAATTAATACAAGCTTCACAAACTTTAGCAGACGTAGGAATGGATTCCATGACAGCCATTGAAATAAAACAAGTATTTGAAAGAGAATATGGGATTTTTTTGACCTCCAAAGATATTAGGAACCTTACTTTTAGCAAGTACATAAAAAATCACCAGAAAAAAAATGAAATTTATAATATTAAATTTGCTTTTTTTAAGGATAAAGGAATATGAAAGTAACAAATCAATTATCGAAATAATAGATGAAACAGATAAAAGTCAAAATGATCTACTAATAAGCCAAGTCTTACGACTTGTAATAGATTCAGGCTATCAAGATAAAAATTTAATTGAACTAGAAAGCAATATTAGTAAAGACGGAAATGCACCCATGATATTAATGATCCCAGGAATAGAAGGAACTTCAAATCTACTTAAACCTTTAGCAAAAAAATTAAACGCACATATATTAGCCAGTCATTATGATCTTAAAAATCCTAAAGAAACCTTTATTGATATGGCAAAAAATGAAATTAACGTAAGTATAAAAATATTATAATTACAAAGACCAAAAAATAACAATTTTTAGTACGTTGAAGTCAACTTTAATATAAACGAACCCGTATATATTGTTGGCCACTCGTTCGGAACTTGGTTGGCATTGGAAGCAGCCAGTTATTTGGAAAAAAAAGGTTACAATTGTATTCTAATATGTTTGGATGGCTCTCCTGCATTTATTAAAGCCATACATTCTACATATCCCCAAAACGATGATGACTTTGAATCAGAATTTTTGATCAGATGTATAAGTTTTGGTATATCAACAGATATAATTGCTAAAACCAAAGTAGGTATCTCGTATTATAACATATTAGTTTTAAACGATTGAAACTTACAAACAAAGTTCTGGTATTTGTCGGCATTACTATATTACCCATAAAATAAAAATCCGTTATCTATTATTATTTCATTTAAAAGATAAATGTACTCAGGGTTCTCTTCATCAAGAAGTCACCACCACTATTTTTTTCTGTAATTCACTTTTACACTTTCTTAACTTGTTTTTGGAAAATTTATTTGATTTCATAAAAGATGTTCGTATTAATAATAAATTAACAAATAATACACATTAGATTTTCCTGTTCTATAATTAATTTGCCAATTACAAATTTAAACTCTAATCCGAAAAGTTTTAACTTTTAAAAAATATAAATATCTGTCGGATCTAAATAAGCCTGTTGCATACCTCCTAAGAAGAGAGATATCGAGAAATAAATATTCCATATTCTCCTTGGATTATGATTTGGCTACTTGAAAAGAGCTCGGTAAGAGAGTCCGATCCTGTTAACAGGCCATCAACATAAAAGTCGTGAGCAATCTTTTGAGATGCACACGAAATTTCATCAGCGCCATACATGAAAAGTTGGAGATTGCACCTGGTGACAAGAAAGAAAGCTGCAAATTTTCCGTAAGTCAGAGTATTTAGTTCAAAGGCTCTGAAGGATGAAACCTCCAAAGGATCTTTTGAAGATGCCTATCATGAGGTCTGTGATTTCCTACTCCTATCCCCTATTAGAATAATAAATTTTCTTGAGAATATTATTGTAATGATACAGGTTTTTTTTTAAGTTATCTTGTACTGAGTGACTAAGACAAAAAAGGATATTCAAAAACACATTGATTAAGGAACTAGAAGTCCTAACACTTCGAAGTAACACTAAATAGGTGTTCCATAATCACTTTTAGCACTTTAAAATTAACCTGAAGAAATCATTTTCAAGTTTAGAATTGTTCACTATTAATTATATGGCAGGAAAAGCACTAAGTAGTAATGCATACTTTTTGTGCACACCACATAGTTTTTAGTTGGGTTTTTTTAGTCTTTCAGTGCTTGGAATGAAACAAGTGCCATGATATGGAGCACAATTAAGTCTAAAAGGGGTATCAATATGACGAATACATAAGGATTTGTTTGAACCCGTTTTGTATTTTTCAAAAATCTTAAAAATTAAGTCCATTTGAAATTCTGCAATTTTAGTATTTTTGTTTTTGAGAAATAGCGATGAATATTATGTGAATTTCCTATAAAATGAAAGAATAATGTTTTATACTATTTGGTACTTTTTCGAACGCATTCAACCGAACTAAGTAACATATCAGTTTTATCAACACCTTCCTTATTTTTGTTATAATCTAAAAGACACACACACATACGCACACGCCGCCCGCCGCCTTGAAAGGCTCGCTTTCAAAGGTCTTATAACTAAGAACAATAAACACTAAGTTCAAAAGAAAACGAATACTAACAATGTATAAATAAAAATATTAAGTCATAAAAATGTAACAGTTAAAATAAACAATAATGTTAATCAGATTGCATAGGCAACCATCAAACCTTTCTTAAGGTTCGGTTAAATATTTTTCCCTTTGCTACGCGCACTGACACTACCCGCACTATGTTGTCAGCTTCTGGGTGTAGCTGGTGGTAAGTTGTCGTCGATGTGTATGACAATACTGCCTACCGCTGGTTGCTCACTGGGTTGACGCTGCCATTTGCTACGACTCTGTAGCTGGCTCAAATATTCTTAAAACCAACGTACCCAGAACTGCTGGGTTAGTTGTGTTAGTCTCTGATAATGACTCAATTTGTTGAGTGGAACTTTTTGAACGTATGCTTCCGGTAATGCTACTAGTGGATTGCCAACTAGGAAATGACCGGGGGTCAAAGGAAGAAGGTCTTCTGGGTCAGAGGATAATGGAAATAGTGGCTTCGAATTGAGACATGCCTCGATCTGTGTTAATACAGTATACATTGAATCAAATCTGAGCAACACGTTTAATAAAATTTGTCGTAGATGAAATTTAGCTGACTTAACTGCCGCTTCCCAAATACCTCCTTGATGAGGTGAATGTGCTGGGATAAATTTAAATTTGATGGTTTCAGAGTTTAAGAATTCTAAAATTTTGACTTCATGCGAACGATCATTTAAAAGCTTGTGTAGTTCAATGAAGTAATTATTTGCACCTAAAAAATTATAACCGTTATCGGAATGTATTTCGAGAGGTTTTGATCTTCTAGAAATAAATCTTTTTAACACGTTCAGAAAACTTTCAGTAGTCAAATCTTTGGCAAGATCTATGTGAACGGCACGTGTTGACAAACATACAAAAATGCAAATGTAAGCCTTGTTTAAAACAGGTTTACGAATAGAACCATCTTTAATTAAAATAGGACCTGCGTAGTCAACACCGCATTTGAAAAACGGACGTGTTGGAATTCTTCTTGCACTGTATTTCTGTCATCAATAGGCCAAAAACGTAAGCGTATAATTGATAACAGATTTTGTATGCCTGAGTGGAAATTTTTGTGATGTTCATGTTTGATTATAAGGTCTGTAAGTTTATGTGTTTTAGGTAGAATAATTGGGTGTTTAGTTTCAAAAGGCAAATTTGAGTGACTGAGACGTCCCCCTACCCGTATTATTCCTGCATTATCGATAAAAGGGTTTAATTTTAAAATTTTACTATTTGCCGCGCTGTATTCACACACATTTTACAGGGTTACCGTTTTTAGTAAATTTCCTACTGAATTAGCAGATTTTTAAGAAAAATGAGGGTGTTTGGTAGATTTTTAGTAGAATTGATAATAGACAGGACATTTTTTTAAACTGAAATCGAAATATTTTTTTTATTATAAAACGATCAAAAAAAAAATTGAGTGCAAAATATTAATATTTACGTCCGCTGTAAAATTCAGTACATTTTTCACATTTGAATTTAAAACTATATTTTATCGCCATCTATCTGTGGTATATTTAAGACGAGTGTCTCATTGCTGGTTAAAATCACTGTTTTCTACTCACAGCGTACGGCATGTATCAACCTCAGGTGCATTAAGGGCTGGTATAAATATAAATCAAATAAAAATGCAGCTGGCTGGTCACCGGCCTCTAACACTTTCTTCATTTTTGCGAGATCAAAACGGCTCTTTTGCTAAAGCAATTCTGGGAATGAAATAATTCCATTTTAGTTTTATTTCTTAATAGGTGCTTAAAATATAACGATAAAAAGCAAAAAAAAAGATATGCTGTGTGCGGGATTCGATACCCAGACCACCACTAACCAGCACTATTCCACGCTGCTAATAGAGCTCATACTTACGTTCGTTCAAACTTATTATTTAAGCGAATCAGGTGTCACATTTGGATGATACAAAATATTTTTTCTGCGATGAGACACTCGTCTTAAATATACCATAGATAGATAGCGATAAAATTAAAATCTGAAAAATCGACTGAATTTTACAGCGGACGTAAATCTTAATATTTTGCGATTAATTGTTTTTTGATCGTTTTTTAATAAAAAAATATATCGATTACGGTTAAAAAAAATGTTGAACCTGCCTATTATCAATTCTATTAAAATTCTACTAAACACCTTCATTTTTCTTAAAAATCTAATAATTTAGTAGGAAATTTACTAAAACCGGTAACCATGTAAAATGTGCTTCTATCGTGAATACAGCACAGCAGCGGACAAGGGGCGAACCGTTTATGGCTACTGACATCACCGGTCTAATCTCGCGCACAGGTACCGTTTCCAGCCTCTCGCCGATCCTTGGTTTTAAAATGCTTACAGCGGACGTAAATATTAATATTTTTCGCTCAAATTTTTTTTATCGTTTTTAAATAACAAAACCTCTCGATTCAAGTTAAGATAAAAAAAAAGAAAAATGTCAAACCTGCCTATTAAGAAATAAAACTAAAATGGAATTATTTCATTCCCAGAATTGCTTTAGCAAAAGAGCCGTTTTGATCTCGCAATGGTCTATTATAAAAAATGAAGAAAGTATTAGAGGCCGGTGACCAGCCAGCTGCATTTTTTATTTCATTTATATTTATCCCAGCCCTTAATGCACCTGAGGTTGATGCATGCCGTACGCTGTCAGTAGAAAACAGTGATTTTAAATTCTCTAAATAAAGGATATAATTTGGATAGCAGATCCAAGAGGAGAGCTAGATCCCAAGTAATATTGTGCTTTGGCTAAGGTAATCGAATTTTGGATACCTATTTCAAGTATCTTTTTGTTATTACGTTTTGGTTTTCTGACGGACTAACAATTGAAGTAAGTGCAGATCTATAACAATTTATTAAGGAATTAGAACTGCCGTCTTGTAGTATCTCATCTAGAAATTCTTAGTAAATGTTTAAATTATGGAATTAAATTTCTTTATTAACAAAATGTCCAATCGTTTTCATAACACGCAGTGTACTGCTTAACTGTTTTTTCTGTGATAGTTGATATTGAGGTAGGAATAGATGATGCTTGTATTCCTCTTTTCAAAATCTATGACCGGATAACTTCCCTGCGATCAGGGAAATTTTCTTGTAAAGTGGATGCACCTCTCTGAAAGGAGAAAATAATAAATGTTTTTCTGGTTTAAAAATGATGGGTTCCTCAGTTAATAATTTTTTGTATACCGGAAACCAAGTTTAGGATGGCCAGTGAGGAACAAATTCTATACCCAGAGCCTTTTTTGTATTATTTTTTCTAGCTGGAGGTTTGTTCACTCTCTATTGAAGAAGTCTTGATGTATCGATGGCCTCTATCGGGGGCTAGGAGTGGTGTAATGGTGCATCGTTACAGTAAGATATAAAAATTCTTCTGTAAACGCGTCTATAGATAGGGATTCTGGAAATATATTTATTGCGTATACAAGTATATTCTTGGGCTCACACCACTGCCACAGTTGTTTTACCGCTTCATTCAAATAATCGTATTTTACGCTGTCACTCCGGTTTATACAGGCGATTACTGTTTTATTATCCATTTATAATAGTATTTTGGTGTTACTTATATTTTTAGAAAATAATTTTAATGCATAAACTTCAAAACCCGCGAATTCTCGATCCTTTACAGAACGTACCCCATCCGCTTGCTGAGGAATATGGGAATATTTTTTAAATTAAATTTGCAATATCATGCTCCCACCAAATCAATTCATGATCCAGTAATTTAGGAATAAGTATTTTACGGTTATAATTATTAGTACTTCTTAATTGCTTATATTTTACTTTTTCAAATGTTTTAAGATGCCTAAATCTAAATTCTGTAACCGGGCAGGCAGCAACTAATTTACCAATTAACTAATAAATGTTTTTTGGAAATAAATCTTTTTAATATTTTTTTAACTTTTATCATTTTTCCTCCTGCCACCTTATTATCATATCAGTTGTATCGTAAAAAACCCAAAAAATCGAATAGACCAAAATACTTTTCTTTAAATTTACAATGAATCCTAATTTTGATAATAATTCTCTGGCAAAATATGTATGTGTCTGACATTCTTCTTTAATGGGAACCATAATTAAAATATCATCTAAATAAATGACAGATACAATATTCAACATCCGGAGCTTTTTGCAACCGGTTTGAGCAACTTAGTAAATATATAAGGAGCTATATTTATACCAAACGGCAAACAATTAAATTGATATAATGTATTACTAAATCTAAATCTAAAGAAAATAGACGTCTTTAAGATCTATCTTGGTTAGGTAATAGTATTGATTTATTAACTTTAGGACTGTTCTAAAATCTTTCATTTACCATTCTTTTTTTTTTTTTATTAAAAAATATGAAGATATATACTGATTTTTGTTGGCGTACATTTAGTTACAGTTACAATTTATTGCAATTCTAAAGCCGTTTTATGTAAATTTAATTGAATGTGAGGGCCTTTAAAATTTATTTTAATTCCTTTTATCTAATCTATAACCATCTTGATTTTTGTTTTAGCTTTCCCATTGGCAATAAATTTATTTAGTGTTCCTGCATATGCACCTACCTGGGATATTGACGAGAGTAATATTTCTGGCTGATATACTGTTCTCTTCGTCAGTGGTTTATTGTATAGGTTTCTGTACAAAATCGATTGCCCCTCCTTTTTTTGAATTTTACCTTGTGTAGAGTGCGCTTTTAACGTATTAGAGAGATTTTAAGCCCTTTAAAAAATCTCCTTATTTTTGATAACCATAACAATAAGCACGGCAATGAAATTAAGATATTTTAAACCCCAACTTTAAACTTCACAAAGTGACAGGTGGCAGGCGATAGTTATTTTCTTTTGGTTTTTCTTACCTCAGAATTTCTGGTGTTTTGTTGTTTATTAAAATTGAAAGAATATACATATATATTTAATTTTTAAATGAAGAATGTTTTGGAAAATATTATCAATAGAACAGATCGTAATGCGGATTTAATAAGGCAGGCTATACTTAGAGATATTTTCCATGTGCCTGAGATTGGGATAGTGGAAATCCCAGAATTTGATCTTAATGCTATAGAGTATAAGTTTGTGAAACCATATTTCAGGTTCGAAAGGCCGGAAATATTTAGATTAGCAAGGGTTCTTCGAATTCCCAATAATATTAGGACACGATCAGGACTATTCACATACCTAAAAAGTATACATAATTAAAATTTGTTTTCGCAGGCCAACGTCAAATCTGACAGAACTCTAACAGTAGTTAGGTTATGTTTTTCTCAAGAATCTAATATCACTTTTGCGTGTTGTCAGATACTCAATTTAAATTTTATAATCATGACATTGCAAAAAAATTAAACATGATATTTGAACATTGAACAATATTATTACGATATAAAGAAAAAATATAACAAATGCTCCGTAGGTTAAAGAAACAGATATTTTCTTTAAATAGTTTAATGTTAAATATTTTAATCAGCACATGAATCTCCTTTTTCAAAATTATCTAATATGCTCGAAAATCTGAAACGTGTGGCAACGGTGCTTTGTTACGCATAACGATAGCCATAACTGCTCTCTATCTTTAATTTTCCGTAAGTAACGAAATCGATTATCGTTATTAAAGTTAAAGGAACGGCAAACTTCCATTGCGCATGCTCACAAAAGAAAATCTAAAAATTAAAGGGTTTAAAATCTCTCTATTATTAGGAGCAACGCATGTTGTCCTGAATTTTGTTGTTAACAAATATAACGTAACTTACTTACATAGTTTCTATATTTTTTTGTTTTATTCTTTTATTTAATTATATAACAAGGACGTTTATTCAAACTTACCAGAGTCACAAGAATCAGAACTAAAACCCTTTTTTAAACAACGCATTTCGTCACATAATTTCTTTAAATTTGTCTCCAATTTTTAATTTTTTTTCTTTACCGTATAATTTGCCCTCACTTCGTAAATTAAATTTGCGATGCTCGTTTAATAAGCAAGGAAAACAAAATAATAAATCAGTATGTGTTAAGAAATAGCAGCCCTGGCTATCAGATGATTATTAATAGTTTAGATTTTTTAATATTCATGCTGATAAGTAGTAAATCAGAAACTACTCGTCTTTGTAATTGTATAGAGGACAAGTAAAGGAAAATTGACAAATTGTCTAAAAAACATCACACAATTATTAGAGTAATATTGAAATATTAACCATATTATAATTGAATTTTTTAGGAAGAGATTTTTAAACTGCAAACCTTAGAAGAGAAGTTAACGAAAGCTGCTGAAATAGTGTTACTACAAACACAATCTTTGACCGAGGATCAAATTAAGGGAATATTAAAGGGAATTTTATATCGCTTAAAATCAGTGAAATCTTATGATCCACGTTATTCGCTAAAATCTAGAATAGTATTTTTCAAAGCAACAACAGAAACTGTGAAAAGCTTGCCTGCTGATTTATATTTGGAACAGACTTGTGGCAGACCGATAGAAATAATAGAAATTGAAGGAGACCACATTTCAATCCTAGAAAACGACAAATTGGCCGAAGCTATTAATTCTTTAATTAAATAATAATATTAACATTTTTTAATAAATTATCGGTTTAAATGCATGTTTTAATTTATTTCACTTAACATGAGAAATAATTCGACTTTTGTGTAAATTTACTCCGGATTATAAACCCGATCCAATGAGATCACATAACAGATCTCTCACGTCACTTAAAAGGTTATTAAAGTCTACAAGCATAACAAGTTACTTATTCCGTGATTTCAGCAGCAGGACTGCGTATCACATCGAATTCAACTCAGGGCACTATGGTCGAGAGACCCCAACTTTTTGGAAAAATGTCAATAAAACGCAGTTTGAGCTTACAATGTTTATGTTAAAATTTTACACAATATCTTTAATTGTAATTTCAAACTTGATCTTCTAGAAGACTTAGAAATTCTTCGTGAATTAAATAATTCTTCTTCTTGTGTAAATACCCAAATTAACTTAAATATCAATAAATATAAACCTCTGCTCAAGAGCCTGTGAGTGTGTGATACTTAGTCACTTCTCTTCTAGTTCCACGTTACCGCTCCTTTAGTCACCTGTCAACCTCACTCTTCTTTTTCAAATTTACCTTCTTCCTCACGGTAGTCTAACTCTCCTTCATTTTCTTCTTTTTTTCCATCCTGCCTTTTCTAAATTTACCATTTCTTTCAACCTAACCTCATTCATAAATTGTAAAACCTGCATGGTCACAGTGTGTTGCGAAGTTTAAAATAATTTTTGCTTAATTAATCCTGCTAAAGCAGTTGTTGTCTTTTATTAAGACAACTTACAGGCCTGCGCCTGCCATGTTGTTTCATCATGATCGAGCTTCTCTCATGATTATAAAATTTTTTTAATAAATTCTCTAACCCTTTAATTAACATGTATATTCATTTTAACTTTGTTCAAAAGTGTGTTAAAATTTGTAAGTACTTAGTTACAATCTGTATTATTTATCTAATTTGTTAAAATTCAATTACAGTTATCCTGAAGATGGCATTGTATGCCGAAAGCGCTCAACAGTTTCTGTCTTAGAAATTTCCCAAATAAAAAACTTTTTACACACTTGAAAATACGAATTGGCCTTTTTTTTCTTCAATTTTGTAAGTACTGTCCTGTTTATTTTATTCCAGAATATTTTTAAACCATCTTGAATAACTTTTGCTTTTCAACATGTTTTCGAATTTTCTTTTAAACGTTAGCACCTAATAAAAAGCAAAATTTAGTCACAAAAATGCATACACAAATTTACAATTACAACAAATAAATACGAGCTCGTTTAAATGAGACAAAAGTTTTTATTCTACATTTATTTTTTATTTTATTATGTTCCTGTTATAATTCAATAGTTGAAGATTAAATTATATTTTTGATTCTCCAATTACAGTTATAAAAATGAGCAGGACCATACTTACAAAAATTCCTAAAGTACAATTCATGACTACGCTATGTTAAACGGTATTTGACCTTCAACAAAAAAGATTCAAAAGGTTTTCTTCTATGTTTAAAAATAAAGGTGATAATTAAATAAAACGAAAATCGTCAATTTTGGTTTTAAGCAAATATCTCTGAAACCGGACCTGATATTAAAATTTTTCAAAATCTGGTAAATTTAGCTTGACAATATGCAACTTTTTGCCCATTTAACTAACTTTGTATCTATAACGGTTAACGAAATCCCAATAGTGTACATTGATATGTTCAATACCCTGTATTCCTAATTATCAAGACAACAAAACACAGCAGCGGCTCGTTAATATACATAGAGCTAATATGTGACAGGTATAAGATAAAGTTTGATGATTTTTGTTATATTGTTAACAGTGATGGAAGTTTCGATATACCCAGAGACATGTAATAACTTTTCATCAGCGGCGGTAATTTTAAGAAAATTTTCAAAAATAAAAGAATTAATATTTTTCGTTATAAGTTCATGGCTGAGAGAGAGCCAATCATATAGATATTAGAACCAGTATCTAATAACCCACGACAAGTTTCGTTAATTGGCGTTTTTGGAATTTTGCGCGATGATGCCAGAGGTATTGTGAAGAACACCGCGCGTCTGATCGTTTTTTGACCAGTTTGCACAATTATATTTAGTAATTCCAGATTTTCCGCAACAGAAATAAAATTTGGTCCTAAGCGAACGACAATTAGAATAAGAATGACCAGTCCTACAACAATTCCAACATGTCAGATTAGACGAAATTACTAAAGTGTTACGAAAATCTTCATTATTGGAAAAATTTTAAAATCGTTGACGTCTATGCCTAACGCATAAATCTGGTTCTAGAAATCGAGATCAAAGAGTTACCGGTAGGGTTTCGGAAGTGTTATCGGCCGAAAGAAGTGATTATTCTAACCTTTTGCAAATTGTGGTAAGCAACTGGATATACACCTATCCAAGATGCTGTCAGATGAAAATCAAAATGGCCGCTGGTAGACACACAAATCCATGTCTTTCATGTAGTTAACATGAATAGAGCAGTTTAATTGCAGTTTATTTTAAAATATGAAACGATTGGAGCTTAAAACGGACATTTTAATTTAGAATAGTTGTGTGACTGACTACTCAGGGTGCATTATCGATATATAATAAAGTGACAGTGTACATAAAAAATCTGATGTGGCCAGCACATGACCTCTCGCCATTTTTGAATCAAAAATTTACACGGTGGCACAAAAAAGTATGGAAAAAACTTACTGTTTTGTAAATCTGGCAATAATGGCAAAAGTTTTGAAAATTTTAATGATACGAAAATAAACTATAGTGTATACAAAATATATGTGTAAAACCTAATTGCCATTTTGTTTAGTAATGGCGTCATCACTCATAGCAACTGTCACTTCCGGTTGTCCGATTGACACCAAAATCTAATCAGCTCTAATTTAGGATATAAGAATCGTGTATGCAAAATTTCAAGTTTTTTAATTCAGTAGTTTTTGAGTTATCGTTACTACAACATCCATCCAAACACACACACACTAACACACACACACACACACACACAAACACACACAGACATCATTGCGAAAATATCAAAATCGTATTCTAGGGACCCCAAAACGTGTTTATCTATTGAAAACTCACTACCCAATTTTTAGCATGATTCCTATACCTCTCTTATCTGATGGGCGAGAGGTAAAAATAATGTTTATAGAAACTATAAAACATGCATACTATATATATAGGAGATGTATACTTGTTCTTAGAACTTGGTCAATTGTAAATGTCGAAGAGGTCGGAAATTGTTAGATTTTATGGAATACCTAGTGAACTACATTTTTCAGACAAACCAGAACGGAATTATCTCTCAAAAACCAGGAAAAATATTTATATGCTGACACACACTTGTAGACCTTGGCTTATTCTTTAGTGTAAAAACTTTGTGTGAACCAAATAGTAGAAAATGTGGAAATCAGTCACTTATGGAAATTCATCTTCTCGAGTATTGTATTTCAGTTTTTATCTCTCGCCCTTCAGATAAGAGAAGTATAGGAATCATGCTAAAAATTGGGTAGTGAGTTTTCAATGGATAAACACGTTTTAGGGTCCCTAGAATACGATTTTAATATTTTCGCGATGATGTCTGTGTGTGTGTGTTAGTGTGTGTGTTTGGATGGAGTTGTAGTAACGATAACTCAAAAACTACTGAATAAAAAAATTTGAAATTTTGCATACAGGATTCTAATACCCTAGATTAGATCTGATTAGAATTTGGTGCCAATCGCACAACCGGAAGTGGCAGTTGCTATGGGTGATGACGCCATTATTATACAAAACGGCAATAAAGTTTTACACATATATTTTGTATACCCTATAGTTAATTTTCATCTCAATAAAATTTCCGAAACTTTTGCCTTTGTTGCCAGATTTACAAAAAAATAATTTTTTTTCATACTTTTTTGTGTCAACCTGTAAATTTTTGATTCAAAAATGGCGAGAGGTCATGTGCTGGCCACATCAGATTTTTTAATTTGCTTACCATCCCTGTTATGTAATTATTTATACTGTCATTTAAGCTGTCATTTTTTTATTTTCTGTATGTATACCTGAATTTACTTATAAGTTCTGTTCTGTAGTTGAGTGTAAACCTATTTGACTAGTAATAAATAATAATAAAAACATTCATGAGTGTGAAAGGATTATTTGTTTTTTATTTTCTGTATGTATTTTATTCTGTTATACCTGTTATTACATCTGTTCTATATTTGTGTGTAAATCTGTTTAAACAGTAAGAAATAAACAAATTATTAATGAGTGAAAGGATCAATACCCTCTTATAACTTGTGATTTTTTCTTATATTCTATGGCAATGTCTTTACTTTTACTGTCTAATATCAATAAATGATGACTCTTATCGGAAAAAGCAATAATTTTTATTTCAAATACCTTCTAAAAGCACAAAATACTTAAAATAAACTTAAAACACATGCAAAATTCAGTACAAATACAATTCGTGTGTCTACCAGCGGCCATTTTTTATGACGTTTTGTCACGTGTAATAAGTTACGTTTAATGGTACGAACCATAGATTTTTCTGTCGGTTTCGATTCTAACCGATTAAATAAGCCGTTCATTGAGTCAATAAAAATGATAACCTTTTCATTCCTACCTTGTTTCCGATTTTTAATCTCTTCGAGGAGATCGCCCTGATAATTGTACAGTAAAAAATCCGACTTTAATTTAGCAACTGACTCCTGCCAAGTAGTAAATTGATATATTTTATTTAAATACCAATTAAATGCGTTATTGTTGAATAAATCTACCGACACTAGCAAAGAGATCGACATCAGAGGTACCTCTAGCAATACGTAAACATTCAACGCGTTCTAAAAAACCAATAACCGACTCTCGATCATCACCAGTAAAATTAATACCCCATTTATGAATCGGAACTGTTGTAGAAAAAGGAAAATTAACGGTATTTGAATTATGTAAAGGCGTAGAATGCGCTCCCGGGACCCGTGGATGAACTTTTAAATCTAAATCACCTTCTAAAGAAAAAATAAATTTTTAGAATCATTTTTAAATTTTTCTTGGAGGTCGTCCGAACAATTTAAACGAGAAATTCGACCCACCAAAACATGAGTTAATCGGCAAGTAAGACGTAAATATTCGATATCCATAGTCGTGCCAGTAAAATTTTGAACTTTATCTGTTAAATCTTTCGTAGTGGACTCAATGCCTACTTTTTCCGTATAAAAATCAAAATTTTCAGTATATGAAACAATACTACGATTTGCAGCTTCTTGTGAAGAAACACCCCGTAATAATTTACGACATTCAGCTACGGTGGCTGGCGGATCAATCGAACTATATCTAAGTTCATATTTAACTTCGTTCTTTACAAGGAAATCAACATTGATCTTAAAACCCAATTTCAAAATTTTCTTTTTAAATTAAACTAACTAAATTCAAAGATAAAATTATTATTTTTTTTTTACAGTAAATCTATAAATTCAGAGAGAAAAAAAATCGCTAACCGATAACAAAATTTATACTTAAAGGCAATATCAAATGTTGAAGGTTAAGCAAAGTTAAAATCAAATTATCGAAATTTATCAGTGAATGAATAAAATCAAGGTCTCAAATAAAATGTTAAAATTGTAAATAAAGTAAAAATAAGGTGAAAAAAAAGTCTCGTAAAAAATTTTAAACAAAATGAGAACCTTTACAAATATTCAATATTTCCTTAAACCTTAAAAAAAAGAAATTCGTAGCCGACGTTGGGATCGCCAAATTTGTGAAACGATACTGTACTTTGTTGATAATAAATAATTAATGTGATTAAAGCTTAAACCTTTTTATTATGGTTTCGTTTCACGAATAGACTGAAATATATCAGAAGTAAAATATTAAACAAAAAAAGTTTGGGCCGCCAGTCAAATTGATTTTTTGATGTAATTAGAAACAATTGACATAAAACTATGATATATTTAAAAATCCGTCCTTTTTTGCGTTAAGGAAATTAAACTCAAATTAAACATTATATTTGTTTATTTCACGATAAAAAAGTTCCAGAGATTTTTTTCTTTTTCTTTAAAAATAAAAAAACTTAGCTTTTCTTGGTGTTACATCTAATGAGAGACGACTACATAAGAGATTCCTTCATTAGCGGTTTAAGTTCATCTCAAATTAGTCAACGTTTACTTGAAAACAATACGTTAACACTACAAGCCCAATCACTTCAATCTGCTCAAAAGCATTCAGAATCATATACCCTCAAATTTGGTCCATTCGATCCCTTTAGGAAGTATAGAATCGCAAGCACTTCAAGATAAAATCTCCTCCGCTGTTACGAAGACATATAAATGTTACTTTTGTGGAAGCATCAAACGACATCCAAAGATTCAACCTGTAATGAATGTGGGAAATATGGACACTTTTCAAAGGTGTGCCTAAGTAAAAGAAAAGTTAAAGCTTCTTCTACTAAAGTTCTCTCAGGTGCTCCTGAAAGTTTAGCTACTTGTCTTATAAAAATTAAAATAAACAACGTTACTGCCGACGCCTTAATAGATACAGGTAGTTCAGAAACGTATGTCAATAAAAACTTCCTCTCTATGGTTCACATCCCTATTTTTCCTAGTAGCGACTATATATTGATGGTATCCACAGCGTTATAGTCTCCAATAACCGGTCATTGTTTTGTAGATTTAGAAGTTATGAGTCACAAATATGACAATCTACGAATATCTGTACTTCAAGATTTATGTACAGATGTTATTATTGGTCATGATATACTTAGAGAACATTTATTCATCGAAATATTGTTTGGAGGTACGAGATCCTCTTTAACCATTAGCTTTCTTGACATAGCACCAAGTACATTATTTTCAAACTTGTCAGCTGATTGCAGACCTGAAGCTACCAAGTCTCGACGATTTCAGCTGAAGATAAAAAATGTATTTCTAGTGAAATTAGGAATCTTCCTCTAGATGGAATTATAGAAGAAAGTAACTCGCTATGGCGTGCTCAAGTTGTAGTAACAAAATGTGAAACTCACAAAAAAAGAATGGTGATAGATTATTTACAAACCATAAATAGATTTACCTTTTTAGATGCATGTCCTCTCCCGAATATAGAAGACATAGTTCATTCTATTGCACAATTTGAAGTATTTAGGTATTTAGTACTATTGATCTTTAAAGTGCGTATCATCAAGTCCCAATTCGTGAAGATGAGAAGCTATATATCGCTTTTGAAGCCGATGGTCATTTGTATCAGTTCCGTAGAATACCATTTGGCGTCACAAATGGGGTTGCCTGTTTTCAGCGTGTTATATAATAATAATAATAATAATAATAATAATAATGTTTATTCAAAAATAAGTATATAAGGATACAAGAATATTTGAGTAAGTAGAATAAACTTGGAACATACATGAGACCGCAGAAACTGAATGTAATCAGTTTGTATGTGGTAAGAAAGTATAATTAATTAAATTTATATACAATTATAGTAGGTAACTAAATATATAAGATTGAGCATAACCGATTATATTCATCATTATAAGTATATAATATCTTGACTATAAAATATAACCTAATTTTTGCTTATCTGTACATTAACTTATATACTAAGATATACTATAAGATGAAATTCGTTTATAAATAAGATAATGGGGTAATAATATTAAGGTTTGATAAGTCTAAATCGGTGCTAATAAGTGAATTTCGAGATTATAAATGTTTTTATAATAACTATTTATATGCACTATATTTATAATGTTATGTGTTTATTTGTAATATCGTGAAATATGTATCGGTCAGTCTCGAGAATCCATTTTTTAACTTTAGTTTTGTAATTAATAAAATTTCTAATATGTTTTAATTCGTTTGGAAAATAGTTATATGGTTTTGAGCTTATGTAGTTACAACTATGTTGACCTATTGTTTTGACATATTTTGGCAATTGCGTTTTAAATTCTTTGTTGCGTGTTTCATAATCATATGTTGCATGATGCAGTACAATTTTTCCAGTATGTATGTTAAGAAGGATTTTTAGCGCAAACAACTGTCGTACATCATATATTTGATTGTGTTGATATAAGTCGTTACTTGAACACAAATATGTTTTATTAAAAATTATTCTCAATATCCACCTTTGTATAATATGTAATTTATTTATATATGTTCTAACACTCCTCCCCATCCCAATATACCATATCTTTTAGTAACTTGAATCGAGATAAAAGGCCTCTGAATAGAACATGATAAAATTCTTAACAACTTTTTATCTGTAGCAAAGAAATACAACTTGACAATAAACAAAAAAAGAGTTCGTATTCCTTAAAGTCAAACAAACTTCTTAGATATCTTATTGAAAACAATGCCTTAAAACCTGACCCAACTAGACTTGAACCCCTATTTAAAATTACATTACCCTCTGACTCTTCATCGCTAAAGAGAGTTGTAGGGATGTTCTCTCACTACTCAAAATGGATACCAAGGTTTTCAGAGACAATTTATAGACTCGTTTCTTGCCGGACTTTTTCTTTGCCCAATCCACCAGCACGTGATTTTGAAAGACCTAAAGGAGATATTGCCAGATCTGCTGTTACTACCATTGATAATGAAATACCTTTTGTTGTTGATACCGACGCTTCAGAACACTTTATTGCTGCCTCTTTAAGCCAAGCTGGAATACCTGTTGCGTTTTTTTAGAACATTGACCAAAATCATTCATCAGTAGAAAAAGAAGCTTATTCTATTATAGAGGCACTTAAAAAGTGGCGTCACTTTTTGATTGGTAAACATTTCAAGCTTATTACAGATCAAAAATCTGTGTCGTTTATGTTCAATATGCGACACACTAGTAAGATTAAAAATGAAAAAATTATCAGGTGGCGATTAGAACTCTCCTGTTATATCTATGTCATAATATATAGTCCTGGAAGTGAAAATGTACCTGATACGTTTACTCGAATGTGCTTATCACGCAGAGATAGAACTCTATTCGATTTACATCAAGCCTTATGCTATCATGGTGTTACTAGAATGACACATTGGATAAGGTCCCGAAATTTGCCCTATTCTATAGAAGACGTGCGAAGTATGACGACCTCTTGTCCAATATGTGCAGAACTCAAACCTAAATTTTAAAAAAACGAAGGAACTCTCATAAAGGCTACGTCGGTATTTGAAAGAATTTCTTAAAACTTTAAAGGACCACTTCCTACAATCACTTACGATTGTCGATGAGTACTCTCATTTTTCGTTTACTTACCCGTGTCAAGATATGACTTCTAACTCTGTTATTCAAGCTTTACTAACTTATTTTCTATATTTGGAATGCCTGGATATATTCACTCAGATCAAGGTTTGTCATTTATGTCAAATGAATTAAAATCCTTTCTAAATTCTAAACGAATAGCCACTAGCAGAAACCCGCCATATAATCCTCAAGGAAATGGCCAAACTGAGCAATTTAATGGAATTATTTGGAAAACTATTACTCTTGCCCTAAACAAGAAATTTAAAAATTCAGCAGTGGGAAAAAGTAATAGATGACGCTCTTCATTCAATTCGTTCTCTTCTTTGTACGGCTACAAATTGTTTCAGCACTTACGTAAATCCACGAATGGAAAAGCTATACCGTCTTGGTTGACAAATTCCGAAAAAGTCTTCATAAAAAAGCATGTTAGACACTCGAAATATGACCCATTAGTTGAAGAAGTGGAATTAATTGAGGCTAATCCTGAATATCCACATATTCGTCATCCATGGAAAAGAAGTTACTGTTTCGCTTAAGCATTTAGCACCTTAATCTTTTTCAGAATCTCGCCAAAACCATCCCGTACGAACAGAAGAGAAAACCATGGCACCATAGGGGCCCAATGAATCTCTAAATGAAGCTACGTCTTCTAATGAATCCTCAGATGAAGCCACGTCTAATTGCAAACAAATTGTACATCCGTCCCTAGATGATAAAGCCACGTATAATTCTACGAAATTGAACAAAATTCAAATCAACGAAGTACAAGAATAAGACGACTGCCAAAATATCTGAAAGATTTTGTACCTGGGGAGAATGTGGTGAATTTTCTAAATATGTATATATCACTTTACCCTTATATCATTATTTAACTGTTTCTATTTACATCGTTGACATTTTTAATTTTTATGTCATGTATCGTTCTTGTTGATAATTAAAGCCAATTTTCTAAGGTAATTTTATTACAATCAGCAACACGCTATAAAATTTAATAAAATCAAATCAATAAATACTTACTTTTTGCATAATATAGGTAGATACTTCCGTTGTAGACTGCATTTAACGGTAGAAGCGGTTTTCCAGCATCTCTTTCTCTTGAAAAATAATTCATCAACTTCAAAATTAAAGTTTGCTCTTTCCCGTTATAGCGGAAAGGCATTCGACAATAAAAAATTAATTGAAAAAGGCGAATATAATCGATAATACTAAAAAAATCGAAATATGACAATCTAACTGTCAAAAGTAATAATTAATTAACATTAGTTAAGAAATACGTTAATGACGTCATAATTACATCTCATCCATTTCACGATGGAGAGATCAAGATGGATAATGTAACGGCAAAGGATATGATTTAGTTTCCTTTATGTTTTGATAGATCAATTGCAGAGAAGATTAAATGGATTGTATTTTTTAGTATATTATGGTGGACATGTGCTTTTTTTAAGAAAAAATAATTATTAATGAGCCAACGAACCCCACTAACCTTTTGTCTTGATCAGGATGCTCCAGAGGGCCCTCTTCCTTGAATCACACTCGAAAAATATCTCGGTTTTTTAACTTATAACACCGCAGCGTGTCTTTTAAAAACAGAACGAACCGTTGACGAAAAATGCTATCGTGTTCTGATACCAAAACGATACTCTTTCTTGGTCTTCACCCAAAAAACCGGTACAAAAAGTGGAATTCGTACGGTTTAAAGATATTGTAAAAAATGAAAACACAATAAGCACATATCGAATTATACTGGGTGAAACCCACTTTAAAAATTAAATTAACTATCAAATATTAAAATGATAAAAATTAAAAATAATTGCGTCAATACGCAACAGGATGGTTAAACAAACTCTACCTCAAAAGTTGTTTAAATTATGTTGTGTAATCTATAACCCCTAATATGTATGCAACCAGGAATACACTAGCAGCCTCTTGGCATTGACAAGTGAGGTTAGGTAGTAGATCCTTGGCGGCAAGGGACTAGAATGTCTGAGCTTGTAAAAGGTTTAATAAACGATATTAACTATTAGTAGATCTTGTTTATCTATTTAACAATAACAATACATGGTGGCAGCGGTTAATGGTTAAATTCTACGAAGTAAAAAAGTTACGTATAAGTAAGAGTGGATAAGATGGCCACTCAAGTAAAAATACCAGTTCAGGTGTCCCCATCTGAGAAGTTTAACTTTACTACGCCTGCAGCATGGCCTCAGTGTAAGAAGAGGTTCAGCCGTTATATGTCGGTATCCAACCAAATGGATAAGTCAGATGAGGAAAAATTAGATATCCTAGTTTATGTAATGGGAGAAGAAGCTGAAAATATCCTTTTACAGTTTCCTGTAGCACCTACTACTCTAGTGTCTGCATTAGAGAGATTTGATAATTATTTCATACCAAGACGAAATGTGATTTTTGAAAGGTTCTTGTTTAACTCTAGATTCCAAAGACCGGGTGAGTCAGTAGAAAGTTTCATATCAAGTTTACATACTTTGGCCGAAACTTGTGAGTATGGTGCTCTTAAAGAAGAGTTAATTAGAGATCGAATTGTAGTCGGAACAAGCGACAGAAAAACTAGCGACACTTTACAATTGAAGTTTAATTTGACATTAAGCGATTGTATTCAAGTGGTAAAACAAGCCGAAATTCAGGCACTGCAAAGCAGGCAGCTATATCAATCTGGAGCAAGTGATGTATTGGTAAGCGCTATTAAAAATCGCAACAGTTCTGCTTCAACAGGGAATCATAGGAAAGCAGGAAATACACAGGAAAGTATGAAAAGTTCTGTCAAAGGGTGCAGTTATTGTGGTCATCAGTTACATCCTAGAGAGAAATGTCCAGCTAACAGGTCAAGTTGTAATAAGTGTGGAAAGCTTGGTCATTGGGTCCGTGTCTGTCATTCTAGGAATGAGATAAAAGCAGTTAGGTCTATCAATAATGAAGAGGATCAAATGAATGAACAACTGGAGTTATTAATTGGGAATATAACAGAACATAGCATAGGTAATATCTTTACTAATAGAAATAATCAGTGGCTAGTAAACCCTAAAATAAATGATAACCCTAAGTTAGTCACCTTTTTAGTTGATTCTGGAGCAGACATTGTGTGTATTCCTTCGAGATTTTTAGACAAAAAATTGTTAAATAACTTAAAAGAATGTAAAGACAAAATATCTGGCCCAGATGGTACTAAGTTAGAAGTATTTGGTGTGATTTCTGTAAAATTAAGTTATCCGGCTGATGATAAATGTTGTCAAACTGTCATGTATGTAATTAAGGATCTAAAGATGCCTATATTGGGTCGCCCAGGAATATCAGGTCTGAAAGTTATAAATTTTTCAGTAAATTCTATAAATGCATCATTTAATACTACAGTTAATATAGAAAAAGAGTTCAAAGGTATATTTAATGAAATCGGAAATTTTAAAGAGGAAATCGAGATTAAAATTAAGGAAAATGTTGAACCGTTTGTACAGGCAACTCCCAGAGTTGTGCCTATTCCCTTATTAGATAAATTAGAGAAAGGATTAAATAGGCTTCAAAGACTTTCTATTATTGTACCAGTTGACCAAATTACAGAGTGGGTCGCACCGATTGTGGTTGTCCCAAAAGGAGATACCGTACGTTTATGTGGTGATTACACCAAATTAAATAAAAATATATTAAGAGCTTATTACCCTATTCCTAAGGTAGAAACTTCTCTATCTAAGTTAAAAGGATCTCGTTTTTTCTCAAAACTAGATGCCATGTCATCTTTCTATCAACTTAAACTTTCACAAAAGTCACAAGCTTTAACTACTTTTATTACTCCGTTTGGGAGATTCATGTACACTAGATTACCATTCGGAATTTCGTGTTCTCCAGAATTCTTCAGTCAAAAATTCTCAAAGTTATTTTTAGGGTTAAAAGGAGTCATATTGCATGTAGATGATATTCTGGTACATGCTTCTACGTTAGAAGAACATGACCGTATACTTCGAGAAGTCCTGTGCAGGTTGTCATCCGAAGGTATCACTCTAAACAAATCAAAGTGTCTTATCGGGGTTAGTCATATTAGTTTTCTGGGACATTCAATTTCAAAAAATGGCGTCGTAATTGAACCATCACGAGTTGAGGCTATAGTTAAAATCCCAGAACCTTGTAATAAAAAAGATGTACAACAAGTGGTACGTATGATTAACTATGCAGCACGGTTTATACCCAATAAATCAGAAATTTTAGAACCACTTAATTACTTGTTAAAAAAAGATGTTTTATTTAGGTGGGGCCCTGATCAAAACGCGGCTTTTAATGAAATTAAACATTTATTAACTAATGCACCTTGTCTTTCGTTTTTTGATCCTAATAAAAAAATCCTAGTTAGTGCAGATGCTTCTTCGTTTGGTCTAGGGGCAAGTTTGATGCAAATTAATGATAGTAATGAACGCGAATTAGTAGCTTTTGCATCGCTAACTCTTACTCCGACAGAATGCCGTTATGCTCAAATTGAGCGTGAGTGTCTTAGTTTAACCTGGGCTTGTGAAAAGTTCCAAGAGTACCTTATAGGCATTCCCATAATTCTTGAAACTGATCACAAACCATTGTTACAAATATTGCAAACAAAGAATTTAGATGATTTAACACCTCGTTTGCAGCGTTTTCGTATTCGACTTATGAGATATCAATATGAAGTTATTGATACTCCCGGAGTAGATTTAAAAATAGCCGATACACTTTCGCGCAACCCTTTGCAAAATAAAAGCAGTTTGGAAGAATTATCAGCGGAAGTTGACGCTCATGTCCATTTAATTATAAAAAGTCTTCCAATTAAAGACAGCTTTCTCTTAAAAATTACCCTCGAGCAAGAGCAAGATTCTATTTGCAAAAAATTAAAGCAGTATAGTATTTCAGGTTGGCCTGAGAGAAAAGATTTATCACTAGAAATGATTCCATATTTCCAGTATAGACATGATATTAGTATAAATGAAGGCTTTTTAACCAAAGGCACAAGAATTATTGTTCCTCCTCCTTTACAGCTTCAAACACTTGAATTTATTCACCAAGGCCATCAAGACATTGTGAAGTGCCGTGAGCGGGCTAAAATGGCAGTGTGGTGGATTGGACATTCTTCTCAGATTGAAAATTTAGTATGATCCTGTCCAAATTGTATAGAGGAACGTATAAATGTTAAAGAAACTTTTCTTAAAGACACGATTCCATCTCGGCCCTGGCAAAAAGTAGCTGTAGATCTTTTTAAACAAAAAAATTGGTTTTTAATTTTAACAGATTACTATTCAAAATTCTTTGAAATTATTAGTCTTAACAGTTTAAGTGAAAGTACAATTATTGAAAAATTAAAAGAACAATTTGCTAGATATGGTATTCCTGAGGTCGTAAGGTCGGATAACGGTCCACAATTTGGTTCAGGTTTTAAAAAATTTTTAGTAGATTATAATTTTAGCCATGTTACTAGTAGTCCCTATTATGCACAGTAAAATGGTTGTATTGAAGCGGCTGTGAAAACAGCAAAAAATTTGATTAAGAAAAATGATGATATCTATTTAGGATTAATGTCTTACAGATCAACTCCCTTAGAATGTGGCTTTAGTCCGGCGGAGTTATTAATGTCTAGAAAAATTAAAACTTTGTTACCTATTTTGCCTTATAAATTGGAAGAGATTGTTAATCCTAGTAGTTCGTTTAGAGATAGAGAGGAAAAGAGAAAAGAGGCCCAAGCGGCAAATTACAATAAAAGGCATAATTCTAAGGAGTTGTCTGTGTTAAAAATCAATGAGTCGGTGTGGGTTACAGATGTTCGGAAGTATGGAGTGGTTATTGACCTTGCAAGTGAGCCTCGTCCATATATTGTTAAAACACTTGACGGTTCTGTTTACCGCAGAAATAGATGGTTTTTGATAAGTGCTCCATATTACGATCAAAAAGTTGTTAATAGAACCCCTACCGAAGTTGTGGAAAAGCAATGTATTAGTTATAAGTGTGACGTTCCGGTCGAGTTAAACGACTTAAACGTTAGTGATGTTTCGGGAGAGTTAAACGATAGTGAGGTCAGCAGAGGATATCAGAACGATAGTGACGTTAGTAGATATCAGAGTGCTTATCGTAATCGTAATGCAAATGAATCGGAAAAGCAAGAAGTTTCTGAAGAAGACTTAAGTATTGACCATACCGATTGGAAACTTCCCGCGAGAAACAGAAAGCAACCGTCTTGGCTCTCAGATTACGTTCAATAGTTTTAAGTTGTTAAATTTATGTATGTTAGGAAATAAGTTTTATATTCTGCAATTAATGTTGTTTTGTTGTTTATATAAAAAAAGGGAGATGTTGTGATAACCCCTAATATGTATGCAACCAGGAATACACTAGCAGCCTCTTGGCATTGACAAGTGAGGTTAGGTAGTAGATCCTTGGAGACGACACTAAAATGCACTCGTGACATTGATGTGATTGGTCGTTGTGGGCGTGTACATAATTCAAATTTCGGCGGGTTTCTTGTTCATGTAAAAATGAACAACTGTCATTAATAAACCAATAATTTTGCCTGCGAGGATTATACAACAATGTTAAGATGAATATATCTGATTTATCTAAATAAAAATAAAGAAAGTGTTAATATTAATTTTACCTTTTTCTTCTTTTAAAAATGACATGAATGTAATTCGAACTTTTAAGGTTAAAATTTAATGTAGGTACATATTTAAATACTTTTAGTAATACTAATAAAAGTTATACCTATACACAATATGAAAAAACAGGGATATATTTCACTAGATTTATTAGCAATAAATTAATTTTACAATGTTTTATCCTCCCAACCACAATATTGGACTAATTAATGCAAAATAAAATCACTTTTACTGTGTTACTAATAAAAGCATCCAACAATAAGGACTAATATAAACTATATAATAATAATAGCTATTGTAATAGAATAATAAATAATAATAGCGATTAACTTATAGGTATATTAAAACATTTATTCCACTTATTATAATATATAAGGTACCTATATATTCTTCTTCTTATTTATAATCCTGTAGCTAAAATGAAAATTCACTTAAAACACGAAAACAAAATACACATGGGTAGGTAATAAAATATTGTATACAAGTAGGATTGTACAAATGAAAAATTTTATTATATTATTTTAAATATACTCACTTTTGGGTGTTTGTTGCAAAGAAAATATTTCACTTTCTCCATTTGTCGTTTATGTGCAGTTTTATTTATTTTTTCTTCATATTTGCGCACATGCAGTTCCTTGGATTTCCTTCATAAGCCCCGTAAAATTGTCATCTAATTATTCTATGAAATTTTGCACATTCTCCCACTGAAGAATTCGTTTGCGTTGTGCCTTGATTCTATCCGTTACCTGATTTGCCTCTTCTAATTTCTCTTTAATAAATTCACCGATTTCTTCTTTGCGCTGTGGTTTGATACATGAATTTTCTTCTAAACCTTTGCAGCTTCATCTAAAACAAAGTTAGTACCCATTCGCTCCACATACATTCTTACCAAGTGCACATGCTTGCACAA
The DNA here is from genome assembly GCA_963243735.1 of Neocrepidodera transversa. Taxonomy (NCBI): domain Eukaryota; kingdom Metazoa; phylum Arthropoda; class Insecta; order Coleoptera; family Chrysomelidae; genus Neocrepidodera; species Neocrepidodera transversa. The sequence goes on from OY725350.1 coordinate 25,899,095, forward strand.
GTTATTCTTCACTACATAGTCACACTGGTAGCGATGAAAGGAAATTTTGCATACTCTACAGTATAGTATCTTTCATTTATTTTTACATACTTGCTTTAAATTTACAGTGTATGTTGTTTAAATTTACTCACAACCAAATTTAAAATACCACTACCAATACAACTTCAAAATTTAATATTCGAGTAAACAATAAAAAAGTGCAAACAAGCTCCATTTTTGGCACTGGTGCATTTTTGTGACATATATGAAAAATATGTTTGAAAATTAATTTAGTTTCTACCTATACGTACACCTATACCTTATTAAAAACACCATTAATTTTAAAGTGTACCTAAACTATTAAAGTTCATTGTTTATAACAAATAACTGTTTTGTTTAGATATTAATTTTTTTACATACCTTCCTTCTTGAATAGAAAAGCATAATTCTTGCCATTAGCATTCTATTTTTCAACTTTCATTTCAGCTGCTACCATATCATTCTGATCTCGTTTATTGTGGTTGTTATATTTTTTCGTCAAATTTGTGATATCTTGACTTATTAAAACATGTATTCTTCCTATTTGCGATGCTTCAAATTTTCTTTAGTCTTTTTTTAAAACTCAAGAGCTCAGGAGATTAGCTTTTCTTTTCGTTAGTAAAAACTAATGAACTGTATATTTCATCAACACAAAACACAACCTCCAAAATTTAACTCACAAAAATAAAAAGCACACAAAACGATGTAACGCGCCTGCTCGTTGTTTGCCCACAACGACCAATCACATCAATGTCACGAGTGCATTTTAGTGTAGTCTGATCCTTGGCGGCAAGGGACTAGAATGTCTGAGCTTGTAAACGGTTTAATAAACGATATTAACTATTAGTAGATCTTGTTTATCTATTTAACAATAACAATACAAATTACATAAAATCTACGAATTTCTATAAAGTTTTTTAATACTAGTTCTGTACTCTATGAATATAAAAATGTAAATAATCATTAACAAAGCAAAAAAGTTTACGGTTAAGTAATATGATATTAAGGGTTTTACAATCAGCGTTTTTCTTAGAATAAAATTTTAGGTTCAACCACGAAAACTAGTTTTTTAAAAAAACTTATAATTTTGAAAAGCGGAACTTTATTAAATATTATGCATTTGAGTTTTTACAAGAATAATAATAAAAAGCTCAAAAAGCCGGCAAACAACTGGTTTTCTTCTCCAGCGCCGAGGTGAGAAGAATATCCTATTTCTGCAGGATCGGCAGAATACATGGTGTAATGAAGTTTTTATATACAGCTCCAGATGTAATTTGATTTATTATTGCATTTCATTTTTTTAGTAATCTTTTCATAATTTATTCAACATAAATTATAATTGGAGTTGTCTGGGTTGATCAAAATGAATTTTATTATTCAATTTAATATTTTATTATAATAATTCAAATTTTCGCGATTTATTTCAGTAAACAGGTCATGCATTGCTGTTGCTTTGCTTGTGCTCAAAAGGGCCGGGCATATATCCCACTCTTGTTTTAATAGATTGGAGGATGAGAATATATTTACCTTAGACAGAATTTGTAAAGTTAAAATCACTTCTCTACAGAGACTCCTACCGATAGCTGATAATTGAAACGCCGTTAGTACCTCCGAATATAAATCTGAATTAATTATCACTGTTTTTATCACCGCTTAATCTTGATTCCGACAGTTTTAAAAGTGAGCACTTGGTAAATATAAAGAAACCGAAACGACAATTTGCATTAAATTTAAGTAATTGATTGATTTTCTAAATTAAAGTCGCGTAAATCGAATATTATATCTAATAGAAAAATTAAAAGGAACAGTGTAAGTGAATTACGTTGTTTCTTTGGTCTTTCTTAAGGAAAATTAAAAGGTTGTCCCCAGTAGTAGTGAATACGCTTTGTGACAGACTTTTACATTCCAAGATATAACCGAAATTCCGTTGTTATTTAATTTTTTTTATATAAATAATTATATTGTCGTAGACTTTTCTAAAATTTAATATACGAATCTTTAATACGAATGTGGCACTAGTTTTACCCACATAAATTTTTAATTGTTATTAAAAAAATCGACATTTTAATAAACAAAGTATTAAAGACAAAAAGCGATCAAAACAAGGCATGCCGTTTACTGAACACCGAAACTTTTACTTTTTTTCGATACATTATATTTTTCTGTTTGTTTTCACGAGGGTGGGCATTGAGATATTTTTATTAAATTAAAAATCTTATTATATTTATATTCTGACAATATACGTCTATATTTTGTTTAAATTAAATTAACTCTTTTTATTTCCTTGTAAACTTCCTAATAAATTAAATTGACTCAAATACAGAGTGATTCATTTAGAATTTAAGACAAAATATTCTTAGACAGAAAATTATTTCAGTAAAATACCGTTATACAAAAATACAATAAGCTATAGAAAATAAAGAACATTTATTAAATCATAAATATTTTAATAAATAAAGTCGCCACCGAATACCAGAATAAATGGCGTGTAGTGCTTAAAGCCCACTATACACCATTACTACCATCTTTTAGGGTACTTTCCATATCGACCCCTGGTTATTCTTTTTCTTCACTGTGGCTACCTAGGCACGTTATTTATTTAAGAGGGGCGTCGAAACGGGCTGTCACGATTTCAGTTGGCAATACTGAAATTGACGAGAAAAATTGACGATTTTGTAGAATACAAATCTCGAGAACGAAAGTTTTGTTTGTAGAAATATTTATACCTATAATAGCTTACACATTGGAATAGGACATCTCCTTTTTTGAACTAAATCTAAGCAGTAATAAAGAAGATATCAATCATTTAGTGAAGGTGTGTTTTTGACATTTTTGACAATTTGTGATCACCAATTTTAACGTGAAAAGGAGATGTCCTAAATGAGGCATCCAGTATTAATTTCTGAAAATATTAAATCTCAAAAATTTATATTTTTCGAGATTTGTATTCTAGAAAAAAAAACTTATGCAACTTGCGGTACACAAGTTCAGGCATTTTCTGCGTGAAAAGTGGCGCTTTTTGGTTAGCATTTTTAACAATTTATACAACCAAGATTACAAATGAAATTTATTAAAAATATGACCTGCCATAGTGTTATTGTCATTATCAGCTGACTGTTTTGTTAGGTTATAGAATCATGTCGTTTATTTTGCAACATATTTTAAACTATTTAAACAAAACAAATTAGAATTATCTAAAACCAGTCCTTCAGTTTCAAGTTTCTTATATTAACATTTGGCATAATTTCCTTGAATTTTTCATCATATACTTATTACATTAAATATGTCACCAAGGAGAAAGAGAACAACGAACCTTTATATGCCCGTATCAGATGCATTAAAAATTAGTGTTAGTAGTTTTAAGCGAATAAAACAAGAAAGTACTACGGTAACAGAAATTGTAATGAATGGCCAGTCACACAATGTACTTAAAAGAAAGACTCATAATATAAGTGATTTTAAATTCGGGTATAACTCGCAACAGTACTGAGCAGCCCTGTCACTGGTATTTCACTTCTGCCTACTTATTTTGTATGAATATGTGAACGTAAAACTCAAAAACGTCGAAAAAGACTGTAATAAAGGTAATTAGTAATACAAATCTTATATTAATTGTTAAAATAAATATTTTGTATGTACTGAAAAGAAATAAAAGATTTAGTTTAAAGTAAATTATTAAATTTATTTTTTTACAAATACTAATTTTACAATCATGCTAATGTTAAGAAAAATATATACAATAAAATAGTAACAATATTTCAAAATATGAACAAGAGTGATTAAGGGAATTTATGATCCAATACTAAAAATCTGAAAGAGCTTTTTTTTAGATTTTCTGGATCAAAATGCATAAAGTTAGTTTAAAAAATTAAAAAAAATCTAATTTTTTGTCAAAACTTTTTACATTTTTGACTTTAACTTCTACAAATAATATTTTAAAATTATGAAAAAAAATTATTTGTTTTATACTTTTTGATAAAACAAAATTACAAAAATTAAAAAAAAACATTTTTTGAAAGGTGAGAATCCCATTTTAATATCTTTAATGTTTTTAAAGTTATTCAATTTAATTTCAAATCGTAATACAATTTAAAATTTGTTTTTAAAAATCCTACAATTTTTTTAATAAAATTTTGAAAAAAAAAATCGTAATTATATAAAGTTTTTCTTACAAATTTAATAGTATTTTTTTATTTTAATATTAAAATTTACCTAAACAAAAAAAATAATTTAATAGGATAAAAATATTTAAAAATTAAAAATTGACACAGACAGACATCATGCTAAAAATGGTATAAATGGATTCAGGTGACCTCAAAACGTAAAGATCCGTTAAAATCTGGGTATGGCTAAAAAATCATGATTTCAATACTTTCCTTCGATAAAACTTTGTTGGGTTCGGCAATTAATAAAAGTTCCAATTAGAAATTAAATGAAATAAAATTGAAAAGGACTTTATATTATTTGTTAGTCTCAAAAACCTGTTAATTTTTTTTATTGTTAATTGTATACATTAATGGAAATTTGTTACAAATATTATTTATTGACATCTACCCAGACAGCGGCAATGGAAAGATTTCTGGGTCTTACTCCTCTCCATATATTACTGGAGCAGGAGGCCAGAATGACCTCCTATAGAGCCATGTCGGTGGCAGGTCAAATCGAGGGGGAGAGGCTATGGGACCACTCTGGACTGCTGCGAGAGATGAGTACTCACCACACTCTCGGAATGGTTTCGGATGTGCTCTCTCCCAGAACTCACATACAGAAGTCCTTCAACGTCCTTCTTCCGAGAAGAGACGAATGGGAAAGGGGGGAGATCCTCTTTCCAGAGACGGCTTATGTACTGTACACAGATGGTTCAAAGACCCCAAGTGGTGTTGGAGCCGGAGTGTACAGCAGAAAACCGAGAGTTGACATCACAGTAAGCCTTGGCAAGTATGCTACCATCTTTCAGGCGGAGGTTTTCGCTTTAGAATTGTGTGCAAGAGAGTTGGTAAACCATCATCTTGTCAACAAAAGTATTTATATTTTATCAGACAGCCAGGCAGCTTTAAAAGCACTGAGCTCCAGCCGGCTGGACTCGAAGCTGGTATGGAACTGCATCGAATCCCTGGATCACATTGCTACCAGTAACAGAGTAACCCTACTCTGGGTACCTGGGCATAAAGGGGTGGAGGGCAATGAGAAAGCCGACACCCTTGCGAAAAGAGGTGCAGAATCCGAGTTCATTGTACCGGAACCATTTTTTGGCATAGCCAAAAGCAGTGCCAAAGACACTATCTGGAAATGGGCCGAGAGGAAAACTCTCCAGCACTGGAAAGATATTCCTGGGTTAGCTCACTCTAAGGCGTTTATAGTCAAACCCTCAGGTAGCACCCTATCGCAGATCCTAGAACGGAGTAGAAGTGATCTACGCATCCTAATTGGACTGCTGACAGGGCACTGTCGTCTGCAGTACCATCTGAAGAAGTTAGGTCTGAGTCAAACATCGGACTGTCGCTTCTGCAGTGTGGAAGACGAAACGGCGGAGCATATTTTATGCTCCTGCCCTGCCCTGGAAATGAATAGGCTTCGTACATTTGGTTTTGTACAGCTGGAGCCTACCGACTTCAAGGAAGCTTCACCTAAATCAACCATAGACTTCGTAAGAAGGTGTGGATTGTATGGTGAATTATAGCCCATAGGGGTGAGCCACAATAGGCCTCTGTTGGCCGCAGTGGAGGGGCGAGCAAACGCTCCACTCACATTGAACCTAATCTAACCTAACCTAACCTATTGACATAATAAAAAACAGTTAAGTTGAAATAAATAAACAGTTAAAATAATACTTAATTTTTAGGTCACTTAATAAATTACATAAGGCATCAAACACTTTTGGATAGGGTAAACCTGTATTATTATCATCTTTTATAAAATCATAATCAAAATGTTTTGTTGAATAATTTCAAGTTGTTTTTAAAAAGTAATTTTGTTTTTGACTTAAGAATTTCCTTAAGATATGTTGGTTCTTTCAAAGTTTATGGAACTTCTGCATCTTGTACATCTTCAGTCGTTAAACAATAACTAAAAGACAAAATACAATAATAAAGTCCATTCATTTAGTTTACACCGATTTTCAATTAAGAACTGAAATAAGCTGCAAACTACTTATTCTCGTTTATTTTTTCTTGTTCAAAATGAGACAGGCAGTGAGAGGCTTCTATTAGGTCAAGTCTGAGCTCTAACTCTTAATTGAATATCAGTATAAACTAAATGAATGGACTTAACCAATTTTCATTGATTTGGTAACATTACTTACGAAGTACTTGGTTGTTTATCATCTGATATTAAGGATTCATTCTCCTTTTCTTAATTGATGAAGTAGGTTAGCTCCCTTTGTAGCTGCTGTCTTTGATTCAATACTTTCAGATGGCCCTGCTACCTCTGAGTTCAAAGCAGAGACGAAACTGTCATCAAATTTTTTTATCTTTGCAGTTCGTTTACTAAAAAGAAACATATTTAAAAAATATAATAAATAATCATCTTTTTTCATGTTTAATTAATGTAATATTATGACATACCGTCTATCTGGAGATTCAAAGTTGAACATTCGCTTCACACTGAAATCGAATAAAGTTTGTTTATTTTTTCTATCTTGTCTCCTGCAAAATACATTTTTACATTAGAATGTTTTGTTTATGTATTAATAATAGTTATACATAACCTCAAACTACAAATGAAAATATATTTTACCGTTCTCTTTCATTTGTGTCTTGCTTGAGAAATATGCCGAACCCGAGAGTCGAGTCGAAACAAAAATTCACTTGGAAGAAATAAAAATAGCAGGTAGTCTTGAGTCTGGCCAAACAAAAACAAAATAACATCTGTTTTGTGGTCGACCTTGGGTTGAAGTGGGTATCCGATCGGAAAATACGAAAATTCTCAAAATATATTTTAACTGAGAAATTAATATTTTAATACTGCTAACGCCACCTGGTACACAGAAGATTAAATAATTTTAATAATTTCGTCTTTCATTTGGTATATATGAAACACAGTGCACCTCTTTTATTATTGCTGAAAGACAGTGATAGACTGATGAGACTGGCAACTCGAGTAACACAACAGAACTTTGATTTTGCACATGGTGCTTGGAATTTTAGTGTTGTCAGTTTGGTGTACCTGTTAAGATCCCCCTCTTAAGTAACGTACGTGTATCCTCCACGTTAAGAGAGGGTTGGCGCTCGAGGCAACTCCGAAACTGTTTCGGGTGTTAATTGCAACGTCTTTCAGTAAGAAATCCCTTTGCAGAAAGAAAGCGCGTTACAATGGGAACCAGGCTAGATGTGTACTTATAACTCCTCCACCCTTAGAGAAGAATCCGGGGGGTAGCAACCGGATTTTGGATCTCGGGTCTCCTCTTGACTGGTGTGGCATCTTGAATTGAGTTTCTGTTAAATTTTCTATAATATTTATAAATACATTAAAAACCAAACATTATACAAAAAATATAAAGAAGGATAGTCCACACACTAATTTTGTTAAAATGGATTGGATTTTCTAAAATGTCGTTTAATTTTTTCTTTTGAAGTGATAAAGAGTCTTTTAGAACAATTAATTTATCCAAATTGACATTATCTAATTTAATGGTTTCAAAATGTTCAATATTTTCGTTATTAAAGTTTTTGATATGTAATTTAGGCAGTTCTATTAATTTTAGTTCACTTTTCAAAAGTTTATTACTACGTAGCACTACTTTTCCTATTTTAACTAAGCACTGATTAACTAGTTCTACAATAAATGTTCCTTCTAGGAGAATATTGTCTTTGGAATGACCACAAATTTGTTGGGCCACAATGTTTTCGCGCGTCACAATCAACCACTTATTTTGTTGAAGTCTGTAAATTTTGACATTTTCAATGTCAGCTGGGATGACGTGGCAATTTGTAAGATTCTTGGAAAATCTCAGCATTTGAACTTCGTACGGAGCATCTTTTTCTTTTATTGAAGTTGTGGTTGCTTCGTGGCAAATAAATTCTTGCTTGCTGATTTCCAAACACTTGGTATCGAAGGACATAAAATTTTGTTCACTGAGGATAAGGAATTTTGAATTTGGAATAATAATTTGGAAATGATTATCTGTAGAGGTAGGAAGAGGAAATAGTTGATATAAATCGTAATTTTCATTTTTTACAATTGGGATTTCTATAATAAATACAATTTTATTGTTTTTGCTATAACTTTTAATTTGCATAATTTTTTTCGAATTTAAGAATATTAGTTATAGTCGGTTCGAAAGGTAATTTATTGTTTGATAAATTAATATTAATTGTTTTTATGTTATTAAGCAAATCCTTAGGATTTATTATTGAATTATGAAAAATGTTTAATTTCGAAAATGTAATAGCAACTTCAACTTTTTCGAGAAGATCATATATATTTTGGTATAATATTGAAATTTGATTTGTTACTTCTAAAATGTAACAAAATTCGTAGGTTTGTTTATTTTGCTTTTGAGCTGTTTTTAATATTTCTTGAATTTTATTTATCTGTGATTCTATAGTTAATTGATTGCGTTTTAAAACTTGACTGCTAGAGTTAAAAATATCAGTAGAATTTTGAATAAGTGTTATTTGTTCTTTAACTAAAGTCTAAATTGTTTTGATTTGTTGAAAGAATATTAATTGCTCTGTCATATTTTTCAGCCTCCTATTGATCTAAATTTCCGGATATTGATTTAATTATTGATCCTAAACCATCAATAAGACCCCTTCGTACTCTATGCTTTTCCTCTGTTAAAGGATTTAACTGATTAATTTGGTTTATAATTTTATGTTCTAATATTGTTACTATTACGAATGTATTACTAATGTCATTTGAGTCATTTTCGGGCAAATGAAGTGTCTTATTTTTAGTCATGTTTTGTAAGTCAGAAAATTTCTTTTGTAATGATTTAAACTCATCAGTTATTTTTGAAATGTCGAAAATTTTGACAAATGTCCAATAGTCAATTATGTTTTGGCTATTCCCTAATTTAAGCGGTAATAGACCAGGATTATTGGTTATATTGTGGAATGTTGGGTAGGTCAGTTTGCAGTTTGTGAAGTCGATGGTTGCAAAGAATCTGTAATGAAAGGTTTTTTAAGTTCTTTGTTATGAATTATTTCAGTTTTATTTTGTTGATTACTGATTTCGGCTTTATTTTTATCAAGTAATTTTGTGAGTTTGTAAGGACCTAAAAATTTATTGTCTTTTTTACTTCTATATTGAGAATTTTTCTTATATACCGTTTGTCATACGTGGAATTCTGTATTTTTTTCGCCTTTAGTGTTATGTTTAGATACAATTTTTTCTTTATTAGTTTTTAATTTTTCTTGGACATTTTTATAAACATGTTCCAATTTATTTTTATGATTTTCCGTATAATCTGAATAAAATATAGCTGGCAAAAATATTTCGTTTGGATTTCTAGAATGAGTATGGCCAAAGGTTAATTCGAATGGAGTAAAATTTGTAGCACCGTGAATACTACTATTGTAACCTAATATCGCATAATTCATTAAATTTTCAGATTCATTAGGGTACATTGATTTTAATATTCTTAAGTGTTCAATTATAGATGAATAAAATCGTTCTACAACGGCATTACTTTCATGATGTCCTACCGTGGTAAAATGAATTTTAATTTTGTGCAGTTTTAAAATTTCTTCTACTACTTCATTATTAAATTCTGTACCATTATCTATGATTAATTTTTTCGGTACACCAAAACATGTGAAATATTTAATTAAACCATTACTTATGTGTATAGCAGTTTTACCTATTATTTCGTGAGCTTGTGCAAATTTGCTAAAAGCATCAACGAGGGTCAAATAAATTTTATGATTGAAAAAGAAAATATCGACATGAACAATTTGAAAAGGTTTTGAAGCGGTTTCTCTTATCATTAAGGGTGAATACGGATTTTTTCTAGCGTATTTCGTTTTTTGACAAATGTCGCATGAATTAATATATTCTGTAACTGAGTCTTTAATACCTATCCAATAATAATTTTTTCTAAGTCTTTCTATAGTTTCAGAGATACCTCGATGGTTTGTCTTACTTTCATGGTGATTTTTTGTAAGTAAAATTTGGTCTTCTTTGTCAGTGACTGTATTAACTAGTTGAGTACATTTAATTAATTTCGGACCTTTTTCAGAAAAGTGTTTTAAATATACTTCGTTAAAATCTATGTAAAGTCTGTCAGTATGAAAGTACATGCAATATGTTTTATTGTGAATAGTATAGTCTCGTAAAAATTCAAAAATTAAGTCGTGGTTATTTTCTGTTGGAACTTCAACGGTTATGATTTTGTGATTTTCATAATTATCTTGTTTAACGGTTAGTTTATTGTATATTTGTCCAAAAACTAAAATTTGATTTACTTTATTATTAATAATTTCTTTAATTTGTACGTCTGATAAAATATTTACTTTTGGTTGATTAATTGGTTGATTATTTATATTGTCATTATTAATTGAATCTTCTGATAATCGTCTAAGAAATTGTAAAGTTTCGTCGTTAATGTCTCCGGGATTATTAATTATTGATTCGTTTTCAAGTGCATTTATTAAAACTCTAGATAGTGCATCTGCATTAGTATTTGATTTTCCTTTTTTATATTCTACATCGTAATCAAATTCTTCAAGTTTAAGTTTCCATCGAACTAATTTTGAATTTGGTTCGCGTAATTTAAAAAGCCAAACAAGTGGACGATGATCTGTTACAATTGTAAATTTTCTTCCATACAGGTACGGTCTAAAGTATTTGCAAGCCCATACAATTGCTAGCAATTCTTTTTCGATTGTACTGTATCGTTGTTCAGAATCGTTTAATGTTCGCGAAGCATAAGCGATTGGTTTGTCTGAGCCTATAGGCCCTTGTGATAAAATTGCGCCAAGTGCATAATTTGAAGCGTCTGTTTTCAGTATAAATTTTTGTGAAAAGTCGTGATATTGAAGAATCGGTGCGTTAGTTAGTAATTCTTTGCAAGTATTAAAAGCATTAATAAAATCTTGGTAATGAACAATTTTAGCTCCTTTTTTTAGACATTTAGTTAAACGTTTCGTAATATTAGCAAAGTCTTTAATAAATTTACGGTAATATCCTACTAAACCAAGAAATCCCTTAATTTCTTTTTGTTAGGTATTGGGAAATTTTTTACTGCTAAAATTTTATCAGGATTGGGTTTGACACCATTCGGAGTTATAACGTGTCCTAAATAGTTAACTTGTTTTCGTAAAAATTCTGATTTGTCTAATTGTATCTTAAAATTAGCTTGTCTCAGGTCCGGTACTTTGTGCTCTTGTTAAATTTTTGATTAGTTAATCACATTGTTTAACTAATCATGATCAAATTAACAGAAAAGTAGTAAATGGGTACTTTATAAGTAACTTTGACAAAAATTAGTTAATCAATGTTTAATTTGATATTTAAGTAGTGGTAACACTGTCTCTTCTTCTTTTTATATATTAAATTGCACTTACTCAAATTTGATGCAAACTGTTAAACATACGTTTTGAGGAAGTTGTCATGTACTAGAAAGAAAAAGTTTTAAGCCGGAGTCTCATGCGTCCGTTTTCCGTCGATCCGATATCCGATAAAAATTGAATTTCGGATAAAAATAAAATCCAAGTCTCATATATCCGAACATCGTATCCGAAAAAGGTCCCATTATGACGATTGACAGTTGTGTATTTGAGGTTATAATACACAATACACTCTTGATTAATTTATTTATTTGATTGTATTGTATATTCAATATCATTTGATTGTGTTCTGTGATTTGGTTCAATATTGTATTCTTTAAATTTCGATTATTTGCTATTTGCGATCAACATGTCAAAGTCTAATTCCTATTGGCAAAGTCAGAGTTTTGATCAGAATGAGGATGTAGAAATACCCGAAACCTCGCCTGAAACATACAATGCCGAAACGCAGGTGAGTTTTACCATTTTACCGAAGTTCGGCAATGCTTGCTGAAATGCAACTAAATAAATTGATAAATTTAGATCATTTTTGTAGGATTTAGAAGAGACCCAAGTTACACAGGATTTTCATATGCTTTGATCATTTTTGTAGGATTTAGAAGAGACCCAAGTTAGACAGGAGTATGCAGTTGAGGAATTTTTAATTAGTTATGTCGAAGCCAGACCACCCTTATGGGATTCTCGTCTAGCTTTAAAAGACAGGAGCAAATCAATGAGAGATAATCTTTGGTTAGATATTTATGCTGAATTTGGATCAAATCCAGAATTTACAGTTCATTTTTTTATGAAAAAATTGAGAAATTTAAGGGACACATTTGTGAGGATAAAAGGAGAATACACGCCTAGTGGCTCAGAATGTCAGAAAAAGAAGAAATGGGAGTATTTTGACTCCTTACAATTTTTAAATGACAATGTGAAATACAGACCTACAATTTCAAATGTGAAATTGCCAGAATGTAGCAAAATACCTACACCTCTAACATCCCCCCAAGAATTTGAACATCAGTCAGAATCACTTATCTCATCAACAAAGAAACAGGCATCAGAAAAGGGTGTGGAAGAGGCAATAATTCAGGCGCTGGAAAAAGTTAATGCAACACCAATAATAGCTGAATATCGACCAACTATTAATCAAATTTGCTGCAGAATTTCTTCTCTACTGGATAAAATTCCAGATAAAGAGAAAACTGTACTAGAAATTAAATTGCTGCAATTGACCTATGAAGTTGCCGAGCCATATTTAGATTAAATCTTCTTATTTATTTAAATTGTTACTAAATGAAATAAAAGTTTGGTATTATTATGAATAATTTTATTTTCTCAAACCTTCCATTGAAAAGGAACTGCTCCTTCATTCAGAAAATATCTAGACAACTCTTCTCTCATATTTTCTGCAATTCTTCCATATATGTTAGTACTCGTTCGTCTAACACTTAAAAGGTTGTTATTTTCTTCACCCCTCCAGTCTCCCTGAATAGTGTCACCATTTTCATTTTCATGGTCCACAGCTTTATTAGAAAAATATCTTTTCTTTTTCAACCTTTTCAGTATTTATTAAAAAATTGTGTAAACACACTGTAGCTTTAACAATAGCTACAACAGTAGATAAACAAGCTAATATAGGTTTCCTATAGATTCCCCATCTGGAAGCAAGTATACCAAATACATTCTCTATTACCCTACGTGCCCGATATAATCTAAAAATGAAATACATACATGAAATAACATATTTAAAAAATAAAGGAATAGTAAGCGCAGGGTGTCAAGTTATAAAGTTATATTGTACAATCAAAAATAAAAAAGTTACAGGTGGTGGTACCTACTTTATAACTTGACACCCAGTATATATATAATAGTATAAATCGGTATACCTGTAGTTAAAAATACGTTTTTGCTGTGGAAGGAAACTTCCTGAATATGGTCGCATAGTAGATACAGATAAAGGGAAAGCTCCATCTGCAGCAATAAAATAATTCACTGGCACATTTCCAGATTCAAGTGGTCTAGGTGCCGGAAAGTTCATATCATTTGAATATATATGTTGTCCAATAGTAGAGTTTTTGAAAATACCACCATCACTGTGTCGACCTTCGCCACCAATATCTACTAATGTGAATCGATATTAGGCATCACAAAGTGCCAATAAAACAATACTGTGGGAGCCCTTGTAATTGTGGAAAGTTGAACCTGACATTGGTGGAGCCTGATACAAAAAAAAATAAATCTTTAAAACCATCTAAAATATACCTAAATAAAGGACCTCCCACATCTCTTATGTGAAATGGCTTTTGGCTTATACAAAATAGAGGTATGCGAATTCCTTACCTGAATCACAACATGCTTCCCATCCATAGTTCCAACACAGTGAGGCAATTGCCATCTCTCTTGAAAATCTTTTTCAATTTCTAACCAAGAATCTATATTTGGTTGAATTAATTGGTTTTCAAGTAAGCTCTCCCAAATTACATTACATGTTTCCTTGATAATTGTAGAAACAGTATTATGAGCAATTCGGAAAGCGTATGATATAGATATCATACTGTCACCACTGGCTAAAAATCTAAATAAAAACTTGGTATGTTTATGCGCACTTTTAATGTAAATAGATCAACTCACCTCAATGTGAGAGCTAGTCTCTCTTATACAGATATTGGCTCACGTACACAATATAATTTATTTAATCTAGGACCTATGATTTTAAGCAGATTTTGGAATGTATTGCTGGTCATTCTTAGGTAGTTATAATACTTCTCCTGATCTGTCAGTCTCATTTCTTGTAACAAGTTGTGAAAAGCACCTTGAGTTTTTCGGTGTTTAAACAAATCCCTGACCCAAAATCTTTTTGTTTTTTTTCTGTTTTTATTTTTATTTGTCCACAAAAGCGACAAAAGTAGGATATTATTAATTCGACGCTTTTTTTGAATTTGGAGTTCCATTATAGACGAATGTCAAAACGCAAACCGAATAATTATTTTTGTCCACGACTGTTTTATAATGAAGCCATTTTTGATGAATTTTCTAACTTAAAATGGTATATATTATGCACTAATAGCAGTGAATAATCATTATTCACTACTTTTTATCACCGCTCTTCCTATTGTAACGGCCCTTCGGTCGTTACGGGTCACTTTGGCGCCTTAGTCCAGGTTTCGGGTTTCCTCGGGCGCCACCTTCCGTTTTAAGTGTGAAGGCCACTTGCACCGGGCAGCGTCAGTGAAGAATTAATACTCCAGGGGTCGTTATGGCCTCGACCAACCTCTTGACAGCCGGAAGGGCAGACTTTACTTGCCCACCTGGGATGAGTGCCGGAGTATCTGCCGCTAGGATGTTAGTTTATGTGAACAGAAAAATAAATAAAATTACCAAATGAAAATAAACCATTTATTGACCACCACGATTGACAAATAATTTTTACACAGCCGGTAAGAGGAAAGGGTGTGCAACGGGTTCAAAAAGCTGAAGCGGGTCTTGCGGAATACGATTTAGCAGCGGTGAACGATGAAAAGCAAAACGGGTATGACGGGGTATTAACAATAGGGAATAAGCTAAGAATCGGGAAGCTGCGGGCTTCCAAGCGTGAACGCGGTATGATGACAGCGAGAAATGAAAGAATGCGGCGAGACGTCGGTGTTAAGCGGTGAGTGAGATAAATCGAAATATAAGCTGGACAAAGTTCAATTTTCCTTATGGGTTAAGTCGCTACCCTTGTCGGTTCCCACCCTGATTCTCTGAATTATGTCGCCGGAGTAAGTACGGTGTGATTTCTCGACTATCAGTACTTTCCGGGGTCCCCTTTACCTATATATAACAGTTACACAATGACGACACGTACCCTGTGATTTCTCGACTATGGGCACTCCGTCTTAGTATAAACAGTTATATACCATCCAACGATACAGTGTGATTTCTCGACTATCAGTATCGTTGTCTGCGAGGGCCTAAGGCGAACCTAACTGTACCCGATATGTTTGTGTCAGTCGGTCGAGTCTCCCTAAATTAATAATCAATCCCTATTACGGTGAAATTATGTCGCCGGAGTAAGTACAGTGTGATTTCTCGACTATCAGTACTTTCCGGGGTCCCCTTTACCTATATATAACAGTTACACAATGACGACACGTACCCTGTGATTTCTCGACTATGGGCACTCCGTCTTAGTATAAACAGTTATATACCATCCAACGATACAGTGTGATTTCTCGACTAACAGTATCGTTGTCTGCGAGGGCCTAAGGCGAACCTAACTGGTCTTCCCGAGTAGTTGTCGAAATTGAACTCTGAAAAATAAATATACAAGAAAATTCTATTAATAGACTCGATATGTCTCACCGGTATTCCCTCGGAGCACTTCGGATATCGTCGGAGATCTCAAGCAGGCTATCGGTGTCGGTTCTCTGGCGTGGTGATCTTCTCGGCGACGCTGGCACAACTAAATTTATTTTAAGCTTAGAGTGAGTACCCAACCTGCCGTTTCCCACTCTTTGCTCTTGATCGGATTCGGAGGGGGCTTAAGCGTGCGCGGAAGCGATATATCGGACTTAGTACGGCTCGTAAAAATTTATATCTAATATTATATACTTTATCCGGACTTAGAAAAATTCTTGAAATTTACATTTAATTATAAGTAACAATGTCTCACCCGGTATACGGCAGCTGCTAATATCAGTCGACTGGCTCTCACGGTGTCTGTCACAGAACTACCTGAACGCCGATTCAATATCGCGTTCAATAGCGGTATTGATTTTTAATCGACCGTTGCTACATACGGTGTAGAGGGGAGGACTCGATGGTTCCGATAGCGGTATAGTTTTAAGGGTGAAAGGGGTGTCGACGCGTCAAAAAGGGTTAAACAAATGTCTAGATGATATTAAAAGCAGATTTTTGAAAAAAAGAATGGAGGTCGTACGATTATTAATAACGGAGATAGAATAATTAATGCTTTTTCTGATTTTAAAAATTATCCGGATTTAGTAACTTTGTTACACACCCTCCCTACTTCGGGAAAAAAAAAATTATTACATACATTTTTTTTTTTTAACATTTTTAACTTGAAACCTGAAAATAAAAAATAATAAACCCTATCAGGTGCCTACCCCTGTAGCGGTCGAACCCTATATTCGGGGTAGGTACGCCTGTTACAAAATAGCTAAATAAAAAAAACTTCCACGGTGACTTCGTCTAGTGTCCACGGTTGAAAAGACTTGACCATCCACAGTCCGGACAGGTCATATGCCGGATCTCCTGGACATCCTTTGGTCATCTGGTCTGAAACGATTATCGGGCAACTTCGGCTACATGAGCGGGACGTAGATCTTTCACGTGTACCCTTTGAATGCGTTTACCGGTTGCGGTTTTAAGATCATAAACTACTGGTGATATCACACGTGTAACGGTATACGGTCCGGAGTACTTAGGAGCTAATTTCGCGGCAAAACCCTTTTCGGCGGACGATAAGTGATGTTCGCGTTTCATCACCTGGTCACCTATGTGACAACGCCAATCTCGGCGTCTCAGGTTATAATGTCGGCTCTGGGTGGTGAACGCTCTGGCGAGATTCACTCGGACTAGCTCAAAGGTTGCTTGTAAACGCCGCATCCTCTCGGAATGCTCGACGGCCTCGGCTTGTTCGGTTTCTGTGGTTTCGTCTAGATCGGTTGGCGATGGGGTACGGTAGACGGCCCCCGGCACTTCTAATTCTCGGCCGAAATTCAGAAATGCGGGAGTGTATCCGGTTGACTCCTGACGGGCGGTGTTGATTGCAAAAGACAACTCCGGTAAATGCACATCCCATTTGCGGTGATCCTGGTCGCAGAACTGGGCTATCATGGTCTTCAAGGTTTTGTTAGCCCTTTCGACGGGATTAGCCTGTGGTGTATACGGTGGTGTTCGGCGGTGCGTGATCCCAAGTTCCTTCAGCATATCCTCGAACAGGTGTCCAGTAAACTGGGTTCCGTTGTCACTAAGGACCACTTTCGAGCATCCAAAACGGGTGACTATTTCTTCATATAGGGCTTGCGTAACGGCCTTTGCTGTCGCGTTCCGGATTGGTCGACATTGTACCCACTTGGTAAATCGGTCCTGGAATACTACTAAAAAGGTGTTTCCTTTGGAAGACCGGGGCAGCGGACCTACTAGGTCAGTGCTTACACACTCCCATGGTAGACGGTTATGCGAGGGTTGCATTTTTCCTGCGGGTTTCATCTGAGATGACTTGAATCTTTGACATGAATCGCAGCTACGGACGTACTTGGAGATGTCACGGAACATTCCAGGCCAGTAGTAGCGGGCCGCAATTCTTGCGATCGTCTTGGCGATACCCATGTGTCCAGCTGTCGGTGCATCGTGCATCTCTTTCAGCACATTGAGCCGGGTTGGCTTTGGGACACACAGCTTCCATGGATCGGCTAGGTCTGGTTCGGTCAAATCACTTGAATCCCAGAAATGACGGTACAAACGGTCGTCTCGGATACAGTAGTCAGGAAAAGCATCAGGATTTTGTCGGACTTCTTCTTTCCTTTTCTGGTACCAGGGACATTCGATAAACGGTTCTATGGCGGCTAGTTCTTCAGTATGTTCCTCTGTCTCGCCTTGCGGTTCTCGGGATAAAGCATCGGCTACTTTATTTAGTCCACCGCGTCGATACTTGACTTCAAAGTCATACTGTTGTAGGAACATGCTCCAACGGGCAAGTCGGCCGGCAGGGCTCTTGATGGAATGGAGCCACTTGAGAGACTGGTGGTCGGTGATGACGGTGAAATGATATCCTTCCAGGTATGGTCGTAGTTTCTCGATTCCCCAAACGATGGCCAGGCATTCCTTTTCTGTCACAGAATAGGCCTTCTCGGCAGCCGACAGTGATCGACTTGCGTATGCAATCACGTGTTCTCCGTTTTCTCCAGTTTGGGTCAGTACGGCTCCTAGGCCTTGGTCGGATGCATCCGTCTGCAGCGTGAAAGGTTTGTCAAAGTCGGGACAGGCAAGGACTGGTGCCTCTGTTAGGCATGTTTTGAGCTTCTGGAAAGCTTCTTCTTGCTCTGGACCCCAGTGCCAGCGACGGTTTTTCTTCAGCAGTCGGTGTAGGGGTGCGGCTACTTCAGAAAATGAGGGAACAAAGCGGCGGTACCACGAGGCCATTCCTAGGAAACGTCTCAGGCCTCGTACACGGGTTGGTGCGGCCAATTCCACAATTGAGGCAACTTTATCTGGGTCGGTGCGGATACCTTCTGATGTCACTAAATGGCCAAGATATTTCAGGGATCTTCTTCCGAACTGGCATTTTTCGGGGTTGATACGCAGGTTGGCGTCTCGGAGACGACGGAATACTTCCTGTAGATTGCCCAAATGCTCCTCGAAGGTGCGTCCTAGCACAATTATATCATCTAGATATGCGAAGCAGTAGGGTTCCATCTCCGGCCCAATGATCCTATCCATTAATCGTTGAAATGTGGCGGGGGCGGCATGTAAGCCAAATGGCATCACGCGGAACTGGTAGAGTCCTCGACCGGGAACGGTGAATGCGGTGATCGGTTTACTATCTTCCGTGAGTGCTACCTGCCAATAACCTTGGCGCAGGTCGATGCTGGAAATGTAACGGGCACGACGGAGTTTATCCAGGACGGCATTTATGAAAGGTAGCGGATAAGCGTCCTTCTCAGAGACAGAATTGACTTTCTGAAAATCAATGCAGAACCTTGGTTTGCCATCTCTTTTCCGCACGATGACTACAGGTGAGCTCCAGGGGCTCTCTGAGGGTTCTATTATGTCTTCCTCCAACATCCTATCCACTTCGGTATTTATTACTTCCTGCATTCGCGGATTCTGAGGTCGGTAACGTTGCTTAATCGGTTCTGGATTTAGGAGACGGATCCTATGTTCCACCAACGGCGTTACCCCTCGTATGTTTTCAAACAACGGTAATTCATCTTGCAGGAAGGCGTTTAATCGGTCTTCTTTTTCCGGAGTGAGAGTCAGGGCTGGTCCTACTTCGGTGGTTCCAACGGGGAAGCATGGTATGGGCCTTGTTTCCTCGATCACGGGGCGATTGTCCACCAAAATTTGCCCACTCGCTAGGTCGATTGAGAATCGGTTTTTCCGGAGAATGTCCATTCCAAAGACCAAATCTGAAGATAGTCCTGGTAGATATCCGAAAGTTGCGGCGAAACGGTGGTCTTCCAACTGAATTTCTATACGGTATATGTCTGATACGGTTACTGTTTCTCCGTTCGCCAATCTGGCAGAACTTGTGGCGGCGGTAGTCTTCGGTACACCTAGTGATTCAAATTGTTTAGCTATCCGGTCTCCTACATAAGACATCACAGCTCCAGTATCTATCAGAGCTCGGCATTTTCCACCAGGTACATTTACGGGTATATGGGGGCGGCAATCTTCATATGGTACGGCGGGTGAGGCTTCATTAGGACGTTGCTGCACAGGCCT
The DNA here is from genome assembly GCA_963243735.1 of Neocrepidodera transversa. Classification (NCBI taxonomy): domain Eukaryota; kingdom Metazoa; phylum Arthropoda; class Insecta; order Coleoptera; family Chrysomelidae; genus Neocrepidodera; species Neocrepidodera transversa. The sequence continues at coordinate 25,919,059 of OY725350.1, forward strand.
CATCTCGTTGCAGCGTCCTATCGGTTTTCCGGCCGCGGACAGGGACAGTCGCGGGATAGGATTCCATCTCTCTTGCATCTGGAGCAGAATATCTTGGGAGCCTCTCTACACTGGCTCCTTATGTGTCCTGTTTGGCCACAGCGCCAACATTCTCGGTTTGCTTCAGCGTTTCGGCTCGTGGTCGGTATAGCTGGTATCTGCGGGGTTGTCCTGATCTGATCGACGGTATTTCTCGGTACGACGGCGGCGGAAGGAGAGGGTCTTGACGGAGGGGGAGGAGTGTTTCTGTAAGGTGAAGGTTGAGGGGTCGGGTTAGTTCTGTATGGGATAGGGGGATTGGATGGGATGTTTCTGTGCTGGGATGGTTGAGTAGGCGGGATATTTCTAAAAGGGGAAGATGCAGGTGGATGGTCGTGATACGGGGCAGACGGAATATTTTTGAAATGGGGTAGCGGGGTAGATGGGATTGGGGTCTGGGAGAGTTCGATTTCCATGCGTAGCAGCTCATACTCACGGACAGCCTTAGCGAATTCATTGGCGTCCGTAAAGTCGGTTCTTCGAATCTGGCGTCGAAATTCCGGGTGCAGGTTTCGGTACAGCCAATTTAGTTCTTGGTCAGGCGTAATTCCTCCATGCCGGCGAATAAGGGTCTGTAGATCGGTAATATATGAGGCGGTATCCTCCTGCAAGTTGTGTACCCTTCTACTAATAGCGGCCTCCAAGTCAATCCGGTAATTCACAGGGAAGAAGAAGTCTTGAAAAGCAGCGCAGAACTGTCCCCAGTTGGTCCAAAAACGTCGGTTGTTCCTAAACCATAGCGCCGGCATTCCTTGCAATAATTCAGGCATAGCTTGCAAAAGACGGTCGGCAGTAATTCCCTGGGATTCACGAATCTCCTCGAGCCTTTCAAGGAATGTCGCAGGGTCACCGGTCCCGTCAAAGGAGACATGCCAGTCCTTCACTCTTATTGGCGGCATTACGGTACTTGATGGCGCAGGATGCGGTTGTGCGGTCTCGACTCCAATTAACGTTCCACTTAGCATACTTGTCATCGTAGCGGTTCCTGCACTAGCTACGGTGACGGTTGGTGTCGTTGGCCGGGTGGTAGATGCTGTGGTCGTCGTCGCGGTAGTGATGGCGGTTACTGTCGGAAGGCTTATTGTCGGGGTAGCGGTGCGGCCTTCTCTCAGAAATTTTACCAACCGTTTCCGCTTATCATCCATGTTTCCGGCGGGGTCCAAGTTGAATTTTCCTAGCTCCGCATCCATCTCGTCTTTCTTTAGTAAATACACCCATCCTACTCGGGTATCAATAGGGTCATTGCTCGGGCCTGGACTTGGCGGATTCTGGGTTCCTGCAGACCCTGCGGCAGTCGTTACGGTGACTTGTAATCCTCCTTGATTGTTCGGCATCTTCTCGGTATTTCAACGGTTTTCACTCGGTTCACTTCTGCACCAAATTTATGATTCGCACGTCTTGCTCGGTCGGGTGTCGGATTTCAACTCTCCTCTCCTAATGTACAGAAATGTCTTCAACAACGGTAGTTAGGTGGGGATCAGTGCTTCTGCGCACTCGGAAGTCTGTCTGGCTCGAAATTACGATTTTTTCCTTGGTATCTCGAGAACGGCTTCGTGGATCAGCAAACGGATTTTACCAATCGATTCTCCGTCCTCGAAAACCTACCAAACGAGGGGTCACACGGTATCCTTTTCAGTCTGTCAAAATGACAGGTCGGAGGTTTTCAACGGATTTCGCTAGATTTTGGCCTCTGGACGTGATTAGAAGCGATTCGGGCTCTCTTCGAGCAAATCTGGACAATCTGTCAAAATGACAGGTCTGCGGATTTTGACGGATTCTGGTATATTTCGGTTCTCTGAAGCGTTCTACGGTGGTTTCGGCTCTCTCTGACGGTCGGTTCAATTTTTGGCCTCGGAATCAGCTTTTTCCACAAATTCGGTAATCAGCGGTCTTGGTACACCATAAAAACGGTCCCTGCTCGGGCGCCAAATTTGTAACGGCCCTTCGGTCGTTACGGGTCACTTTGGCGCCTTAGTCCAGGTTTCGGGTTTCCTCGGGCGCCACCTTCCGTTTTAAGTGTGAAGGCCACTTGCACCGGGCAGCGTCAGTGAAGAATTAATACTCCAGGGGTCGTTATGGCCTCGACCAACCTCTTGACAGCCGGAAGGGCAGACTTTACTTGCCCACCTGGGATGAGTGCCGGAGTATCTGCCGCTAGGATGTTAGTTTATGTGAACAGAAAAATAAATAAAATTACCAAATGAAAATAAACCATTTATTGACCACCACGATTGACAAATAATTTTTACACAGCCGGTAAGAGGAAAGGGTGTGCAACGGGTTCAAAAAGCTGAAGCGGGTCTTGCGGAATACGATTTAGCAGCGGTGAACGATGAAAAGCAAAACGGGTATGACGGGGTATTAACAATAGGGAATAAGCTAAGAATCGGGAAGCTGCGGGCTTCCAAGCGTGAACGCGGTATGATGACAGTGAGAAATGAAAGAATGCGGCGAGACGTCGGTGTTAAGCGGTGAGTGAGATAAATCGAAATATAAGCTGGACAAAGTTCAATTTTCCTTATGGGTTAAGTCGCTACCCTTGTCGGTTCCCACCCTGATTCTCTGAATTATGTCGCCGGAGTAAGTACGGTGTGATTTCTCGACTATCAGTACTTTCCGGGGTCCCCTTTACCTATATATAACAGTTACACAATGACGACACGTACCCTGTGATTTCTCGACTATGGGCACTCCGTCTTAGTATAAACAGTTATATACCATCCAACGATACAGTGTGATTTCTCGACTATCAGTATCGTTGTCTGCGAGGGCCTAAGGCGAACCTAACTGTACCCGATATGTTTGTGTCAGTCGGTCGAGTCTCCCTAAATTAATAATCAATCCCTATTACGGTGAAATTATGTCGCCGGAGTAAGTACAGTGTGATTTCTCGACTATCAGTACTTTCCGGGGTCCCCTTTACCTATATATAACAGTTACACAATGACGACACGTACCCTGTGATTTCTCGACTATGGGCACTCCGTCTTAGTATAAACAGTTATATACCATCCAACGATACAGTGTGATTTCTCGACTAACAGTATCGTTGTCTGCGAGGGCCTAAGGCGAACCTAACTGGTCTTCCCGAGTAGTTGTCGAAATTGAACTCTGAAAAATAAATATACAAGAAAATTCTATTAATAGACTCGATATGTCTCACCGGTATTCCCTCGGAGCACTTCGGATATCGTCGGAGATCTCAAGCAGGCTATCGGTGTCGGTTCTCTGGCGTGGTGATCTTCTCGGCGACGCTGGCACAACTAAATTTATTTTAAGCTTAGAGTGAGTACCCAACCTGCCGTTTCCCACTCTTTGCTCTTGATCGGATTCGGAGGGGGCTTAAGCGTGCGCGGAAGCGATATATCGGACTTAGTACGGCTCGTAAAAATTTATATCTAATATTATATACTTTATCCGGACTTAGAAAAATTCTTGAAATTTACATTTAATTATAAGTAACAATGTCTCACCCGGTATACGGCAGCTGCTAATATCAGTCGACTGGCTCTCACGGTGTCTGTCACAGAACTACCTGAACGCCGATTCAATATCGCGTTCAATAGCGGTATTGATTTTTAATCGACCGTTGCTACATACGGTGTAGAGGGGAGGACTCGATGGTTCCGATAGCGGTATAGTTTTAAGGGTGAAAGGGGTGTCGACGCGTCAAAAAGGGTTAAACAAATGTCTAGATGATATTAAAAGCAGATTTTTGAAAAAAAGAATGGAGGTCGTACGATTATTAATAACGGAGATAGAATAATTAATGCTTTTTCTGATTTTAAAAATTATCCGGATTTAGTAACTTTGTTACACTATGCTTAACCGTTGTGATATAACGATTATAAATTTTGTCCACGACTGTTTTATAATGAAGCCATTTTTGACGAATTTTCTAACTAAAAATGTTATATATTATACACTAATAGCAGTGAATAATCATTATTCACTACTTTTTATCACCGCTCTTCCTATACTTAACCATTGTGATATAACGATTATAAATTTTATCCATTTTCTTAGTAAGCCGCGGCTGTCATCCAAAAGTCAAATTAATAATTTAAATTGAAATGTCAAACTTTTGACTACAGAATATTTTATTAAAATTTTTACTAAATTGTAATAAAATAATGGATTGAGAAAGTGAAAATAAAATGTGCTTAACACCTTCACCACCAGAAGTAATTATCAAGCTCCATACAAGTAAATAATTCTAATTCTTATGCCAATAATCAAAAATTTCAACTAATAATCAGAATATTAATGTTGACGTTAATCCTATTTCTGCTATTAACTTAACAAATTTTTCAAATGTAACTATTAACATAAATAATTGATGTTAAATTGTAGTTATATATTATTAAAATTCTTTCTAGTTATGCTATAAATATTAAAAATAATATTTCATCATTGTTTGCCTCAATAAAAGTTTGTTAATACATATCTAACAGTCGTGGACAAAGTACAGTATTCTACTCGCATATAATGGCTATTATTCACACGGGTGTTTTACGACACTCGCCTGCGGCTCGTGTCGTAAACTACACCCTTGTGAATAATAGCCATCATTATATGCTCGTTGAATAATATACTATTATTAGTTTATTATTCTGTTTACTTTTCACCAGTCAAAAAGTGAGGTTAAAAACGATCCGAAAACGGAAAAAGTTAAAATTAGTTTAACTTTGTCCGACGTCGGAAAAAAGTTAAAAATATTCGGATAAAAAAAGGCGAAAAATTTTTCAACCAATAGGAGCTCCGTCGTACCATCGGACGGTCGGAAAACGGACGCTTTACACATCGTGTCGAATATTAAAGTTTTTTTTATTGTTCGCTTGGCTTGTTTTATATTGTTAATATTTTTATTTTATTTTAATGGATTTGTACGAGATAGACGATATTTTTGATGATGATGAAGAACTCATTGAATATATTCGTAATCAACGAACGTATAAGGTGGACGAACGTGTAGACCACATGAATAAGTGGGATGATACAGAATTTTTTAACAGGTTTCGATTTTCAAATGAATCAGTTCGTTTTATTCTTAACTAAATAATTGAATTTCTTGATAGGGACAGATTGATGTAAGTATTTTTATGCAATTTGCTTTAAGTTTGTAGCTAGAAATAATTTTATATTAGAAGCAGGTATTGTGACTTTTTATATTTGACTTTCTTATAGGTATCATGAAGTAGATCCACTGAAACAGCTTCTGTTGACGCTTCGATTCTATGCTACAGGAAGTTTTTATAATGTTCAAGGTGATTTTGTAGGGATACACAAAACAACAACAGGGAAGATAATTCAGAAAGTGACCACTGCATTAGTAAGTTTAAGAGAACGTTATGTATGTATGCCTTAAACGGAAGAAGAAAAAAGAGAAGTACAAGCTGGATTCCTTACAATATCAAATTTACTGAGAGTAATAGGGGCCACTGACTGTACTCATATGAAAATATCGTCAAGAGGTTTGTTTTACTTAATAACCTGCTTGGCTATTTTATTAACTTTTATTTTTTGTGAGGCCACCAGTTACTCATGCATTAGCTACATAACCAAATCATGTAATTGTGCCCTGATAAACCAACCCTGCACACATTTGAAATTAATATAATTTACTTTTTTAGGGGGAGAAAATGCTGAATTCCTTAGAAATAGAAAAGGATATTTCTCCTTAAACGTCCAAGCTGTCTGTGATAGTCAGAATTATATCAGGGATATTGTAGCTAGGTGCCACGATTCCCATATATTCAGAAATTCTGTTTTGAAAGAAAGGTTTGAAAATGGCAAATTTGGCCCCTTCAAAATTGTTTGTATATTTTATGACAATTGTGACCCATTTGCATCCCATTTGTCGAGGATTTTGATGCCGTAACGCTATTTTGAGTATTTTCTTTATTGTTTGTGTGTAAATTTCGGATTTTTTTGAGAGAATCATTTGTATAAATTAAAATTGTAATTATATAAAAGTAAGTATATTCTTAATTTAAATAAAAATTTGTTACTTGATGTCGATAATTAAATCAAAATTTACATAAAACAATTTGTTTCAGCCTAAAACATTATTATATTTTGTCTCTTTTGCTGCTGGCTATTGGGTATATATTGTTATGAAAATGTTCACCCTGTATAGGGAATTTTATAAATTAATATTTTTTTTGTTTGAGCTGATAGTTAATTTATTTAAAGATTATTAAAAGTTAAATGTTATATTTATTAAATAAGATAGGAGAGTTGATATGCAAGTAAAGAATAGGAAACGAAAGGTATTATAGATAAATTGGCAATAAATTTAACAAAAGTGAAAGAATCTTAAATTTTTTTTTTAAATAATGAAAGTTGTTATAATAAAATTGAAATTTTGGAATTGTCACACATGAAATTTAAGTCAGATAGTAAACAGGGAATATAGGTTTAATAACCTAAACTAAGGCTGAGGTATTAAAAAAAAATAAAAAAAAAGATAATAAACAAACGGTTGTCAAACAATAAGTTATAAAAAATTTTTATATTTTGATACGGAAGGTTATGATAAGTTTATACATTAAAAAGACAATTTTGAATGCTGTACAGAAGAGGGAATAAAATTATACATATACCAACAAGTAGAAGATGAATTTTATTTCATAAATTTAAGAAAGTGGAAAAAAATATTTAAAGGTATAACGAAGATATTTAAATTTATCAGTAAACGTAATGGGAATATTTAGAAGAAGTAATAACTAGAAGGAAGTAATAATTGGTGTTGTAAAGAACAGGAGAAGTTAATAAGAGTTGTATCCAGATTTCAAAGCAAAAGCGTACAGAAGAGGAATATACGGATTAAACATAAATTTATAATTTTTTTGTAATGTTTATTATTTTTTTTTTACTAGGACCCAGCCAAAATTCTGAGGTAAATTGTAAATATCATTACAATATATAAATTCTCGCAACCGCTCAGCAATGCATTCTGAAACCCTTTTTACTGTGCAGGAAACAGTCGGCTGGCTTATGCCCCGTAGATCTTCACTGACCAGCTAAAACAATTTTTTTATCATTTTCACAAGTACTTATTCAAAATAAAACTTACTTGAAAATTTCCAGTAGCATAATATCGCAAACATGTTAATAATTGCAATAGTGGCGGAATTGGTAACCCTTCGCTAAATTTGTATGTATCTTTTTGGAATCCTATCATTTGGCATATTTTAATCCAAATAATTAAGAAATTCCAAAATATCCTCGTATCCATTTTCACTAATCACTATTAAAATTTTTATTCTATTACAAACACAATCTAACCACAAATAACAAGACAAATGTCAGAAACTGCCTCTCAAGTCGAGCTCAAGACAGGTCGCAGGCTATCTTGAGCAAGACTTCACTCGCACATGCGCAGTTGCAGTTTTTCTCAAGCTGTGGGTCTCGAGATTCGACTATAAAATACGTTCTCGTCTCAATGCGTTCTCAAGCTCGAGCTCGGGCTCAAGTCTCGACTATAAATACGACCATAAAAAAGTCCATCGTATTTTTTACTAACGTCAAAAAGATAAAATTTATGCTGATCATCAACATTAAAAATACTAAAAATTGGAATTTTCATTACTTCTTTATGGTAACATACTATGCGCTGTTTGTATGTTAAAATCTTCATTAAAAATATATTTTTTATAAAACTTATAAGCTAACTTAGGATTTATCAAGCTTCTACTGCTGCCAGTATCTATCATAAAATTAGCATTTATTTCAGGAATAAAAATATAAGGTAAATTTGATCTAACTAAGTTTAGATTTATCATATTTCTGTCTGTCGCGAGGCGTCCATGTGAAAATTTATTTTTTTGTTATCAACTGTAGAGTAAAATGAACTTTGAGTGGGTTGAAGAGAACTAGTCAGCTGTTATGTATTATTAGCATTAAATATTTGACTTTGATAAGGAGTTTGTATATCATATGAATCTTCGTTAGACATATTAACTTTCAAATGATTATTTTATGAGAATTCGCGATTATCATTATTAAATAGGTTTTCGAAAGGATTTTCGAATTCATCTAAATTTTGTAAAGATAAATTGTGATTATTTTTACGAGTATTTCCAGAAGATGTATCCATCGGTTCCGGAGTATATTTTGCTTTATTATAGAAATTTGTGTTTCTAGAAATTTGACTATTTTGTCGGAAATAATTTGGATTTCGATTAAAATTTTGAAAATTGTTTGAATTTGGCTGATTTGATCTATAAAAATTTTGTATTTTGAAAATTGTTATTTTGTCCTATATAATTATTGTTAAAAGGTTGATTTCATTTCGTAAAATTATTATTAAAATTTTGATTTGGTCGTGAATTGTTATTATTAAAATTATTACCAAAATTGTTAGAATAAAATGGTTGTCTTTGTGGTGGTTTAGAGAACTGATTTCTATTATTTGAAGGTGTCATTCGTTGCATTGGTCTAAAATTTTGAGAATTTAACTTTTTTGTGTACTATAAAGAAAATTTTCTTCTTCAATTACAAATGACATTGCCTGTTCGAGACTGTTAGGGTTGCGAAGGCGAATGTTATTTTATAATTGACCTGTAAGACCACGAATGAATGTGTTAAGAGATAATTCGTTATAATTTTCAATTCTAATACGTTTTTCTTCAGCTGAAAAATTTGACAAGTTTATTTTAGACATAATTAAACTTCTAGAGTCTTGGAAACGCATACCAAATTTATAAGGAGTTTCATTTTTTGAAGGGTACAAGGAAATCAAATCTCGTACGAGACAATCGAGATTTCTTTGATCTCCGAAGCTTAATTTTAATAATTTTTTTATATCTAACCAAACTGTTAATTCTGTGCGTGAGCCTATTAGACTCAAAGCTCGGCCTGTTAATTTACCTATTATTGCTCGCAAAATATATAAATTTATAGGTGAAGAAGCGTTCTACTGATCAGAAAATTATTTTATTAAACTTTCACAAGAATCTAAAAATATACCCAAAGTATGAGGGCTACCGTCATAATTTGGTACTGTGTCCACATATAATTTTAAAACTGAATAATTAGGATTAGCCATACTTGAAACTGAAAATATATTGTTGAATTTATGTTAAATGAATCTCTTAAATTAATCGATTTGTTTAATAAAGTAGCTAGGTCGTCTATTTCAGACATAAAATATTATTCTTATATTTTAAATAAATATATAGCTCCCAAATGCAAAAATAAAAATCACCAATATTTTCAACTGGAAAAATATATAAATGATAGAAAAATAAAGGAGAGCAAAATTTCTTACGCAAGTGCCAATATGGTTTTCATTTTCTTACTGCTAGTTGAGGGGTTGAGCGATGCTGTCTCTTGTCCCAGGTAGTGCCTAATTTAACTGGAATTGGCTATGTGGGCTTCTTCCAGGGTCTCCAAACTTCAGCGATGTGTGTCCACTGCTTGGATATACACTTTCCAAAAAGTTTTTATTTTTTAATCACTAATTTCGCGGCTTCGATTTTTGCCGTTAAACTATTAAAGTAGACCGGTTTGACACGATTTTTGTTGCCGAAACCGTTGGGCAAATCCTACTGACTACGCCACTTTTAGGTTCAACCACGAAAACTAGTTTTTTAAAAAAACTTATAATTTTGAAAAGCGGAACTTTATTAAATATAATATGAGTTTTTACAAGAATAATAATAAAAGCTCAAAAAGCCGGCAAACAACTGGTTTTGTTCTCCAGCGCCGAGGTGGGAAGAATATCCTATTTCTGCAGGATCGGCAGAATACATGGGAACGAGGTTAGATGTGTACTTATAACTATAATAAAAATGATACCCTGAGATAATTCGCATATATTTAACACGATTATATTAGATAACTAATGAGCGGTTTATTGATTTTTTCTTTTATCCATTATCGTTACTTGATTATAAAAATATTTTTTTTACAATTAATCATTTTCCATTTTCATTTAGATTTGAATATAGAATATTAATGGATTTATAGAAGCTTATTTATAAGTAATTATGGACATAATATTAAATTACAAAGCAGTAACAGAAAAATCGTTGCTTATAATGGTGCTTTCTGAAAAATATTTTTTAAATTTATTTTTTAAATGGGGTGGTTTTTTTTGGGTCTTTCCTATGAAAGGTAAACTAAAAAATATCTATTTAACAATAATTTTATTACTAACAACGGTTGGATCACTATATCAACTTATCCAACTATTTGAATTATTTGAAGAAAATACGATCATAGCTGCAAGCGTTTTTGCTAGTGCAGTACTTTCTGAAAATATTTTTCATTTTTTATGTATTATGGGTATTATACAGCATGGACGAATGTGGAAAAAAATTTTTAAAATTGCCGACATTTTGGATATTAAGTTACCATGTAAATCTAATGGTTTATTTTATATCTGTAAATTATTGATCCTTTTTTTGATTCAAAGTATTTTAGAAATAATGTTTTTTTATGGTACACGTTATATTATTACGAGTATAATGTCTTTATTAATACATTTGCAAATTTTATTAACAACAGTAATAATTTGGGATTTTTGCAGTATATTAAGCAAAAAATATATATGTTTAGAACAAAAACTAGTTCAATTCAATTTATTAAGGGAACCCAATAAATATTTATTCGATAAACATATCCAGGATACTATATTACTTTTAAAATTAATGTACGAGATTGGCTTGGAATTTAATATTGTCACTGGAAGGCAAAATCTAGCACTAGTGATACATATTTTTATTTATACTTTGGCAGTATTAAATGGAATTTTAATGTATTCCATTTACTCTGTACGTATAATGATAATGACAGCTTATACATTAAAAACATTGGTAAGTACTGTAATATATACATGTTAGTTTTACTACTTTGGTTAAATTTTTAATATATAATATAGGATTAATTTAAAAATCTGTACAACTACTGACCTCCGTTTGCACAAATGGAAATAATATAAATCGTTGAACAGATATCTGTATTTAAGTACTAATCTCTATGTTAGTTTTTTTGAAAAATTCCGAAATATACGGATACGGTTCGCTAGTGGTACTTTTGACCATGCTCGTTGACTGCTTGATCGGTTAGGTTAGGACAATCAGTTTGCTTTTTCGGTTTTCGGTGTTTGCCATGAGAAGTCATATTTCTGGTTAATTAATTAATTTAAAAAACTGTTGATGGAATAAGAAACAGTCTTTTATTTTTTTCCTTTTCTTATTGAATTCTACATTTGTGAGTTCATTTTCTTATTCTATGGAATGGGCTACATTCACAAGTCGGAATTTTAACATAATGGCATATAAAACTCATCAAATGAAGAGCATATTTACTAATAATTATTTCCGTTACTGCCCATAACAAGCGTATTTCAAAATAATGCTTTTAAAACATTTAAATTCCCGCCCTCCTCAATATCCAATCACGGAAAAGCGCGGTATTGCCGCGTTGCCAAGTCTAATCAATCAAGTTATGTTCATTTGACTTCTCTTTTCGTTTGGTAAACGTCTTTATTCCTATTTGTGTGACGTTCTGTGTTAAAATTATTTTACTACGGCCCGCCAATACTTCACCTTTGGTGAAGTATGGCAAACCGTAGTATTGAAATCGTGCAAAAATCTCAAAATTTTTTTTTGCTCCAAATGACTTAAAATGTCATGAAACGTGGAAAAAATTCATTTTTTGCGAAAAAAAAAGTCTGTGTGAATGTGTGGATGTCTGTGCGCACAATAACTCGAGAATGGTACGGCCGATCCGGAAAATTCTTTCGGCTATCGGTTTGTATTCAAAAAATAAAGGCTCTATCAGAAGATGAGCAATTTCGGGTCCAAGGATCCCGTTCCCGCCTACTAAGTGAAACTTCTATTCGAGATATCTTGATAACGAAAGCAAATTTGTCGATAATGACTTCTATTTATTAAGGGGTTGTGTAAGTCAAGACGCGTTGATTGATATCCATATCGCAACCGGCTCGTAAAAAAAAATGAAAAAAAAATATTGGAAAAATTACGATTTTTTCGAATCGGACTTTCTTCCGCTGACGGAAACGGGCCGTAGTCTTGAAAAATCGCGCAGAGATTATTCCTTTTACTAGTTTTTCATTTGCTAAAGTGTCAAAGTTATTTAAAATGAATGTAGAATTTTATAAAGCAGATTCTACTAATCTTCGTCGAATTATGGAGATAATGCAATAAGTTATATGCAGTTAAAGCGAGAACATGATGTCTGCATTGTCAGAGCAAAAATAACACCAGAACATAAAGTTCACAAAAAGGCAAATACTGTGGAGGTGATTATTAATGAAAATGTATCTTTTTCTGTCTTCGAAAGTTCATCATCTAATGTGCTCTTTGTCATATTGATTACAACGGAGGAACTACTAATTGGGGAAGTAAAGAGAAATTTATCCGATAAAAAAAAGCTCTTGTGTTTTTATTGTTGATAAAAAATATGTAATATAGACGTACCTAATCAATAATTATAAGGCTTACAAAGAAATTTTCAAAATATAAAAGTTCTTTCACAAAATTCGCAAATAAAGCAGAACTCAGCTCTAACCAATTACCAGATTGAATTGGATATACATAAGTTAGGTTACTTTAACTGTCACGTCTGTCAATGTTATTGTTAGTTATGTTGTAGAAACAGGATAGAGATTTTCAAATATTTTCTAGTGGGATAGAAAAAGATGACAATATAATCTCTTGTCATAAGAGTACCACCGGAGTAGACTGATAACCCTACAACATAGCAGCAAATTAAGCAATCTTTTTGGTGTTACGTCACTTACCATTTTGACCACACTTTTTCAAATTTCAATATTTTTTTCTGCTTTATTTGGGACTTAAACAAAGTAAATTTTTCACTAAAGTGTTTATTTTATCGTATATTATAGCCCTGAATATTATCTCAGTTCATGACTGGAGCCCATTAAGAACTAAGAAAATAGTCTGGTATTTAGAGTTACTATTATTCGTTTTTTAATTAAATACTGCACCGAACTACATGTTCTATTATATCCTGCAGTTTATATAGGATAGATTGCCAGGAGGATAACGTCTCCTCATTGGAGATGATTCCACTAACTAAAAAAGCTAAGTTTTGGTATTAAGAATACTTGTTAAAAAATAATATCAACACTGAATATTTACGAAAATATTATTGACCTACTTGTGATTAGTAAAATATTATTGACTTTCTTGTGATTAGTAAAATATTAATGACTTTCTTCTAATTAGTAAATTATTGTGAACTTTCTTATGATTAGTAAATTTAATGTAATTTTCCAAAAAGTGCATCTACGGTATCAATACTGTTATAAACAGTTGATTTCTAATATTTATATTATATATCAATTAGTGTGTCATAAAATTGACTTTTTTTACTAACATCTTTCGGTTCCATTAAATTCTTATCCTTAATTTTTTTTACCAATTAATTCTTTTGGAGTCAGTCTTTGTAATTCTCCTGAATCAATTGATTATTTAAACACAAAGAGAATTTACTGGCGCTTAACAAATGTACTAACAACCCTTAAAGCAGAAATAAGGGAAAAGTGTTACATCAAAGAATAGTAGATTCTGTAACAAGGTTAGAATGAAAAATTCGACACGAGTGGAAAATTCCGAACGCGAGCGAAAGCGAGTGTGAGGAACCACGAGTGTCGAATTTTTTCATTCTGACCGAGTAACAGACTATATTTTCTCCACGATCAAAAAGTATAAATCAAAATTAAATTAAATCTGAACACAAGTTATTTGTTGACATATTTGTATTACATTGTATTAATATTTATAGTGCTGTGGTACACTTACCGATATTAAAATCTGGTGCATTGGTGTTTTTTCATAATTTGCAATTTCAGATATTATTAAATTCTATATCTACTTCACTTGATTTTTCACTCATTATTTTGTTTAAATTAAAACTTGTTTGAAAATAATTATTGCCGTCGCCATTTTATATCTGACACTGACACTTTTGAAGTCCAAGGCAATCGATATTGTTTATTTCGATTACAGAAAATCTATTCTTTACCTTGATAAAGAATGAAAATACATACAAAATGCATAAGAGGCAAGTATTATAGAATAAATATTCAGACTCTAGAGTGTGAATGTTTACATTCTATTATTAAAAATGATTTCAGAATTCATACATTCAGTAATAGTCGTGGAGAAAAACTAATTCACGATCCTGAGGTAAAAAAGTCGATGCTCTGGTTGTCTTAAAATAAAACGAATAAATTAAATATTAGTTAAATTTTTATCTATTAATAAATTTAAATAGAGTTAATCTCATTACAGTACATAAAAAAATGTAAATGAGAAGTTTTTAAAAATGCACTGCTTCACTTTGTTACAATTTTCATACAAACTAAAATATAATAAAGCTTTTGCCCTACAACAGATTTGTATCCATAGTAATAACAAACATGCACTCTGAATTAGGGATATACTGTATATAAAACCGTACAATCCATTTTTTTATATTTTTTTAATTTCGACACCTATTAGTCTCGGTCTCGGTGGACAAGATCGTTGATTATTGATGGCATTCATTTACGGCTGTTTAATTAACAAATTTCATTGTAAGATACTTGTCCCGAATAGGTAAACATCATTTAATATTAAATTAATTAATGATTAGTGTGGAGCATAGATTTTTAACCATGCGGGTGATGATGGTAAGGTTTTCTGGGATTTCCTAGACTTATAGATAAATGACGCAATTAATCATTAGTAAGTCGCACCGAAAAAAAATAGGAGAAAAATGACATAAAATGTAAGAACATAAAATAGTTGTCACGTAATAAATTATTCTTAAAAAAATATTTTACTTCAAATTCAATACATAAAACGAGGCCACTGTAACATAAAAATACCTAAGTATAAACTTAGTTTCACACGTTTTGCAAGCCGAGTAGTTCTGTTATAAAAATTAAACGAAAAAAATATAAACACTTTCTTGGGGCACATACCGCATATTCGATAAAAAATGTTTAATAAACAGAACACAGGGGCAAAGACCCATAGCGACCATCATGAGAATTTCGTATGAGGGACGGATCGTATATAATGATACCGAGTACCGTCATACAGGGAAAAAGGGGGAAGTCAAAAAGCGATATGAATGTCAATAAGCAATAAAATAAATATACGGAACCCAACCCATAAGTAAGATGAAAATACATTCCTAATGGTGCCACTAATGCCATATTATCTGTGTACAGTAAAGTCAGTCGACGGCTAATTTATTTTTCTACGATCGTGCAAAAACTGTGTTAAAGTATAACTTTTATGCACTGGTGCATAATAGTAGATTCTGTAACAAGGTTAGAATGAAAAATTTGACACGAGTGGTAAACTCCGAACGCGAGCGAAAGCGAGTGTGAGGAACCACGAGTGTCGAATTTTTTCATTCTGACCGAGTAACAGACTATATTTTCTAAACTATCAAAAAGTATAAATCAAAATTAAATTAAATCTGAACACAAGTTATTTGTTGACATATTTGTATTACATTGTATTAATATTTATAGTGCTGTGGTACACTTACCGATATTAAAATCTGGTGCATTAGTGTTTTTTCATAATTTGCAATTTAAGATATTATTAAATTCTATATCTACTTCACTTGATTTTTCACTCATTATTTTGTTTAAATTAAAACTTGTTTGAAAATAATTATTACCGTCGCCATTTTATATCTGACAGTGACACTTTTGAAATCCAGGGCAATCCATATTGTTTATTTCGATTACAGAAAATCCATTCTTTACCTTGATAAAGAATGAAAATACAAGAGGCAAGAATTATAGAATAAATATTCAGACTCTAGAGTGTGAATGTTTACATTCTATTATTAAAAATGATTTCAGAATTCATACATTCAGTAATGGTCGTGGAGAAAAGTAAATCTTTTGTGCACCAGTGCATAAAAGTAAATTTTAGAGTGCTTTGAATTGTCAATTTTTCAGTAAATAAAAATAAAAAAAATCGACGCCGCCGCCGGGATTCGAACCAGAGCCGCCTGGGTTGGAGCCCGGTATCTGTGACACTATACCATAGAGACTCTCAGGAGTACATTTTGTTTTGATGAATTTACATAAAGCGAAGTATCTATATAGGTACTTATAATAATATTACCTAAATTATTTAAATTATCCGTGATTCAATGGATTCAATCTCAAATAAGAACACAAACGATCAACAAGCAAATTTTAGTGGTCATTTTATAAATAGAAATCCGTTTGATTAATCAAAATCGTTTCATGTCTACCGATTTGACCTATGGATGTGGCCTGAACTGTCACTGTCAGATTGATTGTGATAGTTTCTGCAATTAATTTCAAATTGTCATTTCCAATTTTATTTTGTTGAAAACTGTTAAAAATGTCATATTTATTTCGATCGTAGAAAAAATGTTGTGTGCAACACGTGCAAAAAGTTACAGAAATAACTATTGTAGTAATCGTGAAATTTTCTAATTTTTGGGGTAATGTGATTAATTGATTCTATCCATTAAAAAATGTTATTTTAACAAATAAAACCAATGAGAGATTGCACCACGTGACTTGTATTGATAAGTGATTATATTGCTACAGGTCGTTTAATCGCGATTAAACGACGTCTAGCTTTGATTAAACGTCGCCTAGCTTTGACAAATATGCTAATAAACAATGAAGATAAAATGTAAATACTACATTCCCAATTTCGGAAATAATCTTAACATATACCCCTCGATTTGTAAATTTAACCCCATAAACTGCGGCTAGTCAATTTTTTTTAAAATTTTGCTTTGAAGCAAATGTTTTCGACTGAATTATCCACCTAAAAAGGCATCCGACCTTCGGTCTCGGGCTTTTAATGGTGGATTATTCAGTCTCAAACATTTTCTAAGCAAAATTTTTCAAAAAAAGCTAGCCGCAGTTTATCCGGTTAAATTTTCACTTCTCGGGATATAACCTGCGATTAATTATTCCCATATAAAAATCACAATCCAGGATTCAATCTAATAAGATACTCTACAGCTTTCCGACCACTACTATAGGGAATTTAATGTGTTAGAGGGAGAGGATGCAGAGGTTCAGCGTTACAGAGGGAAAGTGCTATAATGATATATCTTCATTACTATTGGTAAAAATTGAACGCCGAAAATGGCGCTATATTTAAAATATGACGTAGAACAAAATTTTGAAAAAGAATCTTGCCCAGAAACAACGCCAAAAGACTCTAACGTGGATCTTTGTTATTATTGGTCAGATTTAAACGGAGCAAGTTTTTGAAATGTGACTTAGAAACAATACGTGAAGAAAAATCATGCGCAAACCAACGCCAAAGAGCATCATGGTCTAGATTGAACTCAGAAAACGGCGTTATGGGCATTATGGTATATATTCGTTATTATTGATCCAAATTGAACGCAAAAATGCACTAACATCTATTTTTGTTATTATTGGTCTAAATTGTGCAACACTTTTTTTATATGATGTTAATTACAATGAAAAAGTTGATTTTGTTGACATTATGCGAACGGCTGCTGTTCACCGGTAGAGCGGTCGTGAATTCTTTTGAATATTATTGAAAAATTAAAGTCAAATTGTGGGCGCCACGAGGCTTAATAATTAAACTTTCAAACAACAAAAACGTAACTTTACATAGCCCCGAAAAGTAGAGAATTACAAAAAGATCTTACATAATTAGTTTGAATGTTTTAGTAAATATATGCATAAGAAATCAAACACAAACCTAAAAGTGTAAATGTTTAATAAAATAAAAAAATATGGTATATGAGAGTACAAGTAGATGATGATATAGTTGAGTATACAAATATCAATATTTTGATAACTTTACAAGTTTATATCATGATGCGTAACATGATAACTTATTCGACTAACGAATGCATATTTTTGACAATACAGATTATGTCAAACTATATTAAAATTAATAAATTTATATTTTCACCAATGTGGTGACCCAACCATAGCTATGTTTAGTTTACAGTAGGTAATTGAAAGAATGTTGTACACATACATATTGTATAATTTAGAAAAATTAAATTCTTAATTGAAAAGTTAAATAAATGTTAAATTTATTATTAAACCGCTTAAATTTTGTCAAAACTAAGTGACATTAAACTCAAAATGAAATGAAATAAAACCAAAGTTAAATTTTAAATAAAAACACCTTACTTAGTACACTGTAGTGATAGTTACACTGAAAATATTCCATAATCTTCAGCACCAAAAAGGAATGTTGAAAAGGTCTCGTTGATCAACATAACGAATACGATGGACGATGATTCAAGTTCTTGAATCCAAAAATGGAGTTCACAAAGTTGGTCTCAACGGGCATAACCCATGGTTACAACTAACAGTTTTACAGAAGAACGAAGTGGTAAAACGTCATGAAACGATCCCAAAGGAACTACAATCCTGCTACCAGTGATTGTCGGTAAGACAAAGGGGTTTCATAGGTGGAAAATTATCCAAAAAAATATCAGAACATTACAGAATGTCCAGAACGTATATTGTCCATTTCCAGAACGTAAATATCCTTCATGAAACGATCCCGCACGGCACTGCTATCCTGCCACCAGTGATATTGGTGCACAAGGGGGTTTCAGAACATCAAAAAAAACCAAAAGCCGGCATCGACAAGATGGCTGACGACATCAAAAAAATCGGAGGTCCAGAAACGTCCCTAATAAGAACAAATAAAATTGGTAAAACATCACGAAAATATTTCTACCAAAAGCTACAAATTAGCGAAAGTAAATTAACATACCTTTTTTTAAAAGGGAATCATCAAAACCATGGACACAACGAATAAAAAAGTCGCGAAGACTCTTCGACCTGCACTTGTTGCCGATCAAACGCCAAAAGGAACGTTTGTCATTCAAAGACAGAAAATCTGACCTAAATGGCCTTGTACATCAAAGGTAGTGAGGTAATTTAAGTGGATTACCACTAAGAAAAAGACCGAACTTTCATTAATGGGAAAGAAGAATGTAAACAAACTTACGGATTCGACCTTCGACAACAATATGGCATTAATCATAACCTAAGTTATTAAAAATCAAAACAAATATATTTATACCTGGAAATCTAAGGACATGAAATATTGAGATGGTTTGGATAATAAGAAATATATTATATTACAAGTACAAAGACTTATCAATCGATATTAAGGTCTGAATGGTATAATTAAATCATTTTCATACGATACCAACAGGTGTTTATTACAAAAATAAGCAACGATCCTAATAAATGTTTACCAAAGTTGAAATTAAGGGAAGATAGTGTAACAGGTTAGTACTATATTATACTATTGAGTATAAATATTCCTGTTTACATGGACTGCTAATTTTTAAATGCTACAATTGAATGCGGAAAATGGCGCTATATTTAAATTGGGTAATAAGTATATACAGAGTGTGTCGAAAAGTCAAGTCACGTGATTTCCAAAAGGCGCCAACGTCTATCTCCGCTATAATTGGTCCAAATTGAACGCGGTAAACGTCACTATATTTAAAATGCGACATAGAATATATACTTAAACAAAAATCATACGTAGAACCAATGGTATAAAGAGCATTAGCGTCTATATTCGTTATTGGTGGTCAGAATTAAACGGGAAAAACGGTGCTATATTTAAAATCTAATTTTGTTATTAAGAAAAATGTGCTGTATTATAACTGAGACTTAGAATACATAAACAAAAATCATGCGCACTAGAAATGACAAAAGAACGTTAGTGTCAAACTTCTGTACTATTCGTCCAATTTTAATAAAAAGCACGGTTGTATTTAAAATGTGACGTAGAATAAATACATAGTGAATACCATTCGTAGGAGGAATGATAAAAAAGGCATTAATATCTATCTTCTCTCACTAATAGGTCCAAATTGAACGCGGTAAACGTCACTATATTTAAAATGTAACGTAAAATAAATATCGAAAACCAACGTCAACAACGTCGATCTCCATTACTAACAAACAAATTCTATTGAAAAAAACCATGTTCTGTTTTACACAATTAATACTTAAAGAAAAGACAATAAGGCAGTGTCATCCCCAAAGTGTGCACCATTTGGGAAACTTATTTATTTAAGGGTTTTTTGACAAAAAGTTATTATTGGTAAACGTTTGTGGATCCCCTAAAACCAAACATGTACCAACAAAATATAGTAACACACGCGTCAAATACGCCTTCAATCATTTGATTTTAAGACAATAGTAAAGTACCCTTATTTTGAAAAATTTTGGGAAATCTTATTTAGAAAAGTTGTACATAATGATAAAATACATATAGATTTGAAGTTATGCCCATTTAAGTGAAGTTTTATTTCTTTATCCATTTTTTTAAAATGGGGACCACGAAAAAAAATTGCTAAAAACATAAATAGACAACATCCTCTTGCGATGTGGGATGGTAAGGTAACCATGTAGAGTATCTCAATGTTGATACTTTCAACAACAAATTTATTCACTGGTACCTGTTTACTTCAATATAATGTAACGACACTTCGGTCGTTGCGGGTCACTTTGGCGCCTTAGTCCAGGTTTCGGGTTTCCTCGGACGCCACCTTCCGTTTTAAGTGTGAAGGTCAATAAAATTACCAAATGAAAATAAACCATTTATTGTCCACCACAATTAACAAATAATTTTTACCACAGCCGGTAAGAAGAAAGGGTGTGCAACGGGTTCAAAAAGCTGAAGCGGGTCTTGCGGAATACGATTTAGCAGCGGTGAACGATGAAAAGCAAAACGGGTATGACGGGGTATTGACAATAGGGAATAAGCTAAGAATCGGGAAGCTGCGGGCTTCCAAGCGTGAATGCGGTATGATGACAGCGAGAAATGAAAGAATGCGTCGAGACGTCGGTGTTAAGCGGTGAATGAGATAAATCGAAATTTAAGCTAGACAAAGTTCAATTTTCCTTATAGGTTAAGTCGCTACCCTTGTCGGTTCCCACCCTGATTCTCTGAATTATATCGCCGGAGTAAGTACGGTGTGATTTCCTCGACTATCAGTACTTTCCGGGGTCCCCTTTACCTATATATAACAGTTACACAATGACGACACGTACCCTGTGATTTCTCGACTGTGGGCACTCCGTCTTAGTATAAACAGTTATATACCATCCAACGATACAGTGTGATTTCTCGACTAACAGTATCGTTGTCTGCGAGGGCCTAAGGCGAACCTAACTGGTCTTCTCGAGTAGTTGTCGAAATTGAACTCTGAAAAATAAATACACAAGAAAATTCTATTAATAGACTCGATATGTCTCACCGGTATTCCCTCGGAGCACTTCGGATATCGTCGGAGATCTCGAGCAGGCTATCGGTGTCGGTTCTCTGGCGTGGTGATCTTCTCGGCGATGCTGGCATAACTCAATTTATTTCAAGCTTCGAGTGAGCACCAAACCTGCCGTTTCCCACTCTTTGCTTTTGATCGGATTCGGAGGGGGCTTAAGCGTGCGCGGAAGCGATATATCGGACTTGGTACGGCTCGTCAAAATTTATATCTAATATTATTTACTTTATCCGGACTTAGAAAAATTCTTGAAATTTATATTTAATTATAATTAACAATGTATCACCCGGTATACGGCAGCTGCTAATCTCAGTCGACTGGCTCTTACGGTGTCCGTCACAGAACTGACTGATCGCTGATTCAATATCGCGTTCACCAGCGGTATTGATTTTTAATCGACCGTTGCTACATACGGTGTAGAAGGGAGGACTCGATGGTTCCGATAGCGGTATAGTTTTTAAGGGGGAAAGGGGTGTCGACGCGTCAAAAAGGGTTAAACAAGTATATAGATGATATTAAAAGCAGATTTTTGAAAAAAGAATGGAGGTCGTACGATTATTAATAACGGAGATAGAATAATTAATGCTTTTCTGATTTTAAAAATTAGCCGGATTTAGTAACTTTGTTACAATAATAAATCGATAACTCCTCGACAATGAATCAAGAATCGAGAAGAATAACGAATCAAGAATGACCCCTATCAAAGATGAAACATATTATATATGCAAAGCCAATAATAAACTTCTCCTGACCTGGGCTTCGGCCGGCATTCAACCTGTCGGCGTTACCTTGCTATATGACGTTACATATAACTCACGTCTCAACTTTTATATTGTTTAGATTGTAACTAGTTTATTGAACTACGATATATTCTTATTTAAGGTTATTCTGTGTGGCCCAAAAGGCATCACATCACCCTCCTTAAAAGAGCTGAAATAGGTATTTTTATTAGCTTAAAATTAGTAATGATTTATTAAACTCGAATGAATCGGTTTGACCCTTGAAAATGCGAAATCACAATGTTTGTTGTTGGTGTATTCATTGGAAAACGGACATACGTTAACTGTGGACGGGGGTCACCTAGGTGATTCTAAAAAACCCCCATAAAATGGGTATTGCGCTCTTTATTACTGAGATACAGGGTATTTTATCCATTTTGCCCATTTCTTTCCTTGCTCATATCTTGTTGATTGTACGGCTGTATTAAAATGTATCGAAATCCAGGTCAAGCTTGGCAAAAAATTTACAAATTGTTCCACCCTCAAAACAACACCCTTTATATGTGAGTTTTTTAAATTTGTTTCCACATTTGGAAAGAACACAAAAAACTGAATTCTGTAATGTATTTTTTATTTTTCGCCAGACGAGTTTTTTTATTTTTTTTATGTTATCGTCAAGCTTATTTAACCTAACGAAGTAAATTTTTATAACTTACGTATTAAGTTCGTACTTGCCTGCATTTAGACCACTACACGATGTATTTGCAGGTCCGTATTTAGGACCAAATAACACAAAAAATTGTCTTTCGAACAACCTGTATAATGATTGTTAAAAATCTCTACTTGTTAGAATTGTAGAAACAAAGAATTGATAATAAAGTTAATACATTTGTATGCTTAAATAAATCCTTTTTACACTAGAGTTTTATTGTAATACCTAGGTTTTTCATCGGTTTCATTTAGTTGTTAGTATTTCTTGTTATTATTAGTTTTCGTTATTTGATGTCTTCACTTATACATTTGGATTAGGCCTCCTAAGGATACCACAATAAAAAAACGCACCATGTACTCTACCTCAAGGTGGTGTGGAAATGAGTACAATTAATCATGCATCGACTCCTGATAATGCTAACATAGTTAGTGAAACGTACGTAGTGTTTTAAAAAGTGTGGCTTTGGTTAGTGGTGACGATATATTTCAACATTGTTGAAAACCAAAGGTTCCAAATTCCCAATTCAAGTTAGGATTTTATATTTAATAAAAAACCGTTTAGTTAAAGACTAATTTATCAAAATTTAATATGCGTACGACTCTCATCTAAATTATATTCAAAGGAGGCTATAGTATATAGTTAAATTTGGGCGGTTTCTGAAAAATTTTCATTTCTTTTAAATGCTTAGAAATGAGTAATGTAGTAGTACACTTTAATCTTATTCACTCCAATAGTAGATTACATACCGAGACAGGAAATGCATCATTACTGTCGTGGGCAAATATATATCACCGAGGCGCTCGCGCCGAGGTGATCTATTGCCCGAGACAGGAATGATAATTTCCGCCATGGTTTGTATACACAGAGAGAAAAGATTATTTGGATCAACCAAATTTTGTTTAAACCAAATAAATATGTTATTTGGATAGGTCGAACAAAACGTGTTTGTTTGAATATTCAAAGAAATGATTTAATTGAAACAAAAAAATATTTATTTTATTTTTATATATTTAATTTAACAAATGTTTTAACAACAACATATATATTTTATTGAGGGTAGCAAATATATTTTTTGACTGAAACAAATGTATTGTGTGAGAGAAACAAACGTATTTGTTAACAGAAATAAATCTATTATTTGATAAAAACAAATGTATCATTTGGCTGAAACAAACGTATTAGTTGAAAGAAATAAATATATTATTTAGCAGAAATAAATAGATTTGTTTATAGAAATAAATTTGTTTTTTGACGGAAAGATTATTTGATAGAAACAAATGATTTTTTTACAGAAATAAATGTGTTTTTCTTACAGAAAGAAATGTTTTTCGACAGAAAAAAAATGTAATTTTATATTACTAATTTTGGGCTTCATTTTAAAGTTTCGTGACTTTTTTGTACTGTAGGAAAGTACAAAATGAAGCCCAAAATTAGCAATATCAAATTACATTTCTCTGTCGAAAAACATTTGTTTCTGGTGTATAATACATACTGATATTTTCACTCTGAAACGTTGTGAATCTGTTAAAAATAATTTAAAAAAATCAAGATAACTACAAAAATAATATTTTTTTAGGGAAGTCAAACCAAATCAAAAAATAGCTAGTTTATCAAAAATTAAATTTTAAGTACAAATAATAGTAATTTACTCATTATTATCTATTTAGGAATTTGAGGTAGAAGTGAAAATAATAAAATTATGTTATTCTTTGAATTATATATTGATAACATTTGTATAAAAAATAAAATAGTAATTGTAAAAAAACAAAACTCGGAGGAACCACCTTTTTTATTTATTTTAAAGCATAATCCATTGCCTCTAGAATGAGTGGCCTCTTCGAGATATTGTAAAAAATAACTAAACAAGAAAAGGAACATTTTTCATCAACATATAACGATAACACAAACAGAAGTTAAAATATAACAATATACTTATTGCACAAGAACTATACAGGTAGTACCATCACTTATTATGTGTAAATTATAGGGAAAAAGATTTATTAAATCTTTATAATAAATACAATAGTATCTACTTGAATCATCTACTAAAACATCATATGCCTGAATATGATCATTAAATGCTCTTGTAGTTATTGGTAAAAGTATAAAAATAATATCATTCTCGTTTACTATTAAATATTTTACTACTATACTTTTTGGGTTAGTAATAAGGTTATTAGTTAACTCGGGGCATACAGTGTGTTCGACAACAAATGTTTTCTTAAGCCATTTAGTATTGGAAAACTACGATAACAGTTATCTTGTCCAGTTATAAACATGACTAAATGGGTGAAAAATTTTTATATGCTGCAGTAGAGCTTCTGGTTGTGTCATCATCTTATCACAAATAAAACATTTAAACATATTGGTCAAATAAAATAATTAAAACTTTCAATTTTTAAAATTAAAAACTAAACAAAATACAGTCAGGGGTACTTTCCCAAATTTTACAGTTTACCTGTATTGTACTAAATCTATAATATAATGAATCTTGGGATCGTCAATATTAATGATATTAAATAATTCCCACTAAAGTAGGTACCACAGGTGCTCACATTCAGCAGGACATTTAATATCCAGTACAAAATAGGTTTGAAAACAAAAAGAAATTGCTTCAAGAACTGAATTTACCCTATATTCCTATATATGTTAGTAGAGAGAGCTTATTATAGTATTACTGAATTTCTCAGGGACAATACCATTTAATTTTAAGTGAATTTTAAATTTTGTGAAATTGTTTGTAAATATATTTATGGACATGTCCTATACATTTATATGTGTGTACTAGTGAATACATATTATTATCTTGTAAAAATTTTAAGGTGTTTTATATTCTATTTTATGTTTTATCTATAAACTAGGTATATGTGACTTGTCCTACACATTTGTAATGTCTAAAAGGATTAACAAAATATTATTATTAATATTATTGTCTAAAACTACATAGAAACTATATACATTGTTTAAACTGGGTCCTGCCAGCAATATGTAAGGTTGCACAGTAAGGCCACGTTTGTACATAAAGTCAATTTTATCTTTTTTTGCTTGTTCAATATCACCACATAATTTTACCTGTACAAAGAGGCCCTCCTTGCTTCTGAAATAGAAGGTTTCCATTGGAGTTTTTTTTGATAAAATTGCTCTTCCTTTAGGTGGTACTAATGATGCTAAAATATAAATGCGAATGGCATTTTTAGAATCTGAAATCAAAAAATGGAATATAACATCAGACTTACCAACTTTTTAAAACTATTTATGAAATTTTAAGAAATCTCACACACTGAGAGAAAAGTATATAGTTATCTGAACTTCGAAGTCACAAAGTATAAGAATATAGTTACAAACTATAAGTTAATGCGGGTAACTAATGACAAATAGTAACATGAACTAGATTTTAACAATAATTTTTACCTCATTGTGTTAACCGTAATACAATAATCATATTTCAAAAATTTTAAAAAGTCAAATACAAAAATTTCAATTTTTTTAAAAAAAATTCTACAAAACAGAGGGACTATGTCATTGTAAAAAAATTTCAATTTTTTTTTAAAAAAATCTACAAAACAGAGAGACTATGTCATTGTAGAGCTTAATATACAATTTTAGTTATTGTAATTTCAATTAAATAGTAATTTCAATTAAATGGTGATTAACTATAATTTCCTAGTTGGAACCAACTTTTCTCAGTGCATAATATGATAAATGTTTAAATTAAATATTGATATGGTTCTTTATTTATATGCGTAGTTTTAGTTCTGTTTTTGTATGTATTGTGGTTGACTGTGATTGAAAGGTAGAAGGTTATTGTCAAATGTAAGTTTGACAATGAAAATAAGGTTATGATAAGAAGTTTAAGGTGCGTGTGGATGTATTTAAATGTGTTGAAGATTTACTTAAGAATGTTTTGTATTTAGATGATTATATTTATTTGATTTAATAATGAGTTCACAACAATTGTGGTACAAGTAAAAGAAAAAAATCTTAGTGTCGTTAGTCATTAAATTTACAAAAAAAAAGAAAAATATATCTAGTTGGGAAAGAAAACAAATGAAAAAGGGATAATAAACAGTTTTGGTTTTGGTTTGATTAATAGGAAATGATAGAAATGTCATGAATAGAATGAGATGTTTTTAAAAAAAGATTATTGTAAAGATTAAAGAAGTTATTTTATAGAAGAATAAAAAATTTACATATTAAAAAAAGGTTTATTAATAGAAAGGAAAATATTAAAAGAATATAAAAAAAAAATAACAAAGAAGACAAAGAACAAATTGGTTTGTAGGAGTACGAGGTGGTGGTGCAGATTAGTTTAGACGGAGAGACAGAAATAGGTGGAGATTAAAAAATACAGAAAACAGAAGAGGGAATTAACTAGGAGGTGATACAGAAAAAGAAAAGAAAGAAACTGATTAAAAGAAGACACAAGAGAGAAGAACCAAAAGAATAGTACTAGAGGCGCCCAAAATTTATAATATTTTTTTTTAGTTTTTTTTTTGTAATGTTTATTATTTTTTTTAAGGAACCCAACCCAAGGGCATAAGAGTTTTCATGATAAAAAAACACAGCTATTCTAATATAATATATTCAAAGAATATTATAACGACATAATTTACCTGTTGTAATTTCATCATTAAAACAAATAAAATAAGTTTTGGAAATACGTATAGTTTATTAAAGTCTGTTACTTTATTGTTGTAACTAATAATACTATGTATCGGTTTCTGCTGATATGATAGGTATAGAGAAATCTATCCGAATTACGGGCGGGAAGTGAGAATATTACTTCCCACCCGTGGGCAGGAAGTAAAGCTAATAGCCTATTTCCCAACCTTTAAAAAGTGTGTAATTTAGCTATTACATATACGATTGCAAATAAAATAAGTTTAATATTTTATCATTTTTTGCCTTCAAAAACTATGCTATAAAAAACTTATTTGAAGATGTTCCGGAATAGTTTTTAGATTAAACTTTTTTGAAAATGCTTTTTTATAGATCAATAAGTGTGCAAAAATCGTATGGCCCGGACCAGGGGACCCAGAAAAGCATATTATTCTTTTAATAAAAAAATCTTTAATGAACAATTTTTTTACATTATGATCTCGATATTAACTTTGGATTCAACGTTACCTTAATTATTATTTAATGAGTGAATTTGTAATATTGTAATGAATTATATTTTTTAGGTTTTCTGCCTGGTTATCATATTTTCCTGTGATAGAGTCGAGAAGTCTTGGGAAAAAGTTGTGAATGCATGTAAATTCATCTCAAGTAATAACGAGAATGGTAGAATTTTGAAAAATTTATCAGAAGACATGAAACCTACATTTACAGCTGCTGGATATTTTGATCTGAATCGACGTCTTTTGCCGTCTTTTCTTTCGACTATAGCGACTTATGTAATTATTATTTTGCAATTTAAATTTTCTTCTTAATTAGTTTATTTAAAACATAATATATGTGCTTTGTATACTTATAATAAAAACTCAGTAGATCAGGTAAGCTTTTACTGATATAGGATATTCAAATGGTGGCGCACACTTCATAATCTAAATATTAGGATTAAAAATGGCTGCGGGTTAAAACGGTACCGAAAGTAGAATGCTACACATCTTTAACATTTAATACTCCCTCTAATAAAGAGATGATGCTAATGGTTGCGATATCCGTAATTAATGCCCCATACATCGTTGTATTATAAATGTGACGTAAAATATATACCTAAACACAAATTACGTCCAGCACCAAAGACGAAAGGGTATTATGGTCTAACTTCAGTAGATATGAAATGAGAGTACAAATGTGCACTTCCGGTCACGTACAACATCTGGCGCCTACGGGGTAATGATAGTACAAATGTGCACTTTCGGTCACGTGCCAATCTAGACACACAGGTGTTCTCTTAAGCGATCTACAATTCCGGTCACGTACCACTTCGGGCGTTGATGGGTAATTTGAATACAATAGAGTTACGTATTATTATCGCGGTACACCAATATTATAATTATTTTATTAATCGACGGTTGTAAGTATTGACCTAAAAATCCCTTTCAGATATAAATATTAAATTTTAATACATAGTCAATAATCAATAATAATCTACTAATAGAACTAAAAAAATCCTAGTTACAATAACATAATCGAATATATTTTAATACCCACCGAGGTTCATCAGTATGTGTAATAGACCCGTTATTTGGTCAAGATTCGGATTAGTATTCATAAAGGTACGCATGATGCTAATTGGATACACCAAACGCAGAACGATTTATTATATTTCTTCAATTTTTATCAGCAAAGAAAGCAAAACGTTTTCTTATTCAGAATCGTCACTCCGCAATTATACATTATAATTAAAAGTAAACAAAATAAATGAAAACATAAAAGCGCGAGACAAGCTGAGACAAGTTAAATCTAAAAAAAACTTATACCAAGTTCCTAAACTAACTACGTTTACATAAAAGAATAAATAATTTATACTTTACTGAATACAAATTCGCTTTATATTAATATATTTTCAATATATTTATCACATACCAGGTAATGACAATGGTGAACACCTGGCAACGTGTACAAGTCAAATGTCAAACTACTACTTACAACGTCCCCTAAGAAACGCTACTATAAAATAATAACCATAAATAATTGTATAATTAAGGTCAATAACAATATTTGTTAATATCTATTTATATATCTTTGGGACATCCTGTAATAACATTCTCACACCAGTACAAGGAATTTAAATGAATATCGGTATCCGTAATATTATCCGTAATAGTCGCGAAACTAAGCCATCTTATAAGTTTTTGTTGTTGTGCCTATTTAGGGGTGTTTTTTGCAATTTTAAGGGTGTTCCAACCCTTGCAGGTAGCTTTAACCCTCATTTTCGTAATCAGCGCACCAAAAAACATATAAGATGGCTTAGTTGAGCAAAACAACAGGTACAGTCGAAAAACACTCCTATTTAGGGGTGTTTTTTTGCAATTTTAAGGGTGTTCCGCCCCTTGCTGGTAGTTTTAACCTTCATTTTCGTAATCAGCGACCCCAAAAACAAAAGGGATAGGGGGTCTCTTCATGCGGAGTATTTCTACCCCTTTTACCGTTCCTTTAAATGGACTATAATAGTATGTATCCATCTCAGACCATCTAGAGGTCACGTGATCATTTTATTTTAGTATATACAGGGTGGCTACTTTTAATAGACAGTATTGCTATCTCATAAACGGTAGACGCTAGGAAGACGGTTAAATGGGGAAAAATGTGCGAAATATAAAAATAGACAAAACGATTTTTTGAAACCCACAATATTCCTATTGGTTCCGGAGTTAAACGACATAATCCGAATTTGTCGAAAATCGTTTTTACCTCTCGCCCTTCAGATAAGAGAGGTATAGGAATCATGCTAAAAATTGGGTAGTGGGTTTTCAATGGATAAACACATTTTAGGGTTCCTAGAATACGATTTTAATATTTTCGCGATGATGTCTGTGTGTGTGTGTTTAGATGGATGTTGTAGTAATGATAACTCAAAAACTACTGAATAAAAAAATTTGAAATTTTGCATACAGAATTCTGATACCCTAGATTAGATCTGATTAGATGCCAATCGCACAACCGGAAGTGGCAGTTGCTATGGGTGATGACGCCATTTTTATACAAAACGGCAATAAAGTTTTACACATATATTTTGTATACCCTATAGTTTATTTGTATCTCATTAAAATTTTCGAAACTTTTGCCATTGTTGCCAGATTTACAAAAAAATATTTTTTTTTCATACTTTTTTGTGTCAACCTGTAAATTTTTGATTCAAAAATGGCGAGAGGTCATGTGTTGGCCACATCAGATTTTTTGTCAAAGCTCTGTTATACAAAATTTGGGATAACTTTATTAAAAGTTTTTATTGTATTCTAATATCGTTATAAATCTGACGTTTTGTCTCTTCGGGGCCACAATCAACTTTATCTTTTTAAATACGGACCTGTCTATTTTATTTCATATTATTAAATCGCTTCGAATACCAAATTCAACGATATATCACACTTGATCACTCCGCGACGTTTTGTCACTTCGGGTCACCATCAACTTTATTTTTTAAATACGGACCTGTCGATTTTATTTAATATTATTAAATCGCTTCGAATACTAAATTCAACGATATAACTGATTATTTCGCGACGTTTTGTCTCTTCGGGGCCACCATCAAATTTATCTTTTTAAATACGGACCTGTCTATTTTATTTAATGTAATTAAATCGATTCGAATATCAAAGTCAATGATAAAACTTGATTATTCCGTGACGTTTTGTCTCTTCGGGCTGTTTTAAATATTGAAAATAATGACAACGCCTGTTTCGCTTGATGTGTTAACGCAGCCATCTTTGCAGCGGAAGGTGATCCATCAAAACCAACATCCTACCCACACTACTATACATTATTGGATCTTCCTGGCATCGAATTACCAATGAAATTAAAAGACATTCCCAAATTTCAGAAAATTAATAACATCTCTGTGAACATGTTTGGTCTCGAGTCATACTATAAAAATTGCAGAAATTATTATGAAATTGTGGGACCTTTACAGCATTATAGGTTAAAATGTGCCATTTCCGGGTATTTCCGAACATAATCGAGGGCGACTAACTTTAACATAATCTTTCATATTAGTTATAACAACTCAATCAAGATAGAACGAAACAAGCTCTTCCAATTTGCGTCCAAGTGTCCGGACGCAAACTTAACCTATTAGGGTAAAACCTTCATAAGAGCAATGCTAAATATCATCTAAATGTACCTTCAATTTGCGTCCGAGCGTCCGGGCGCAAACTTAACCTAGGGGGGTAAAACCTCCATAAGAACAATGTTAAGTATCATCAAAATGTACCTTCAATTTGCGTCCGAGCGTCCGGACACAAACTTAACCTAGCGGGGTAAAACCTCCATAAGAACAATGTTAAATATCGTCAAAATGTACCTTCAATTTACATCCGAGCGTCCGGACGCAGATTCAACCTAGGGGGTCCAGTAGTTCATTTATACTATGGGTAAAGCGTTTGAACTGAAGAATAATGTAGAAAACACCATGTCACTATCAATACTATCTCGTATATAAAAAATCTGAATAATTATCATTTTAAATACTCATATTACTTTCGAAGTAGAATCAATAACAACATGATGTTTTATCTTATTTTCACATATTTAATGCATGAATGATGAATACAATATATAAAATCTGATGTGGCCAGCACATGACATCTCGCCATTTTTGAATCAAAAATTTACAGGTTGACACAAAAAAGTATGAAAAAAAAAATTTTTTTTGTAAATCTGGCAACAATGGCAAAAGTTTCGAAAATTTTAATGAGATGAAAATAAACTATAGGGTATACAAAATATATGTGTAAAACTTTATTGCCGTTTTGTATAATAATGGCGTCATCACCCATAGCAACTGTCACTTCCGGTTGTGCGATTGGCACCAAAATCTAGTCAGATCTAATATAGGGTATCAGAATCCTGTATGCAAAATTTCAATTTTTTTTATTCAGTAGTTTTTGAGTTATCGTTACTACAATATCCATCCAAACACACACACACTAACACACACACTAACACACACACCGACACACACACACAGACATCATCGCGAAAATATTAAAATCGTATTCTAGGGACCCTAAAACGTGTTTATTCATTGAAAACTCACTACCCAATTTTTAGCATGATTCCTATACCTCTCTTATCTGAAGGGCGAGAGGTAATAACAATCGATTCGTTAAGTTTAAACATGGTAAATGGTCATATTTTTTACTTTAATGCTACTTCACCAACATAATACTTTTCCATCAATAACACTTTAAGCAGCGGACAGTGGGTCATTTCAACTATAATTCCCATTTTAACATACTTCAGCGCTACTTGACAAAATACTAGTTTTCATCATTAAAATTTTTGCCGATCTTTGATTTTAAAATGCTTACAGCGGACGTAAAATTTTGCGTTCAAATTTTTTTTGATCGTTTTTTAATAACAAAACCTCTCGATTTAAGTTAAAATAAAAAAAATAAGAAAAATGTCGAACCTGCCTATTGTACATAAACCAATTTAAGCATTTCATATTCGATCTAGAAATCAGTAAAACAAGTGAATAATGAAATCATTATTGGATATTGTTATTATTAAGTAAACTTATGTAGAATGAACAAATACTATATTAATCGTGGATAATAGTATACATTCAACAAGCATATAATGATGGCTATTATTCACAAGGGTGTAGTTTACGACACGAGCCGCAGGCCAGTTTCGTAAACCACCCGTGTGAATAATAGCCATTATATGCGAGTAGAATACTGTACTTTGTCCGCGACTGTTAGAAATTTATTAACAAACTTTTATTGATTCGAACATTGATGGAACATTATTATTAATATTTATAGCATAATTAGATAGAATATTAATATTATATAACTGCAATTTAACATCAATTATTTATGTTAATAGTTACATTTGAAAAATTTGTTAAATTAATTGCAGGAATAGGATAAAAGTCAACATTAATATTCTGATTATTTGTTGAAATTTTTAATTGCTGGCATAATAATTAGAATAATTTACCTGTATGGAGCTTGATATTTACTTCTGACGGTGCCGGTGTTAAGCACATTTAATTTTCACTTTCTCAATCCATTATTTTATTACAATTTAGTAAAAATTTAATAAAATATTCGGTAAAACTTCGTTATTAGGGATCATGCGATTTAAAAAAAAAAAGTGGATCTTACGTATTTTGGTCTCCTGAACACGAATCCGAAATCAAAACATGGCGCTCTCAAGTAGTTTCGGAGATACAGCCCTATTTTGTTCACTATTTGACAACTCAAATTTCTGTTATTAAAAACATACACAATTCGTCCTTATTATTATCAAAACACTACAAATACCTTTATTTACTTGTTTTTAGCACTTTTTGGCGGAAAAAACCACTGCAGACAAAAGTTTCACATTTCAATTTAAATTATTAATTTGACGTTTAGATGACAGTCGCGGCTTACTAATAAAATGGATAAAATTTAAAATCGTTATATCACAATGGCCAAGCATAGGAAGAGCGGTGATAAAAAGTAGTGAATAATGATTATTCACTGCTATTAGTGTATAATATATACCATTTTAAGTTAGAAAATTCTTCAAAAATGGCTTCATTATAAAACAGTCTGGGACAAAATATATATTTAAACAGCTTCATTTTTTTTACATAATACAGTTTTTTATTATGGTACATTTATTAGAAATGACGACTTTATTTAGATCTAAACTGCATAAACAGTTTTATATTAAAATAATTTGTGAGATTAGTTAATTTTTTGTTGGATATTTAATTTTGATTTTTATGTTATCGACGTGATATAGAGTAGACAATATGACAATTGAAAATGAAGGATGTACCTACAAACTTACTTGAAGACGACGATGGTGAAGATATTTATATCTGCCTCTCCAACTTAAGTAATTTTTCATTTAAATGTTTAATTTGTTTTTTGGCACGTTTTGGCATTTCGTAGTAATTTCACTAATACTTTCACATGTTAACTATTCGCACTGAAAAACCGTAATGACCAGTTCCTTATCAGAGGAATGTTTGCTTTAAAAACCAGTGGCGTGTTTACGAATTCGCATCGGAATCCGTTACTACAGGATGATCTATGAGGACGTGCTTCTGAAGTATAATCAAAATTATTTAATTATTCTCCTTTGAAGCTTTTTTGTTATTAGTATTTTCATGTACCTTTAAATTGTTCCACCCCTAATTTTCCTTCAAATATTTCACTACCCATTTTTGATGTGCATCAACGTTATGCCTTTTTGCATTTTGTTACTATAACAACTTTATCTTTACTGATATGGCCTGATGATGGCTAATTAGCCGAAACTAGTTGTCGTTATAATTTCATTAAATCTTTGTGGTACATGATAGTGATGGAAGTATCCGGATACAAAAATCGGAATCATTCCGATTCTTAAAATAATCGGAACCATTCGATTATTTATAAATATTCCGATTATTTGTAAATATTCCGATTATTTGAAAAGATTCCGATTATTTGAATTATTCCGATTATTTATAAATATTTCGATTATTTGAAAAGATTCCGATTATTTGAATTATTCCGATTATTTGAAATATTCCGATTAGCTCTTGAGAGATCTCGGTGTTTCGTTTTCCGTTTATGAAAAATCGGAAGGTTTAGAAAAATCGGATGGTTTGTGTATGTGAAAACAGAAAAACGGGACTATTTATTGTAAATCGGAATAGCACGGCGAGTTGTTTTGTAATTTATTTGGATTGGAGTTTGGATTACAATATTATAAATATATTGAAATCGGTGCATCGTAAAAGTAGAAAACTATTATTTAAGAAATTAAGAAAGTAATTTTTATTTCTAAATCTGAAAATCTTTCTTTTTGTAAAGGAAGCTTTTTCGAAAAATTTATATAAACGTGAAGTTATGTTTGGCTTGTTTTATTGACATTCTACTATTTCCTTAACCTGGGATTTCCATTCTGGATTCTACTCATTTCATTAGTATTTTTGTTTTCTTTCGCCCCGCAAATGTTGAATATGATAAAGTTGTAAGCAGCTGATCGAGTAGCACACAAAGATCAGTTTCCCCGTGTCGTTTAGTCTTTCTTATCGATGTTATACAAAAACACATACGTTAGGCAATATATATAATATAATAGTTAGTTATTGTGATGATCAAATATTTATGTGATGTGTCAAATACTTATATCAAGTTATTAGGTTTAGTGTGATCAATAAACTCATATCTTTTAACTACTATATATGCCTAGATCCAAATAAATAATAATAATAATGTAAATCATAATAATAATTACTAATTATACAAATTACTACAAAAAATATAATTCCAAGTTCTCCATTTATTTACCGATCAGCTGATAACCGCCATGTTGCTTGTGACGTCACCTGCCCTGACTAGATGCGATTAAAAAATAATCGGAATATTATTATGATTATTAAAATCATCCGAATACTAGCATTCCGATTAATTAGAATCATCCGATTATTCCCATTACATGACTTTGAGTTTCATTTCATTTATTAAAAAATAATAACATTGTTAGTTTCTTATTGTAGAAATGTCAAATTTGCAAGTGACGTTTTGCTTTTTCTTCGGATGTCATGGGTAACGGCTGCGAAATTGAATTTGGCGGACTGTGTGGACAACGCGAACTAATCAAAGGTATCTTATTAGAAATTTGCCGCTTTTTTCCGTTAATTAGTTGTGGAAAAATAAATTTTGCCGCTCTTTTTTTCCCAAAAATTCAATGTCTTGCTAACTTGATATCCAGTTAGCAAGACAACTGCGTAAATAATGACGATATCAAAAAACTAATAACTGGAGAATTTTCCGCTTTTTGGTCGTAAATTAGTTGTGGAAAAATAAATTTTGCCGCTCTTTTTTTTACCAAAAATTCAATGTCAAGTTAGCAAGACAACTGCGTAAATAATTACGATTTTAAAAACCAAAAGCTGGAGAATTTGCTGCTTTTTTGCCGTTAATTAATCGTGAAAAAAAATTTTCCGCCCTTTTTTTATTAAAAATTTAGCATCTCGCTAACTTAGTATCAAGTTAGCAAGAAAACTGCGTGAAAATGACGATATTAAAACCTGAAAGCTGGAGAATTTGCCGCATTTTTGTCATTAATTAGTTATGCCTTTATTTTTTATTAGTAATTAAAGATCTGGCTAACTTTATATCAAGCGACACAACTGTGTAAATAATAAAGATATCAAAAAAATAAAAGCTGGAGAATTTTCCGCTTTTTTGCCGTTAAAGAGTCGTGGAAACAAAAAATTGTCATCTGTTTTTTATAAACAATTTCCAGGATTTTTATATACCAACTTCAAATTAAAGAAAACAAAAAAAATCACTTAATGCGGCTTTACAAAAGTTAGCCTTTAAATTTAATTTTTTAAAAAATCAATTTTCAGAAATAAATTCTGCATGAAAATTACTAAAGGTTGATGGTGCTAGATTTTTAAGTTTCTATCTGTTTTTTGAGTAAAAAATTAAAATTGAAAATATTAAAAACCAATCAATTTTGCATGATTTATTTCCGACTTTTTAGATTTTTCATTTTTTTTGTCTTTAGGAATAAATATAAAAAATTGTTTCAATTAATAACAAGTACCGGTAGGTGCACGGAAAAAAAATCCGATACTTAGTATACGAAATTCATATACTTATTAGCTGAATGTCATATACCCGGCGTGACAGAAGAATGCACTTCTAAAACAATCCGACGGAGTCACCTGTTCCAAATATGCTTTGGTATCCTAGAACTAAACTACTTTCATATATTCCCAAACAACCAGGCTAGAGGATCAGATACTCTTGGCAAATTAAGCTAAAAACCCCGTTCTACTAATTTAGTAACCTGGGCATGTGAAAATAAAAATCTTGTCATATAAAGCTTATAATCTCGTCATATTATTCTAGTAGCCTCGTCGTATAAAGCTCGCAGTCTCGTCATATGAAACTAGTAATCTTGTTATATAAAGCTAGCAATCTTGTCATATGAGGCTAGTGATCTCGTTTATCTGGCCGAAATTGATCTGCTCTTATAAATACAGAGTGATTATGGGGGAACGGACCAAAATCTAATAAGTATATTCTACACATAAAAATAATTAAAAAAAAGAATTTAACATTGTAATCATAAGTTTTTTAAATTATTTTCATGTGTATAGAATGTACTCATAGAGTTTGGTCAATTCCTCCCGATTCACCCTGTATATAGAAACATATATAGGTAAGTACATAAATATAGCAGATGAATGTAACAAAAAAGAATTTGATCTTTAAAAATATTTATTGAACGATAAATTCTTTGAAATAATCCATTATTGTTGATGAAATTAAATCAAAAATAAAACAAAAATAAAACAAACATAATACTTTTTTCAGTAACATAAACATATCTGTAAAAGAATGCTGAACCTACCTAATATTTTATTAAACAGGCGTTTCTTTTTTTTAACAAATAAAGAACTTAAAAAGAAAGTATATATAGATAGTATCAGTATTGTTATTGTCATTAAAGGGTAGATACATTAGATCTATTCGGAGAACTGATGGAAAAATTGATTATTTACGATGTGATCTTCCTTCCTAGTTTTTGAGAGTGCAGCGTTATCAAGTCTACTTGACACTGGCATCAACCTCGATATATAAATTGAACACCTCGTACATTTGCAGATTTTCAAAATGTCTATTTGATTTTGCAGCTTCCATCAATTGATTTTTTCAAATAATCTTCGAAATCCTACAAAAAATAAAACATATTTGTTAACATTCTGAAATTACTCACTTTGGGAAAAAGTAACTCCCTATTTTTCTCCCTTAACTCCCTTCTGTTCGGAAAAATGTTAATTTTTTGGCCAGAATTTCTTCACAGAATATTTTGTAAAGGAAGTTATTACAAATTTTGTAAAGAAATTTAGTTCAGATTATGCGACAACGAGGAATTGAACTGGGATAATATTATATTGTGCTGTACTTACCCAAAAAACCCGTTAAACGTATTCTTCGTCTAAATTCAATGTCTCAAAAACTTTTCCATTTTCAACGCTTTAGGGAATATAACGTAATGTTCATAACATATCACTCTCCGAACACTACCAATTAACAAATGATTCCAATTGTGGAAATGAGGCGTTGACCCGACTCGTATTTGATTCGTACATCACCGTGCGCGTTCGGCACAAGAAAATTCAGAAAGGAGTCTGTTTTAGAACACCAGAAGATAACCTTAAATTGCTGTGAATCTTCCATTCATCTGACGAGAATATAATGAGTATGCGAAATTTCCTGTAGGACTGAGCATATAATGCGTATACAATGTATTTTTAAGTTGATATGCCAAAACTCTGCCTTTAGACAACGATTTCTAGTAAGATTTATTTCTTTATCAGTATCTGACAGGGGTTCTGTTTCAATGAAACATTATATAGAGAATATTGGAATTTTATATACCCAGTATATGATACAGTTTTAAAGGATCGTCGTTCTGAGTCATTTTTTTCCGTGTGGCAAAAAGAGGGAGCCGGAGTTCTGGGGGTGAAATCCAGAATCGTCTCATATGTAAGTCATAATCTAAAGAGCCGTCAACGAACTCGATCCGTTGAGCCGTTGCCGAGTTCTCAACCTGACAGACGGACGGACAAAATAAGGACAACAGTGCCTTTTCTTTATAAATAAAGAGGAAAATGCGCTAAAAAGCGGCAAATTCTCCAGATTTTAGTTTTTTGATATCGTCATAATTTACGCAATTCTCTTGCTAATTTAATATCAAGTTAGCAAGATGTTTAATTTATAATAAAAAAAAGAGCGGCACATTTTTTTCCACAACTAATTTACGGCCAAAAAGCGGCAATTTCTCAAGCTATTAGTTTTTTGATATCGTCATTATTTACGCAGTTGTCTTGCTAATTTAATATCAAGTTAGCAAGATGTTTAATTTAAAATAAAAAAAAGAGCAGCACATTTTTTTTCACAACTAATTTACGGCCAAATAACGGAAAATTCTCCAGCTATTAGTTTTTTGATATCGTTATTATTTACGCAGTTGTCAAGACATTGAATTTTTGGTAAAAAAAAGAGCGGCAAATTTTTTTTTCCACAACTAATTTACGGAAAAAAGCGGCAAATTACTGATAAGATACCGTTGTCTTGCTAAGTTGATAGACCTTAATATAGCATAATTTATATGAATTATCCCGACGTAGCACAAAAAATTTCTAGGTTTGTACAAAATTTTTATTCAAATAGGCTGTACAAATAGTTATTTGTATGCCTAGTCCGCGAAATACCTTTTTGGCGGACCGAAAGAAAAATTATCGCCGAGGCCGCTTGCGGCCGTGGCAAGATAAGCTTGAGGTCGCCAAAAAGTTTCGCGTCCGTGGTATACATTGCCAATAAATATATTATTGCTTTAAAATCACAGTGTTTGAATAAAGAAAATACTTTGTATTTGCTTTTTCGTTCGTTACCATGGGCAACGGCTGCGAAATTGAATTTCGCGGCCGCTGTGGAGAACGCGAAGTACTCACTTCGCGTACGATTGCACGAAAAGTACCTTTTTGCTATTTGAGTTAACTCAAGAGAAACTTTACGGCTTATATTATTAATTGGTTAACATATAATTTCAAAAAGTCTTATTTATTTTATTTACCTATATCTTATCCATTGGGCAAGTTGTATTCTGTAAAATGTCTAATATTCACTAATAGATCAATGCAGAAACGTTTTGCTGTGTATTATAAATAAAGCAAAGAACCGACAGAAGTAATGATTATTAAAATAATTTATTAGCTATACACTATCTTTATAAATTATTACTATAATTTTTGTTTAAAGATAAAATATTAGTTGTAATTATAAAAACATGAAGGTTTTCAATTTTATCAAAAATATTAAAGAATTAGCTGATTACTCTCACCATCAAGATTATCCCAACAGCTACCAATAATTTTTTTTATCTACTATCGTTTCGCAACATTTTATTGCTTCACTGAATTTAATTTTTGTAGATATAAAGAAAATAATTAAAATTAATAACGGAGATATTTAAAAAAATAAAAACACTTTGAAGTTTTGATGAGGATGTAATTTTTTATATAACTTGTATTATGTTAATTAAATCTAATTTTTTGTTTCGTAAATTAAAAATAAACTGATAAGATTTAAACAAGGTCAACAAGACTACGAATTTTTTGACCCAATCTTAAAGCAGAATGCCATGTACTTATTTTCGATCACTAAATGCAGTTGTTGCTACGTTTTTTTTTCTGTGCTACCCTGTATTTTCATTATTAATCTGCTCAGTATATCTTAATTTTAGACTCGTTTGATATCCCTTCTTAATTTCTTCGCGTCTTATCCCTTCCCAAGCTCCTCCTCTCCTCTTGGTATTACTATAAAATGTCTTTCTCACGTTAACAATTCTCGCTCTTTGTCTCTCCAGTCAGAATAATTGACTTTTGCATGGCTTGTGTCCCTTACTGAAGTTTTCTTTTCTTCCCCTCTTTATATAGGATAAGTTTTATTGTATCTATTTTCTACAGCAGTGTATTAATAAATATTCGATACACGATGTTTCTTGTCTTAACGGCCATCATCAAGTTATTTTTTTTAATACGGACCTGTCTTTTTTATTTCAAATATTGATAAGCCATTAAAATCCAATCTCAGGGATATATCATACTTGTTAATTTAACGATATTTTATCTGAAATAACTAACATCATCAGTGACAATATTTTTTAAATACGGTCCTCTTGTAGTTCTTTTGTAAATTCGCTTTGATTTCAAAACAAGCATAATTCGACATTACAACTTGGATAAAAAAAAGATAGCATTATCAGTGAACTAAAAAGTAAAAGGTAAAAATTAAGCAAGCAGAAAAGTTTATTTTATAACAAACGGATGTTTGAGAATGAAATGAATAAAGAAGGTAAATAAATGATATATTATATTAAATGCTCAAATTGACGACCTCTTTGTTTAATGCACATACGTTGTTTGCTCATGCAATTTTTATGGCAATTTTCTGACATGGTGGGTATTATGCTATTACATGCTTATTTTTTGGCAAATGGTAGGTAAAAGAACTGAAAATCTATTTAATTGCTCCAAATGAAATAGAAATCGTTTTTTTGGACAAAATTTGATTCAGGTAATATCAGATTTGAAATTGTAAATCTTCGTTATGTTTTATTATCTTTATCATGCCTATTATCGTATTCTTTTTGAAATTGCTAGGTAATGTTACATTCATTTTGATAAATTTACCAAAGAACTATGACAGGACCGTAATTAAAAATTCTTATCACTGATGATGTCAGTTATTTTAGATAAAACATCGTTAAAATGACAAGTGTGATATATCACTGAATTTGGAGTTTAGCGGTTTATAAATATTTGTAATAAAAAAATAGGTCCATATAAAAAAAAATTTGATGGTGGCTGTTAAGACACGAAACGTCGTATTAAAGATTTATTTATGCACTTTTGTAAAAAAATTCAGATAACATAAAACTTTCCTTTTCTATTTTTTGATATTTTTTTAAAATCCTATACGCAGAAAACGAAATATCGCATTTTTAGTTTTCCTGTATAACTCGAGATTGGCGAAAGTCCTTGTAGATTTTTTTGACCAATGTAATGTTCTTCAAATTATTTAACTTTGTATCTCTTATGGTTTAGAAGATTACAATGTTAGCACATGATAAAAGAAACGACCTGTATAGCATGCTGCTACAATTAGGATCTCCTCAAATCATGGGTGAAAACTATTGGAAATTCTGGAAAAAGTTTAATAAAAAGTTGTAGGGAATTTTATGCTCTACAACTTTGCACTAAAGCCTATTATTTGTCTTGAAAATAAGAAAAAATAAAAAAAACTTAAACTATGGGAGAAATTGAACAAAAGTTTAAGGTAAAATTTAAAAGAAAATTTGGTGCTCTACAACTTTGCAGAAGAAAATTTTGCACTAAAGTGCATTGTTTGGTCCTCAAAAGTTCAAAAAACTAGAGAATAACTACATTTTTTCCGGGCCCTTTAGTGGCGCAACTATTGGTAATTAGGGAAAAAGTTGCAGACAAAAATTGCAGGAAATTTTATGCTCTAAAACTTTGTACTACAACATTTTGCACTAAAGTGTATTGTTTGTCCTTAAAATTTAAAAAATCTGATGTGGCCAGCACATTACCTCTCGCCATTTTTGAATCAAAAATTTGCAGGTTGACACAAAAAAGTATGAAAAAAAATATTTTTTGGCAAATGTGGCAACAATGGCAAAAGTTTCGAAAATTTTAATTAGATGAAAATAAACTATACGGTATACAAAATATATGTGTAAAACTTTATTGCCGTTTTGTATAATAATGGAGTCATTACCCATAGCAACTGCCACTTCCAGTTCTGCGATTGGCACCAAAATCTAATCAGATCTAATCTAGGGTATCAGAATGCTGTATGCAAAATTTCAAATTTTTTTATTCAGTAGTTTTTGAGTTATCGTTACTACAACATCCATCCAAACACACACACACACTAACACACACACAGACATCATCGCGAAAATATTAAAATCGTATTCTAGGGACCCCAAAACGTGTTTATCCATTGAAAACTCACTACCCAATTTTTAGCATGATTCCTATACCTCTCTTATCTGAAGGGCGAGAGATAAAAAGGCAAAAAATCTTACATCTGTGTTCAAAGAATGTCGATCTTGAAGACCTTGTACGGTACCAATTTAAACAAAATACTAATGGTCGCATTCGAGGCACACACCAACCCTTCATACCAAATTTTAGCTTGATTGGTCAAAGGGTTTGGCAGTTATCGTGGAAGATTACACACAGACACACAGACAGGATAATTTTTCTGGATAATTGTTTATCCAGAAAATAACGGAAAATAAACATCAGAGACTAGCAAAAGCTTTTATTCACAATCGTATATATAATAGATCAATTACACACTTTTTAAAGGTCAGGAAATCAGCTACTACAAACTTTACTTCCTGCCCACGGATGGCAAGTGATGTCTCTCACTTTCCGCCCGTGAGCCACTAATTTGGTCGATGATAGAGCAACCTAAATTCTCATAAAATTTTCAATATCATTTTCAGAAAAACTAACTGCAGACTTTTTTGGTTTATAGCCAATGTTCTTTTTCATTAGAAAAGCTATAAGTTTTGGAAACTTTGATATATCGAGTTTGTCTTTAATACTGAGTGTAGATTTCAGCACAGAGAAAGTTGCGCATAAAGTTGATGGTTTTTACCTCTCGCTCTTCAGATAAGAG
Source organism: Neocrepidodera transversa (assembly GCA_963243735.1). Taxonomy (NCBI): domain Eukaryota; kingdom Metazoa; phylum Arthropoda; class Insecta; order Coleoptera; family Chrysomelidae; genus Neocrepidodera; species Neocrepidodera transversa. The sequence continues at coordinate 25,962,780 of OY725350.1, forward strand.
AGGTATAGGAATCATGCTAAAAATTGGGTAGTGAGTTTTCAATGAATAAACATGTTTTAGGGTCCCTAGAATACCATTTTAATATTTTCGCGATGATGTCTGTGTGTGTGTGTGTGTTAGTGTGTTAGGATGGATGTTGTAGTAACGATAACTCAAAAACTACTGAATTAAAAAACTTGAAATTTTGCATTCACGATTCTTATACCCTAGATTAGATCTGATTAGATTTTGGTGTCAATCAGACAACTGGAAGTGGCAGTTGCCATGAGTGATGACGCCATTACTAAACAAAATGGCAATAAGGTTTTACACATATATTTTGTATACACTATAGTTTATTTTCGTATAATTAAAATTTTCAAAACTTTTGCTATTTTTGTCAGATTTACAAAAAAGTAATTTTTTTCATACTCTTTTGTGCTAACCTGTAAATTTTTGATTAAAAAATGGCGAGAGGTCATGTGCTGGCCACATCAGATTTTTTATTTCTCAAACTTGTTTCGTAGGTTCGGAAATTTAATTTGAAAATATGGATTCAGATTTTGAAATGTCTGATATAGAAAATGAAATTCCAGAAGAAATTTTGGAAGCAGCATTTGCTAGTAAAATCAAAAGCCCATTACAAGAAGTCATACGGCGCATTTAAAATTATTAATTAAGTCTACATTAAATTGTCGGCCTTAAAAAAGTATTGTACGACTCGCGACAGAAAATTAGTGTTTTGTAGGTCTCTCCAAACTTTCAGGACTCGTCCTGGAATTTGTTTGCCTCGTCCAGCAAAACACTATTTTCCGGTCTTCTAACGTAAATTACTATTCCCTTTAATGGGACCGGGAAAGTAAAATGGCCATTTTTCAACTTCATCGCCCTGTAAGTTGAAAACTGGCCATAGGATTGAGTTGTGACCATGGACACTATTGTTTAGGAAGTCGATATCTTCAATATACCAAAAATTCAAGCGAGTTAATCGGTACCCATTTCTCCATTGATCAGCTGCCTAGTCCTTTCGACTTATCAGCAAAATTGAAATAATCAAAACAGTATATGCTTTTTAAAGCGACGCCATAGTCACTCCGACATATCGCCACTCCTACTTTCTCCTTTCCTCTCACCTCACCTGGCCATGTTTAATGTTGGTGTGTAACAAATAGTAAGTCATAAACAAGTCGTTAGAGATGTGATCTGAAATCTTGTTTTAGCCTGACCAAACTTACCCGGAATTAAATACACATCTGCCATTTCTGCAAACGTGTCAACCATTGTAATAGAAAGTTTAATTTTTCTTACCACTCTTAAAATGCACAATAATCGAAAGCTTCAATTGACAGTATGTAATTGTTAAAGCAACTGTTTGTTATTTATCCGTAGAAACTACAAGTATTGAACAGCCAACCAAAGAATTTTTGAAGGATAATGAAAAAGAAACCACATCTCGATAAAAACTGGCTTTTAGGAAAAGCGATGAGGCAAAAAATTTCTAAAATGATGTATTAGACCAACGGTGTCACAATACTAATTTAATTGTAACGCATAGCAAAGTTTGGGGAGTTTTAGGGGATCAAAACCCCTCTAAAATTTTTAGAGGCTATACAGATTTCGTGGTTTTTTATGAAAAAGATGCACTTACGATGAGAATTCTATGGATCCATTTTCATTATAAAATGTTAAACAGTTCATCAAATATTAGAAAAAATCGATTTTAATTTTGTAATTTTCAAAGGCAGTAACTTTTATTTATGTTGAATAAAGTTATTTTTCGCACCAGAATATGTGGTTCAATTTATGACCTAACTTATTTTAGATTTAAAATGTAAATCAAACCAATAAAAATTTAAGAACCATGACTAATTGACAAGTCGTCAAGCATTATCAACCACAAACCTTATTCTTATCGGTTATTGTAATTTTTTGCATATTATCTAATATTCCTGAAAGTATATATTGGCTAAAATTTCAGAGAATAAGTACATTTAGAAAAGTAAAGTACACTATTTAAAATGAATTTCCTACTTCCTTTTCTGTTAATTGTTGGTAAGTAAAAAATATTATCTATCATATTCTTTTGAAGATATTAAAAACATCTAAAAAAAGCTCAGTTTGGATTTTAAATTTATTGAAGATATCAAAAAAATTATTAAAAGTTTTTATTATATTATTATTTTTTTATCCTATATATTTTTTTATAAGATGCTGTCCAAATTTGTTCATTACAACGTTTTATTTTTCCACAACCACCTTCAACAAAAAAAATCTAATGTAAAAATGTAATTTAATTAAGTTTTTTTTGTTTAAATGTTACCCCTATATTTTTACTTTCCCGGACCCATCAAAGGGAAAGTAAGGTGAACGAGCAAAAAAAAAATCGAGCTATCGATGGAAATATCCATTTTGAGGTCCCCCAAGAAGATTGAGATCATTTTCAGCGTATGGTCTGTCTGTGTGTCTGTGTGTAATCTTCCACGATAACTGCCGAACCGTTTGACCAATCAAGCTGAAATTTGGTATGGAGGGTCGGTGTGTGCCTAGAATGCGACCATTAGTTTTTGGTGTAAATTGGTACAGTAGAGGGTCCTCAAGACCGACATCGGTTAAATATACATGTAACAATTTTTTGCTTTATTTAAATTTTGAGGACAAACAATACATTTTAGTGCAAAATGTTATAGTACAAAGTTTTAGAGCATAAAATTACCTACAATAGTTTCGCCACTAGAGGGAGCGTAAAAAATGTGCATGTAGGTTTTCTCTAGTTTTTCTTGATTTTGAGGACAAACAATATACTTTAGTGCAAAATTTTGTAGTACAAAGTTTTAGAGCATAAATCAATGTAATGCTTAGTATTTTGTAATTAAAATAATAATAATAAATAACATATTCTCTACGGTCGAGCCGGGAAAGCCCTGGGGTGACACAGCCGATTTTTTTTGATTCGTATTGATATTCTAGTTGTTCGAATACAAAATGTTATTTGATTTACTTTAAGGAACATTAAGTCACAGAAGAATACAAATATACATTAGGCTTAATGTTGTGAATAATGCTGCACCTGGTACTTTACCTTTATTTTGATAAAAAGTTACTATCGTATCTTATACTTTTTTTGCTGTCTTTACCTTTTTTGTTATTTTTTTCGGAAATTAATAAGACTTCTGTACCAGTACTGAAATGATGTCTTATGGTAAAAACAGATTGAAGAAATATACATTATTATATTAGCGTACTTGCAGGTACATCCCCATATTTCTCGAAGCGTAGTTAACGAGGTTGACATCAGTAAATCATTCGTAGGTACATAGAATCATTAAATCTTATAATTTCCACCCAGTTTTTACTGCTTAAAATCCTAATATTTTGAACCAAATACTGAGCGACGAATCAAGGTTCCACAATAATGCGACTGTAAATTTATGGTGTGGGTTATTTAGTGGACCGCTTATAGGTCCTGATTTTTATCAAGGCACATTAACTGGTCCTAGATACCGAAACTTTCTAGAAAATGATCTTACTTCTCGAAGAAATTCCTCTAGAGGAAAGAGATGCTATGCGGTGGCAACAAGATGGAGCTCTGCCCACAATAGTATTGTAGTAGCACAATACTTAAATGAACGATTTGGAAATCGGTGGATTGGAGACGTGGAAACGTTGCCTGCGCGGTATCTAGATTTAACACCTGTTGATTTTTTTAATGGAGATATCTTAAAACAGTGGTGGAAAATAGAATAGTTCAGGCCTGTAATACCATTACTCCAGAAATGACACTTCGAACAATTTTTGTAGCCATGGATATTAAAAAAATGTATATTAATATTTTTATTTAACTATTTCTTATTTTTTGTTTTTTAATATTAAAATTTATTGAAACACTTACTATATAGTATCAATATATAAGTAAACAGGTAGCCATGAATATGCGTAAATAAAAAACAGGGTGGCATTTAAAAAAGAGTATAAGGGTCGTTCCTAAGTGATGAAATGATGAGGGTAGCTTTTAGTAGTACACATTTAAAAACTTCAAAGGCATACATTACAGATTTTGTTTTCAGAATTTTGTGTCATCAAAAAACAGATATCCACCTTACAAAAAACTGTGGGACTCCCGGTATAATAGTTTATGCCCCTAAAATCTTAAAAATCAAAAAGCTTCCAGGCGGTCAATTACTTTTTACTTTTTTTTCCTGCAGCAAAATACTCTGTGGGAATATTTTTCTATAATTAAAACCTGATCATGAAAATCAATAAACAAATTTATTCTAACTTAACTTAACTAGAATTCTTAAAAACTAAGGGCCTACTCACCAGTGTACCTTCGGGTCTGATAATTATAGTAACACTACCGGTAACGCGTAACATAAAATTCGCACAATACTCGGTTTGTACCTAGCACAGCCACAGAACTAATTCAAAAGGCTTGGTCATCTTGAGTCTTTTTACTAAATTGGTATTATCGAGAAGCTGGATGACCTCAACGTTCCCATGCCGGAGCAGTCATTGTCCATGCCTGCTGGCAGATTTGGATATAGTCTTGTCAACAGTTTCTACATCATGGTCCCTATGAAGATCACTGTTGCCACTGCACCAGGGTGCATCGACTATGTTAGTTATTACTTTATTTTGAAAACTGTGGATAACAAGGATGTTACTTTTACTGGTGCATCCACAGAGCCATACGTCCAAACATATTTCAATACCTGCTTGTAGAGGAGCAATTTATTCCTAACAGCCAATACATCCTTTTATATTTTATACCAGGCTCTTCACGTTTCTTCTGAATGTTGACTTTCCAGCAATGTCTAGCGTCTAGGGCCATTCCAAGATACCAATGTGTTGGTTTCGTTTATTAGTAAAGTTAACTTGAACAGATTTGTTTTCATTTAACTTAATACGTCATTTTTTGGTCCAGGTGTTAATCTGGTCTACAAATGTTTATAATTTTCGGTTAGCTTCTTCTGCTCTTTTCCAACAGCCAGAATAGCAGTATCATCAGCAAATGTTGCATTATTATCGTGCTTAAGGTTAGGAATATCACTGGTATATAGTAAATAGAGTACTGGACCTAGTTCACTACCTTGGGGTACTCCTGTCTTAATTTCTCTTCGATCAGAATATACATCTTCCTGTTTTATTCTGAAATATCTATTTGATAAATAGTTCTGAACTTTATCAAAAGTCCGGGCGACTTCTAAGAAGATGGTGCAACAGACTTTCTTTTCCTCTAAAGATTTTTCAATTATGCCTGTGATTCTATGCATGTGGTGATCGTTAAGTAGTTTTCTACAAAACCAAATTGAGGGAAGGGAATCATGTCCTTTCCTTACCTTATAGGTTTTACTCTCTTAAGAAGCAATTTTTCGTAGAGTTTCGAAATAACACGCAACAAAGAGATGAATCGGTATGTTACTTCTTGACTTAGGTATCATTATGACCTTTGCTACTTTCCATAGCTGAGGTACGTATCTCATCCTAAATGATGTATTGATAATGTTCGTCAGTTTGATAACAGCTTTACGTGGGAGTTGTTTCAAGATTTTGCCCGGTGGAGAGATCAAATCCAGGGTCTTTTTTAGGATTTATATTTGTTTCAATTTTCACAGAAACTTCGTTCGGGGAAGTAGGTCTAACGACTGAATCTTCCTGTGCTGGTTTATTCCAGTCTTGCGTTTCTTCACCATCGTTGGTCTGGAAAGTCAATTCTAAGTGTTCTGCGAATCTGTTTGCTTTTTGTATAATATTTCGTGTCCAACTCCCGTCTTCCTTTCTAATTGCTGAGTTATGTATAATAGGCCTTTTTAATCATTTGGTTGCTTTCCAGAGTGAATAATCTATACTGCTGTAATTAGTTAATTCGCAAGTACTCACTAATCGATTCGCTTTTAATACGCTGAATTTCGCGTTTTAACTGTTGTGTTGCATTATTTAAAGCTGTTTTATCAGCTAGTGCTCTGGACTGACGCTATTTTCTTCTGATTCTTCTTTTGTCTAATATAATGTTTCTGATCTCTTTTGGATAAATATTCCCTTTTGTTTTGTATTTAAAATTAGAGGTGTTCTCTCAAGCTGTTTATTGAATATCTTTGACAAGACGTTGGACTTCTTAATCTAGTTGTTCTTCTGTTCTGAACGAAACCGAGAGATTAATTATCAGTTCAGGTATATTTTTAATTACAAAGAAATCTATAAGATCAGGAATTTTTTTCTAATCTGTGGGTTAGTATGTTAGCGTTCCAGTTGAAATTGTTTCACATTTGAGATTATTGCATAGTGCTAATAGTTCTTTTACCTGTAACTGTTATTAGTCTATATCCTCAGTAGGTATATTTAGCATTGACGTCTCCTCCAACTATGAATCTATCTTCTTGGCTAACCCGAAAGTCAACATATTGTTTTCTTTGTATATCATGTCTCGGTGGGGTGTATAAAGCTGTGATTGTCACTTCGTAAGTCTTGTTTTAATCTTAACATATGTAGCCTGTATTTCTGCCGTACTACACAATCCTTTATTATAACTGCAGTTCTGCCCTTTGCTGCATTGTTTGGATGGATAGTATAATACACCTTATAACCCCTAAATTTGATAAATGACTCCTTAGTGAAGTGCGTTTCAGCAATGACACAGACATAAGTTCCAGGATTATTTGTAATTCTTGTTGGTGCTGCAGATTTTATCTAGATAAACAAATACAAAATTTTCTAAGTCATGACCCAAAATGTTGTCGATAAGGCATTACCAAGTCAAAAGGGAGTTGTGTAACCCAAATGGCATCTGTTTAAACTGGAAGAGAACTCGGTTCTGGACGGTAAAAGCAGTGTATTTTTTGAAAGTTCCTGCCATTGGGACCTGCCAGTAAGCCGATTTGACGTCTAATCTGGATAGATACTAAATAGAATTTCACAACAATTTTAAGCAACACGTAAAATTCAGACATGATATCGAAGTGCAGCAGACTAAAGCGGTATATGCTGAAATATTAAATATTTTAACCGACTCTGCCGCTTCAAAACCGCGTGAGCCACTCGTGCCAAGCGGTACTTGCTATGCAGGATACATTATAGAGTTTCCACTATTTTGATATTTTCACGTCGGTCGTTCACGAGGACAACGCGTTATACCCATAATATCTGTTATACTGAATATTTTGTTGATATCTTCATCATGTCTCAATGTCAGAATAAACATATTCAGCAGCTGTTTTGATTTGTATTTTGGCTTTCTAGTTGCTTCAAGGAGTTTGTAACTTTTCTTTCTCAGGTCAGTAACTATTTGATTGGGGTCACAAGAGTGGTGAAATTTGGTGGCCGTAATCTCAAGTGGCCTATGTTGTTTATTTTTGAAGGACTACCATGAATAGGTCAATTACTTTAATGTAATTTAGTTTTTTAATGTTTACATTTGATTGATTGGATATCCTGTAATATTAATTTGACTCCAGATAAAAGTTTCTATAGCCAATAAGCTGTATAAAATTATATATTTTTAAAATATGTTCTTCCATTTTATAAAGTTTTTTTAAATTTAGAATCTTTTCTCAACAGTGAAATTTTTTGTCAAAATAATATTACAAGGTATACATACAAATAATTTACGTATTTTTGACATCATCCTGTATATATTAAAAATTAGTTTGTCAATTTTATTAATTTTATTGTACTTTTGTCAACATTGAAGTATTTAAATAAATCCAATATGTTATCCATAATCTCAAATGTGGTCCACCGATGAGTAAATGAAAATCAAAGTCTAGTACCACATATATTTATTAAGTTGGAAGATTCAACTAGTTTCGGCATACTAATGCCATCAACAGGCCTAGGGTACTTCCATTCCTCGATTTTTGATCATTAACAATACTTTTTCCTCACGCTTAGAATTTGAAATCTATAGAAAACCTACCACCACTGATACCCTTATAATTTTTTTCTCGAATCATCCTTCATTATACAAACAAGCCTCCTTCAACAGTCTTTTTCATCGAGCTTTCTCTATTCCATTGTCGCATAATGCTTTCACTTCTGAAATTAATATTATCAAACAACCTGCCATCAATAATAATTTCCCGCTTGATATTATTAACAAACTTTACAACAAATTCTTTATTAAATTTAAACTCAATGCTCCACATATCTAAGCCAATATACAAGATGTTTCTCCCTTTTACAGATCTATCACCTTCTTCGGTAATATCTCTTAAAAATTATCTAAAGTTTTCAGAAAACATAACATCAATACAGCTTTTAAAACTAACTCCAACACTTATTCTTCTATCGTTAACACTAAAGATGTTATTCCTTATCTTCATAATACTGGGGTTTACCAAATTTGTTGCCACGATTGTAATGCCGTCTATGTTGGCTTATCAGGTAGAAGAATAGAAACTGGAATTAAAGAACACATAAGATACATTGACACATACAAAAATACTGATATTACCAACACTAATAAACTCAATCTCCTTGAAATCTTTGAGATTAATTCATGCCTACAAAATAACTCGATTAATTGTCTCAACAATCAAATCAGGCCTAAAGATAATCACTTTTTTCTACTTGAACATTTCAGAGACATAATTTAAATTTATCTCTTTTTCTTTCCAAACAGCCTTACTTCCTTTAATCCCTACTATTTCTAACTTATTCAATTCCTAGTTTATTTAGTCCTTAATACAGATAATATTTATAAACAATAAATTTCAGATCCTAACCTAGTTCCATTGTCACTTTGGATTCTTCTTTTCCTTTGCATCCATTCACTGATGTTCTTCTTTTCTTCCTTAGTCTTGGCCTCTTCTCATCTTCCCTGTTTTCTATGTTTTGGATCCCATTTCCCTTTTATTTTCTTCTACTTTTCTTTCTTCTTCCTTCTCTCTGTCACTTTTTAAGATCAATGTAGCTAACCTTAATTTAATTTTTCAGTTTTCACTATACTTTGTTTTTGCTTTTAGGTCTCTCATATTGTTCAAAATCTTAAGTTTAAGTATTTATATAAAACTGATCTATTTTAAATTTCAGTTGTCTCTGTCATTACTGTAAATTGTCAACTGTCAATTGTCACTTATCAATCGACTTATGTCAATTCCAACTCAGTTGGTCTGTCGCGTTGCAATGATTGTTATCTGGTTTATAATCGCTAATTTTCTGCAAAATTTAATTTGGCCGCCCGTAGTGCTGCCTAAATACTTTGAGAGGGGTACTGGAGCCAGTTCTACTTCTGGCTCGGTTTCCTATCTTAATGTTAAGTCACGCCACAATGATGGCTAATGCTTTACTTGGGTGTTACCCACCATTCCTGTCTTTATGACATTCAATGGATGCCGACTTCCCATCCTTATCAAAATAATATTCATTTGTTTTTAATTTTCCTTACATTACTATGTACCGTCCCCACTTAATTGTACCACATTTTAATTTTGAATTTAAACTTGTCAAGTGCGCCTTGTTATTTAATCAATTTCCCATTATTTTAATTAAGTATTTCATCACTGTTATAAAATATTTGGTAAGTTTCAACCTTATTATTAGTACTAATTTGTCTTTACACGGAACTTGTTATTATAGGCCTGATGATGGCATTAGTATGCCGAAATTAGTTGCCTCTTCTAACTTAACCTTTCGGGACCCGCACCTCTTTTTGGAACACCAGTACCCGCACTGTATCTCTCAGATCATCACATTTTGATTTAATATTTTAATGTAATTTATGGGTAAAATTGCTCTGTAAATGAAACATTTTATATTAAAATAAAAAAAATGTGAAAATGAAACTGACTATATTTAAAAAACGCAAAATACACATTATTTGATTTTTCAAAACATTTAAAAAAAATCGAAAAACATAATTATGAAATATTTAAATAAAAACGCAAAATACACAATCATTTGAATTGTTCGGAGCAATTTTTGCATACCATGACTGAGTGTTCTAAACATAAGAATTTTTGACATTTTAGTAAGTTTTTTTTTGCAATCTCCACAGCTGCTTCGTTTATTTGCCCTGTCCGCAGTAACTGTCTCAATTACGTCTTCAATTCGTAGAAGCTCTTTAATTCTATCTCGAATTTGTCTTGGTATGTTAGTATTTGCAGAAGGTACACGTAAATGTTCCTCTACGAGCTGAAAAGACAATTTTTCTATAAATAACCCGCGACGTACATAGTGAGCTTCATCAACGTGTCATTCATATAGAATTTGACTATTAATGTCAGCTACATTCAGTAAAAAATAAAAAATTACCATAGGCCATCGTTTTGTTTTGCTTGCATAATTATAAGAGGAGCACAACTTATCTACTACGTCGACGCCACTTTTGGTTTGATAATAAAATGTGACAATTTCCGGTTTAGTTTTTTCCCATGTTTCAGAATCTATTGCATCATCATGATGCATACTGGACACTAAAAGGAGTTTTATTTTTTTTTGGAACATAAGACACTAATGTCGTCTCATCCCGAAAGCCAAACATTGATTAATATGGTTTCCCCATTTTCCCATTTATAAAAATGGGTGGCACTCCAATTTTATTTTTCTTGACTGTGCCTACTATAGTTAATTTATGGTCTTTTAGAATGTTGAAAACCAAACTGACTGTCAGTAGATACAACGTTCTTTAACTTTAACGGTTCTATAACTAATGACAATGACGTTTAGATTGTGACAATTGTATACGAAATCAACTTGTAAAATTTTATTCTAAACGTCATTGCCTTTACTTATTGAGTCTTTAAAGTTAAGGGACGTTCTATCTACTGACAGTATAACTTGTAAATCAATTGTCTATGGTGATATTTCTTCCTGTGCCGTGGATAGAAGAAGACAATCTTGTAACAATGGGCTACATTCACAGGTCGGAATTTTAACATAATGGCCTATAAAACCCATTAAAAGAAGGGCATATTTACTAATAATTATTTCCGTTACTGCCAATAACAAGCGTATTTCAAAATAATGCCTTTTTACTTTTAAAATATTTAAATTCCCGCCTTTCTCAAAATCCAATCACAGAAAACCGCGGCAGAGCCACGATTCCAAGTCCAATCATTCAAGTTACGTTCATTTGACTTCTCTTTTCGTTTGGTAAACGTCTTTAGTCGTATTTGTCTGACGTTCTGTGTTAAAATAATTTTTTTTATTTGCCAAAGTATCACAGCTATTTATCTTCCATGAATTATGACGATAATGCAATAAGTTATATGCAGTTAAAGCGAGAACATGATGTCTGCATTGTCAGAGCAAAAATAACACCAGAACATAAAGTTCACAAAAAGGCATATAGTGTGGAGGTAATTATTAATGAAAATTTCACACCGCCATTTTTAAGCCAATCAGAGTCTATTTTTTTGTTTGGTTACCATGGTAACCCAAAAAATTTCCGGAAATTTTCATCCTCCAGGGTACCCTGGACGAAATTAATAAGTGGAAATTTTTATGTCAAAATAATGACACTTGTTATGGGTTTGATTCATATAAGACTTTTTGTTTACTTTTTGTGCAAATCAAAATTAAACAATTACTACTTAACTTATAACATACCAACAAACACTCATGACTAACTAGACCAAAACTAGTCTTTCCTTCTAATCTTAATGTCAAATAAATAATTAATTACTTTTAAATTTTTTAGGTGTGAAATTTTCTTACCGAATCCCTCACGATCTTGAATTAATAACCGGAAACTTTTCCTCGTACACGATTTTTTAAGAAAATTATCACTCGTCGCTTCGCGAATGTATCTTCTTGTGTCTTCTAAAGTTCATCATCTGATGTGCTCTTTGTCATACTGATTACAACGGAGGAAGTACTAATTGGGGAACTAAAAGTTGAAGAAGATGAAGAAGCATAGTTTTACTGAAATAAAGTTTTGAAATAAATTTTAGTAGTAAGATAAAAAATTTATAATATAGACGTACCTAATCAATAATTATAAGGCTCACAAATAAATTTTCAAAATATAAAAGTTCTGTCAATGTTATTGTTAGTTATGTTGTAGAAACAGGATAAAGATGTTCAAATATTTTCTAGTGGGATAGAAAAAGATAACAATATAATCTCGTGTTATAAGAGTACCACCGGAATATATTGATAATCCTATAACATAGCAGCAGATTAAGCAATCCTAATGGTGTTGCGTCAGAAGCATTTGAAACACAATATGGGCCTGCTGGTTGTTGCCCAACATAAACTTGCAACGATTTGGTATAAAACATTTTCGCATCTACCATGGCAAATGTTTTTATCCCGTATTTGTTGGGCTTAGAGGGGATATATTGTTTAAAACTGCAACGTCCCCGAAAAGCCTCCAGTTTCTCATCAATAGTAACATATTCTGAGGTAATATATGATTTTTTACAATTTTCATTAAATATTTGAAATAGCTCCCTAATAGGAGACAGTTTATCGGTTACTAATCTTTTCGCTCTTGTGTTTTTGTCATCAAATCTAATGCAATTCAACAAAAATTTGAATCTGTTCATAGACATCGTCAACCTGAAGAGTTCAATTCCCGTCCCATTTGTACTCCATAATTATTTGGTGTTCAGCCGCCCGCTTTTATTAACACCAGCTAAATAAAGAAGACCAAGAAGAGCCAAAATTTCAGTTTTATTGGTCGGCTTTGCGTCTCTCTCTCGAGAATGTTGGATAGATATAGAAGCTATGAACATATTAGTGTTATCAACAATTATAGCAATAATATCATTGCTGAAGAAACATTCCCAGCATTCCATACGATTAATTTTACCTTTTGAAATGGCTGTGTTGCCAGGAAGGTGGGATACTATATTGTGAGATCTTGTTCTCACATTCATATTGGAGGGCAGTCTTCGCCACTTTACATTTTCTTTATCTTTAGGAGCCTTGTACAATTAAAAAAGAAACAAAATCGACTTCGTCCATAAGACGTCTTAACTGATCTTGCTGGATGTCATTTTATCTATTTACAAAAATAACATTATTATTCCTAAACTGTACCTAATTATAAGAAGAAAAACCTTACCAATTCCAAAAAAACATCTGTTTATTTTATGAACACGAGTACCCGCACTGTATCTGACAGATCTCACTAACTTTTGGCGCCAAGACAAGAACTGATATTACGATGTTTATGTGTGCACGGGGTACCTAGACCTATTACAGAAAGCTACCGAAAATCACCGATCATAATCTCTGCGACTTACCGATAATTCACGAAAAATATATTGTGGCGATGTCTCAGATCAGGTGCGGGTCCCGAAAGGTTAATAGATATTTGTGGTACTAGACTTTGATTTTCATTTACTCATTGAAGTATTTTTTTAAACTAATATTTCAATGGTGCAACCTAAAAAATTTAATGTATTTAACGTATTTTTTAACATCATCCTATATATTTTTAAAATGTGTTTGTCAATTTAATTAAGGCTATTATATTTGTAACGATTTAACTAGTTTTCTTTTTATTTATTTATTTTTTGTTGCAGCTTTTGCATTTGTAGGTAACACAGTGCCAGTCAAAGAATTTAGGACGTAAGTATAACAATATATTTGATAATATTATTTGAGGGACTAATCATGGGGTTATACCCATTAAATGTTAATGTAATAATGAAATTATGAGTTCTTTAGAAAATAAACGTGTTTTATCGTTCATATATTTCTTTACATCACTACGTTCCTCTGTTAGTCTAGATATCTTGTTCTCTGTATGTTACTTTGATTTTTTTTTAATCTTTTTAATCATTTTTATTATTTTATTTTATTTTGTTATTACATTTTCACTTTCCATGTGAGATAGTTTGGTCCTTCGTTATGGCATTGTTAAGAAGGAAATTGCTTATTCTATGTTTCTAACTTACATATTTTCTTTCAGGGGTAACCGTTATATTATTGCCCGTCCTCCTTCTATTTATGCAGGAAAAGTTCGTGATGCTGAAATCGATACGAGAGAAGTTGTCAAACGTGAGGCGCCAGTCGCAGCAGTAGCAAGAGATAATATACCTAGTGCATGGAATGCAGGAGTAGTGCTGTCAGCATATACTGATACGAGAGGACGTGCTGTACGCGAGATACCAGACGCAAGAGAAGTATTTGTTTCTAAAAGGGAAGTGCGTATTCCCTATGCTGATCCGGCGGGAGAGATGATATGGGATTAATCTCTTAATAATTATTAATACAATATGTTAATAAACAATTAGGGATATTATATTACATACATTTATAATAATCTATGATTTTCAGATTAAACTTTTTTTGGCTTCTAATTGTCAATGCTGCATATATTATAGTATTATTATTTTTTTAAGTGAAAACTTATATAGGCGCGTTAAGGGCCGTATTCATAGTTAGTACTTGAAGGTAATCTTAAGGATATATTATGTAAGGATTACTTAAGGTCTCCTCTAACATTCCTATTCATAATCAATATTCTTGCTTACCTTGATAAAGAAATCCTTAAATAAGAAGAGTAATTGGCAACGTCTATTTCTGTCATTTATTTGCTTCTTGTTGTTAGTATTTGGTCTCTACCGAGTAATAGTTTAGATAAACGGTTTATAAAAGTCAAAAAAGAAGAAGAAAACAGTCGTTAAGTTGAACGTTGTTGTTTGTTTCAGTTGTTGTGAAATTGTTGGTGATTTTAACAAATGTCTGAACGTAAATTTTATTCCGGTAGGGAAAAAATTTATTAATTCATTTAGTAGACAGTTTCCTTTGAAAAGCTGTATCTTATATGATGGTAAGGAGTGCTCAAGTCACCTACCAGGGTAACTTACACTTAACGATTCTTGAAGGTGTCCTTAGTTGACTATGAAATACAAACTATACATGAGGTAAACTTAAGGATTAAGGACGACTTAAGGAAGAACTATGAATACAGCCCTAATAAGTGATTTTTAGTAGGGGAAAAATCATGGCTTCGCGTCATCGACATGGTGTAGAGATGTGTCGTTATTTTAGTAACGTTATTTGGTCGCAGTATACGTTGGTAGAGCTCGATTATTTTGAGATGAGTACATTTAGTTTTGGCCACGCCTCAGTTGGCGCAGCACGTCATAAACTTTGTGGACCTTATTTTATGGTGCCAAGTTCAAATCTGCTGCGGTAGGGGTATCTGATATTTTAGCAGTGGCGTGTGTACATTAATAAAATTTTTTAAATTGAAAATACTTTAAAATAAAAAGTAGCATTTAAAATTTTAACTATTTGTTAGTTAAATTGCTGTTAAACTTTAAAGTAATAAAACAACTAAAATTTTAAATAAATAATTTATATTTTATTAAAATGTTTATTATAATTTTAACTGCAAAATATGAGGGAATCTGTATATTCATCCATTAGATTTTCTTTTTGAATATATGCATCCTCATATTTTGCGGAATGGTCCACCACGTTTGCCCATTCTTCCGACGTTATGCTTTCCAATTTTTTCTTGCCAATTTTTCAACATCATCCAACTTAAATGTTGTATTATCTTGACTTACCCAATTTTTTACCGTGGCCCATATTTTTTCGATGGGATTTAGTTCAGGGTGATACGGAGGCAACCGTAATACTTTGTGACCATTTTCTTCAAAAAGATTATCTAAAATAAAATTCGGCGGGGTCTGTGAGCTTTAATTAATGTGTACAGTTCTGGTTTGGTCATTTTAGCATCATACGGAATATGATTTTTAATGAACCATCTCTAGCCTCGTTTTCATAAAGTTTAACAGGCGTGAAATTATTTCCTTGGCTTGGCTTTGGCCCTTTCTGCCTAATGATTTTTTGTTCCATTTCGAACAACAAGCTAAAAATTTAGGTTTCATTAGCATTTTTGAAAATATGATAAAAATAGGATACAAATTAAAGGCTTAGAAGGGATTTAAAATATTTCAGAATGTACGGTTTCGTCTTAGATTATTATTTAGTTGTATTTAAATGTTCTTACCAAAATACACACAAAATGAATTAAATTAAAGTTTATATAGATAGACACACAAATTGAAGCACAAAAACACAAGAAAACTCAAAATAGCTAAATAAATTCAACAAGTATAAATAAGTAACACTACGCTACTGAATACAAATTTCATGAGCGACAGGCGACTCGGACCACAGTTACAGAGCTCTCTGACCACGCCTACAAACTCAAATTGGTTTCTGCACATTATGACGAAATGTACTCATCTCAAAATAATCGAGCTCTAACATTCAATAGCTTTTGAGTTTTATTACTTCAACTGTAAAGTAGCCTTTGAACCACTGTCGCGGCGGATCTAGGTATACGTTTGAAATTTAAAAGACGGTAGTATTAAATTAGTCTAGTCGAGAAATGAGTTTTTTTCGAAAAATAGTTAGAAGGGTAGGAAAAATATGAGCGATGGCTTATTCGACGCGAATTGTAATTCTGAGAAATGTGTCATGTCGATTTCTTCCTGCAAATAAAAATTGTAATTTTCATTAACAAATAATGAGTTTTTGATGATAACTCAAAAACTATACAAGATAGCGGGAAATACAAAAAAGAACCTTAAAGAAGAGGAAATTTCCAAAAAAAAAACTTCCGATTCCCGAATCTCTAGCTCTAATATTTATAACTTTAAAGCGACTATAGAGACGGCGTACTGATCCCGAAATGGTCGCGCGGAACCCTATTATCAGCAACAAATTAAAGTTATAAATATTAGAGCCAGAGATTCTGGGGGTCTGAAGTTTTTATTTGGAAATGTCCTCCTCTTTAAGAATCTTTTTTATAAATCATGCTATCTTGTATAGTTTTTAAGTTATCATCAAAAACTAAAATGGCTTTTTTTTCGTTTTTTGTTAATAACAATTACAATTTTTATTTGCAGGAAAAAATCGATGTGACACATTTCTCAGAATTGCAATCCGCGTCGAATGAGCCATCGCTCATATTTTTCTTACCCTTCTAACTATTTTTCGCAGAAAACTCACTTCTCGACTAGACTATATAGTAATTATATTACGTTATATGATATTTCGCTATGCTATTTTTAAATATTTTCAATAGTCTTATCAATATTTGGGTTTAAAAATTTGATATTACCTATTTATTTTTTATTTGTTAATATATAACCTCTGCAATACATCATGTAATGAGTATTTTATAGTGACTTAAAAGATATCTTACTAGCGTGGTACTGTAGCGTATATTCTATATACTCTAACTTTTGTTATATTATTTAAATAATTTTACACCAAATATTATGTCTTGTATTAGACAGACGAGTAACTATCCGTCATTAGAAATAGCACTCTATAATTTTTTTTTATTGTTCTGAAGACCCACACCTCTGGTACCTATGGATTTTGATAAAACCTCGTGTCGCGACAAAATTTTCTCTCTGCTGTTTAATTTATTTTCTTATGATTCAGTTCTGGTTCAATTATAATTTTATCTTTAAATGTATAGAGAAAAGGCGTTCTTCTGCGATTAAACGTTATTTTGGCTAGAAAAACGTGTGTAGATTGTCATTTGATAGTTCATTTAATATTTGTTGACATCGAATAAATGTTTTTGCTATT
Organism: Neocrepidodera transversa; assembly: GCA_963243735.1. Lineage (NCBI taxonomy): Eukaryota > Metazoa > Arthropoda > Insecta > Coleoptera > Chrysomelidae > Neocrepidodera > Neocrepidodera transversa. The sequence goes on from OY725350.1 coordinate 25,980,267, forward strand.
CACCAATTTGTTAGTACGTTTGATTTCTTTTGGTAGCGATTTCTTTTTTTTTTAAGAAAATTCCTGTTTACATGACAATTCAGTAAAATGCCTTAATGAACAATTGAGACCCAAAGATAATCACATTTTCTTACCAAACAGTTTTATAAACCTCATTTAACTCCTTCGCCATTTGTCCTTTTTCCGTCCATACTATATAATTTCCCAGTTGCTTTTTCCTTTTTCTTCGCTCTTACAGATTGGTCCCTATTTTTATCACCCCCTTTTTATTTGTTTACTTTTCTTTATTCTCCTAACCCTAATTCTGCCAATTGTCAAATGTCAATTGTCTTTCACTTTCTTCTTTACCACTAATGTGACATATAATAGGGTCGTTCAGTGAAATTTCATCAAACACGTTTTTTAACATTTTTATGAAGTACTACTTACATATACCACATAAAAAAAAATTCAGCTTAATTGAACAAAAATTAAAAATGTTACGCGGCTTTAAATATTAAAACCTTCAATGCCTCGGAAATTTAGGGCTGTGACGTCATACCATCTCTCGAGTCGAGACAGTCTACGCGCAACGTATACTTTCCTAGGTAATAATATTCACTATCAGTTGCAGTTGCATTGCAAAATAAATTTGTGCCTTTGTTATTTAGTGTTGTTTTATTGGATAGTTTTTTAAATATAGGTATAATATAAAAAATGTGTGATGCTGATTATATTAATGGACTGTTTTAATACAAATCGAGATTTCTTTAGTGCAGAAATAAGGGGTGTTAAAATGCAGCAGCAAGTGTTTTATGTATATTATTTATTATATTAAATATAGTAATAGGATATTATGATTATTATAATGTAAAAAAAATTACACGCAACTCAGTAGATTAGAACACAATGTTTAAATCATATTTTACTTTTTAAAACGATTATATTTTTGAAGCAAAGAAAAGAAAAACTGAAAATTACCATAAGGTACCATCTTCCTCAAATTGATTGTTTTTCCCTTCATAAATTAAAGATAGATTCCATGTCCACTACTAATATAAATGACCCAGATATATTTTTGAATTATTGCAAACAACAAATGGAAGAAGCATTGCTTAAACAAATTGAAATGAAAACCAGTCCAGGTGTAGCTTATGGTCTGAAATGAGACAGGCACGCATAGAAAATATATTGGGTGCCAAAGTTTTTCAAACGGAAGCCATGAAAGGCGGCCTTAATTTAGAGGAAGCTGTTCTGGTACGTTCCAAGGAAACTTTCCAAAATTTTCAAAAACAGGAATTTTGCTTTCAAAACAGTGCCCAGTGAAAGGTGTGAGTCCAGATGCAATAAATGAAGACTATGCTGTAGAAATAAAAAGCGCCTATTCAGACAGGACGTTTCATAACTTTTGATATTGATGGCAATATAAAAAGTAAATTGATATGAAAATTTAAAATATATGATCAGTCCTGGTTGACTTCTTATCTGGAATTAAAAAAAAAAATTAATCAAGTGAAATATGAAATTGTCAAGGGATATAAAAATATTTTTTTGGAAATTGTCAAATGAAAATGAAATGAAATTTGTAATTTAATTTTTAATCTAATAAATGGTGAATAAAAAGTATAATTTGATTTAATAAGTAAAAAATAGGTAATACGAGAAGGTGCAAACAAGAATTTATAAAAATACGAGGAAGGAAAGACCTATAAGATAAGACAGTACACAATAAGAAACAGGGACATAAAATATTCTTAAGAAAAATAGAAAAAGACTAGAAGGTGAGACAAAAACAGACTGAGATAGGAGCGATAGAAGAAACATAAACAGAAGAGCAAGACTGAATAAAGTGAAGAGGGGATAAGATCTATTAATATTAAAAAATTGTATTTTTTTTTTATAAAATTTAATCTTATAAATTTATTGTAGTGAACCCAACCCGAATTGAGATTCTTAGATAGGGCATCTGTAATATACCGGGTATTCCATATCAAAATATTACTATCAAATACAAATCCAGATGCATCTTTCAAACAAGAAGAAGGTATTTATGTTGTAGCAAGCCCTGATTTTGAACAAAATAACTTACAAATATTGTGATTGTGATAGAAAATTTGTTGGTACAATGTTGAATAAATTAGTAAATTTTTGGATGAAGGATATTTACAATAAAATTTAAAAAAATATTTTATTGTTTCATTTTAGTTAATAATCTTGCAAATGTATCAAATATTATCTAAATATTGTATTAAGCTTGTATCGAAGTTACGAATTTGCCAATATTGTAATCCCCTAATCTCTGAGAGTCTTACTTTTCCGTATTAATAATAATTTGAATTCCGCCTTCACACGTAAAAAAATAATTATTAGAATGAATTTCTGTTCAATTCCTGTTATTAGTAAAAATCATCACGCCCGGCAATAGACCGTAAATAGCTAAAATCCAAATGCACCGTGAAACGTAAAGCACCGCGATCTCCCGTCGAATTTACCAAACGCGATTGCACAAAGTTCACACGTCGTCCGGAAGATGGAACCGCTACAGGCAGACTTCGCCTCGCGACAGATATCCAACCAATCTCATGGTATAGCACGGATTGTGATTCATTAAATCCCATGATTTAAAAATTACACAGGTTAGACACTCAGACGTCCCAAATTCGTCCAAGTTTGGGCATGACGTCAGCTGGAGTCCAAACAAAATAATTTAACATTGGATTGCATAGGGTTATTGTGTCTTTCGGGTGGTTTTTATTTTTTTACGGCTATATATTTAATAAAAATGTACTGTAAAGTATTGTACACTCAAAAGTGATAACTACTTTAATAAAGGTATAAACTTTTTTTACGATTCCGATGTGTTTTGTATTATAAAAACTATTTAATTGCTAGATGTAAAAACCAGAAAATGCCCAATTATGTTATGGCTAATTTTATCGTTAAACTAATTGTCAAATATGTAACAAATAAAATACTTTAGATTAACTTTAGTGATTTTATAAATGTTTAATCAAAAAATTATTTAAAAAAAGTGATTTCAAATAGCTTATATTATCAGTGAAACTTTTTGATGCACATTGTTATTGCAGGTTTATGTTACTTAGGTTTTCATATACCTAAGTGCTTAATTTACACTCTAGAACGAATATGGCAAATGTAAATACGAGTATAACTTAGATTTACAGTCATACAAGTTGGTATGTAAAATAAATGTTATAAACTTTTTCATAAGTTGTGCAGTGCTTTATTGTCATTATTGAATAAAATGCTAACTAATAAACGAATAAGTAACTACTTAAAACTATTACACAATACATCTTACAGAACTTTTTTTGTATTATTTAAAATAAAGTCTAAAAATGTTAACATGTTTATTCATATAAAACTTACTGTTTTTGTAATAAAGGGCACTTCGAAAATCGAAAAAACTTTGTACTGTTTTTAGAGCAAGTATTACTTTTACACCAAACATAGCGCAATACATTTTTAATCAGTTTATAGGTGAAATTAAATAAAAATATGTCAAAAAAGGTAATAACCTCATATAATGACACATTAAAAATTTTTGATGGGTACCAGGTGACGTCACATATCCTGCGCAATGTCTAACCTGATATACTTCAACCATGATTAAATCCATGGTTGAAGTCATGATTGAAGTATATCAGGTTAGACATTGCGCACGATATGTGACGTCACCTGGTGCCCATCAAAAATTTTTAATATGTCATTATATGAGGTTATTGTCTTTTTTGACATATTTTTATTTAATTTCACCTACAAACTAATTAAAAATATGTTTATTGCGCAGTGTTTGGTGTAAAAGTGATACTCGTTCTAAAAACAGTACAAAGTTTTTTCGATTTCCGAAGTGCCATTTATTACAAAAACAGAAGGTTATTATATTAATAAACATGTTTAACATTTTTAGACTTTATTTTAAATAATACAAAAAAGTTCTCTAAGATGTATTGTGTAATACCTTTAACTAGTTACGTATTCATTTATTAGTTAGCATTTTATTCAATAATAATAATAAAGCACTGCACAACTTATGAAAAAGTTTATAACATTTATTTTACATATCTACTTATATGACTATAAATAAGTTACACTCGTATTTATGCTTGCCAAATTCGTTCTTTGAATGTAAATTAAGCACTAGGTATGTAAAAGCTTAAGTAACATAAACCTGCAATAACAATATGCATCAAAAAGTTCCACTGATAATATAAGCCATTTCAAATCACATTTTTATAAAAATTATTTTTTTGATTAAACTTTTATAAAAATCACTCTAAAGTTACTCTAAACAATTTTATTTCTTACATATTTAATAATTAGTTTAACGATAAAATTAGCCATAACATAATTGAGCATTTTCTGATTTTCTGGTTTTTACAACTAGCAATAAAATAGTTTTTATAATATAAAGCACATCGGAATCGTAAAAAAAGTTTATATAAAAGTAGTTATCACTTTTTAGTATACAATACTTTACAATACATTTTTATTAAATATATAGCCGTAAAAAAATAAAAACCACCCGAAAGACACAATAACCCTATGCAATCCAATGTTAAATTATTTCGTTTGGACTCCAGCTGACGTCATGCGCAAACTTGGACGAATTTGGGACGTCCGAGTGTCTAACCTGTATAATTTTTAAATCATGCATTAAATCAGTTCAATTAGAGATTTGAACCAGACAGACCGTCCTGAGCGGACAGTTGGAACAACCACCACAGGAAATTTCGAGTATTATTTGTTTTAAAGTGGGTGGTTAATTTAATTTATACTCAGGGGGACATTTATTGTTATACAGGGGGTCAGCGATAGGTAGTATTTCAGGTGAGTTTTCCCGATTTACTACTATCGTTTTGGAACCCAGACCGGAAGCAAGGAATTATTTCAGGCGAGTTTTCCCGATTTAATTTCTTGGAAACTTAGTTGAAAGGGGAAATTGTTTGTTGTACCGGGGGGAGAACGTTAAATAGTATTTCAGGCGAGTTTTCCCGATTTACTACTACCGTTAAGCCCAGACCGGAGGGAGCCAAGGAAGAAATTCAGGCGAGTTTTCTCGATTTTCTTCCTGGGGCACGTTTATTTAAAGAATTCATGTATCGGGGATTCATTCAGTCATTTTATATACCAGGGTTGGACGAATAATAGCTTTAAAATAAATATACTCTCCGACCTGTAAAATTGAAAACACTTCATTGGGCACCCGCACGCATTGTTTCACCCGCATCATTTTCACCGACTCTCACCCCCGCATGCATTTTTTTTAAGTTAACAATTTTGGCTTGAGTCTTGGGATTTCATTTTGCACCGGAAAATTTATTACCGCCAGTTACACACTCTTTCTCTTTGAATAGTTTGGTTTCATTGCAATAAAATTGGTATATCGAACTAATTGATTTTTAATATTTTTCTGTCCATACGTTAAACTTATAGCAGCGGATACTCCGGAACGCAGCCCAGGAGGGCAAGTAAAGTCAGCCCTAGCGGCCGACACGGGATTGCTCGAGACCATAACGACCCCTGGAGTATTTCATTCTCCACTGAAGCTGCCTGAGCAAGTGGCCTTCACACTTAAACCGGAAGGTGGCGCCCGAGGCAATCCTAAACCTGGATTAAGGCGCCAAAAGACCGCGTAACGACCGAAGTGCCATTACAAGCTCGAATGAACACAAACGTGAGGTTCTAAAATGGCATATTTCTGTATTCTTGATATGACTCTTTTGACGTATATTCGCAGACTCGCAATTCTCTTGGATTGTTTGACCTCTTGCTTCGAATTTTTCATTTTTGCTGAAACCGATGGTGGTCTAATTAAAATATTTTTTTTCATTAAAGGTTCATCGATGTGTTTAAATCCGCGGTCAGACATAATATGAGATCTATTTTCTAACATATTCAAAAATCCTGATTCTTCGACGATCATTTTATCGGTAGTTCTGCCACCAAAACCTCTAGATACATAAGAAATAAGCCCATCAGGAGTACAACCTATTAGATATTTCATAGTATTGCCTTTTTTATATTCTGACTAAGAAAATGACTGCAGGATTGGGTTTCTTGGTTGTACAGTACATTTTTGAATCTTGTTCGGAATTGTATAAAAAATATTGTACGCCCGAGAAACAATCAAAATATTCAATAGAAAAACATCCACCGGATACATAGCTAAACTAAAACTTCTTAAAATAATGACCGTATTATAGGCGAAGAGAGTGGCCAGCGCAACGTAAAGCGACCCGAGTGATTGAGTGACGTCACGACTGGTACAGCGCGTTTTAAATTTGGAGCATTTTGAGAATTTATTTAAATATGAAAAAGGGCTCAGAAAATTATGAAATTTTGCAAAATCACTAAACTAAACTAAACATGCTCTTTTAGAATATGTAATAAAAAAATGTGCTGAACGAGCCTATTCTCCTTCTTTTCCCTCTGTGTTTTTTCTATTCTTTTTACAATACGGCCATTGTTTATATCCAGACTTGATCTCTTGCGGAATATCATTAATTATTATTATTTACACAAATTTGTTTACCTAGTTCTTAAGATTAAAATTCAAAAACATTATTAATTGTTAATTTTTAATTATATAATGTTGCCCTTCAGGCTTTTAATACTTAACTTTACATTTACTACTCATACATTTATGTACTGTCAATTTAAACCACCATCTTGTGATGTGATGTCAGTCACGGCTCACATATTCAACTATGTTGCTGTCCCTAGTTAATTACGTATTTGATTTGTTAATATTTTTGATGTTACTTAAAATACTATATGATCGGCCCCATAAAGGCCTAATACTGCTGTTTTGCATTTTTAGCCGATACTCAAACAATAATTTAATTCTGTCTCCAGACCTGCCAAATATTGGTTTGGATCTCGTAGTACCGGCGGCACTTCCCTACGACCTTTCTACTTCCGATTTGTATTTGTATTAATCAAATACCCGTCTACCATATTTGCCATCCTCACATTGCTCAGAAGGCAATATGGACTTCAAGATTTTTAATTTTAACTATTAATTTTTTATCTTCTTTACCCTTTCACTTCCTGTATCACAACTATCTTTCCTTTTCACCCCCGTATTTTTAGTGCGCACACATCTTAATTAATTAAATACATTATTTAAGTAACGTCAAAAATTCACTTTTCATTGGGAAGTTGTAGTTCGTTTTGTTTCTTCTCTCGGCAATTAGAACTTTGTATTATAGGCCTGATGATGGCAGTCTGCCGAAACTAGTTGTCACCCTGTTCAAATGTTCTTCAATATATTTTATGTAGTACTCGACTTAGAGTTTTATTACCTACTTATAACTATTTTTACTTCTGCCCACCCGTTGCCCCACACATCTTACTACTCGTCAGATAAATGCTGCTCTTAAACATAAAAAATAATTTTTTTATGATAATCCAAAATATTCGAAAAATATTTTTTCATTCTTTTTTACAATTCCGAATTTAATGAAGTATTCGGAATGTAATTTGCCACATTACACATATTTTCTTTAAACTATATTTTCGAATGCACAGTACATGATTGAATTTCAGGGTGCTGAAACCCTGTATATTTTCTGATAACACGAAAGCCACTTCTTTCAGCTATTTGCCAGTATACGGTATTTTAAAATCGATGCAAAAGTAACTGATCAATTAATGTTTAAGCAGACGCCTGCAAAATCACCAGTCAACAATTAATTATCAAAATTATTACTTTTTTTAGTGATTATTTGTTAAAATGTTCAATTTCTTTATAAACTTAATTAAAGAAATTGTGTATTGTGTTAAAATTTGTTTTTATGAATTAATTATTAGTCTTACACGTAAAAGTATTCCAGAGCTTACTAAAAAAATTATTCATAATTGTTGACTGCCGATTTTGCAGGCGTATGTTTAAACATTAATTGATCAGTTAATTCTGCATTGATTTGAAAAAAGCTTATACCGGCAGATGGCTGAAATAAGTGGCTTTCGTCTTATCAGAAAATATAAATGTTGTTATATTTGAAACATCAAACAAAAAAAATTTAAAAAAAAACGTCATTTTACTTTTGGTTAACCGGAAGTAAGAAAAAAACATTGATGAGTCTAAACAAAACTTGTATCATTGTGAAGTATTTTAGTGAAAACCGCATATATCTGTCTTTGTTCGTTTAATCGTTTAAAAGTTATAAGCTCTTGAAAAACCGGAAAATATAATGCATATAATGTGGTTTGCCAATTAAGGACAAATATATTGTTTTACATTTATCATTAATTTAGTGAGTTTTCAATGGATAAAGACGTGTGTGTGTGGGTGCGTGCGTGCGTGCATATGTGGGTACGTGCGTGCATGCGTACGTGCGTTTGTGCGTGCATGCATACGTGCGTTTGTGCGTGCGTGTATGTGTGTCTATGTGTGTGTATGTGTATGTGTATGTATATGTGTGTGTGTGTATGTGTGTGTTACGATGAATGTTAAAGTAATGATAACTCAAAAACTACTGAATTGAAAAATATGAAATTTTGCAAATGGGATTCTGACGCCCTCTTTTAGATCTGATTGGATTTTGGTGTTAATCGGACAACCGGAAGTAGTAGTTACTGCGAGTGATGTCGCCATTACTAAACAAAATGGTAATAAAGTTTAACGTATATATTTTGTATATACTATAGTTTATATTCGTGTCATTAAAATTTTTAAAACTTTTACCATTATTGCCAGATTTTCAAAAAGTTCAATTTTTTGTGTTAACGTGTAAATATTTGTTTTAAAAATGGCAGGAGGTCATGTACTTGCTACATCAGATTTCTTCTTAATACATTTTTCATTTTGATACGTCTCTCACATGACCTATGCCATGTCGGTGTTGATGGACATTGTGATTTGAAGCATAATAAAATAAAAATTGATGTTTATAAATTATAATGACAACATAATAAACAAAACAACGTTTCCTTTACATAACAAATAAATCATTATACATGAAATTTAAAAAACGGTTACGACCGCTTACAAGTAAACATTTTCCTTTTTAGCAAAATGTGTGCGACTGTCCCTAACAGTTCTTAATTTTACAACAGGTACTATAATCACGTCTATACTTGTAAAATGCCCATAGTTATCATATCGTAATTTATTGTATACCCTTGCTTCCGTTTTGGTTTTCTTACTTTCTTGTCTACCTTTATTTTTATGACCTGAGGGGTCTGCCTCTCTTTGGTGGATCCTTGTGTAATATGAGGTATTACCCTCGAACATTAACTGTTCAATTCAATGGGATTATATGGATTTTCTAACTCACAGCTTTCTATTGCTATTTTTTCTGCGATCAATCCATCAGAAAGAGTTTCATCTATGTCGTCAACATCGGCGCCGAATTCTGAGCTAACGTCTTTTAGATCAGCGATACTGTTTTTGTCATTATCATCTGACAAACCCAATACTTCTGAGTCAGCATCCTTCATGAGTAATTCCAGAAGTTGTAACGATAATATATTATCATTCCTAAACTACGCCACTGTTCACCAAAACACATCCAACACGGCAGACCACCGCGACAACCGATCCTACCTCGATAAGCGACCCCACCACGATCACAAGTAACAGAGTAGATAGACCCGTTCCATCAGAAGAACGGTATAAATAAGAATGCAGACGAGAGATTCATCAGTTCTCTCTGTTGTGTTGAACTGGAAAGAACTCTTTGAATAGTACGTATTGAGTACTGTTCGATTCCCAGCGTTCCCTAATAAACGTGTTGAGTTTATCCAACCGGTGCAAATGCGTTGAGTTTACAAACTTCACGACAGACGTTGTTAAGTTTCTTGAGTTTAAAGACTTTCAATTAATCGTCATAACGTTGTATTTTTATAGATGGATAGTTTTTGTTTATTAAAATTAATGTCATAAAATAAATAAAATATTTGTCACGCACGAAAACTACTATTAATCCTAATATTATACGAAAATATTTTACGTGGGTTTTATTTCCAAAAAATATACTTTTAGGAAAGCCCTAACATCGCATTTGAAACGGGAACCATTTTTATACACTTCATTGGAATCTAGGACGCATAGTGGATGTGCATCCAGGTAGTGAAGGTGTTATAAGGGTAGTGTCTGTAAAGACAAAAACCTTTAGATGTAAGCAAAGTAATTTAAAACTTTCTCCACTTGCTATTCAAGAATAACGTTTTTAATTTTTTTAAGTTATCATCAATATAATATATTTTGTTTTCATTTACTTTAGTTTTAAAAGACCATGCATACTTTATTAGTAGGATGAATCTGAAAAGCCGGCAATACCATTTATAGACTAAAATTATCGACTATGATGATTTGATTATTAATTAATATTTTATTGTATTATGCCAGGTTTTACAGTTTTTTCTTGTTTGCTACCTTAGTTTTTGATTTGTGCATTTGAAGTACAAAACTGAATTTGTTAACTTAGAATATACGCTACCGTCTTTGCAGCATTGATGAAATTTCAATCCTTTATTGGAGAATTAGTATTTAAGTCTCCATTTAGGAGCACAGAAACGGTTTGTCTTTTAGCAAGTCTAAATTATTTAATGAATATTTTGTATTCCAGGTGGGTCAATATTAATTTTTTAGCGAGCTAATAAATATATTACTTATTGGAAAAAATAAGATCCGGTATTAGACAAGTTTAAATATTTTTATAAACAGTATCTATTAATTTGAGTAAAGAAACACACAAAGTCAGTACCACAGAAATATATTTGTTAAATTAGTTCAAGTGTGAAGTTGGCAACTAGTTTCGGCTTCCGCCATCATCAGGCCTACAATAGCGCTCGTTAACAAACAACAGGTAATAATACATTGTACATTATTAATTCGATTGTATTATTGGTAATCAATACCCTTCAGGTTTTTTGTTTTTTGAAGTTGGCTTCCCCCATTCACATCATACGATTTTAATTTGTTTGTCAATTGTAACTTGTCACTGTCCGTTCTGCAGTTGACATTTAACTAATGTTCGGGTCACTCGCACCACATTTTGTTATACGGCTGTTTTTACTACTTACTGCCCTTAATTGGGTCAGGGTAGTACAACTTACTATGATTTCAAACTCCTTCGAGCTGTCTTTGTGGGTTCGTTCCCCCTACGTAGGTGTTCTCTCCTACCCCTACGTGGGATATTCGATTGGCTCCCGCGCCGCACAAATAATTTTCAAATGCCACTTATGGCCTGATTTGGGTCAAGATTTACCTGATCCTTCTCCCATTGTACCTAGTACTAAAATGTTCCAAGATGAGGCGCATCTTGTGTCCCCAAAAACTATTTTAATTTCCAATTTTTTTTTACTTTTTTAACCTTATTAATAATGTATATTCGGTACCCCGCAACTTTATTAATTATAATTTTTTAATGTTACAAAGCCAAATAAATTTTATTTCACTGTTTGCTACATGATGTTTATGGTCACACTAATATTATTATTACCTGTTGTTTGTTAACGAGCGCTATTGTAGGCCTGATGATGGCGGAAGCCGAAACTAGTTGCCAACTTGACATTTGAACTTATTTAACAAATATATTTCTGTGGTACTGACTTTGTGTATTTCTTTACTCATTGGTTGACCACATTTGGGACATAGATAACCTGATGAATTTATCTATTAATTTATTGTGTTTCCTATGCTAAAAAAATAGTCTGGTCAGAATCATAATCATGGGTAACGTTTTAGCTCTTAATATTTGAATTGAAAAGAACGACAGAAAGTATTAAGTAATTTATGAAATATTTACATCATACTTACCTATTAAAGAAAAAAGGCACCTAATCTTTTTACTACTAAATATTCTTAATTAATTAATGAATCAGTTATATAACCCAAGAAAGTAACAAAAAAAACATTTTCAATAATGGTGTGGATGAAAAAACTCCATTCTGTGGAATAAAAATAATAAATAAGATCAAGAACCAAAAAAATTGATTATATTGCTATCATGCATAATACCTTACTATCTCATCAAAGGTTGCCGATACAATTAAAATGTAAAAAATGAAATATTCTTGCACGCTTTTTATTAAACACTTTTTGGTGCCCTCAAACGTTGTGAAACAGGTCAAAATTCGCTGTTTTTTGAATCTTTTTCGGGTTTATTACAAAAATAAAAAAATTTACATTATCACTTTTTCCATAATGAAATAAAAACACAGTTTAATTCATGAACAAAATCTTTATTTATTTATTTATTTATTTATTTTTTATTGGTATGTTAGTTATTTTTATGTCTGCATAACTTGGTAGCTAACAGCTATGTTTGCCGCTACAGATGAACTTATTCTCGTCATAGAACCGGTCATGTAAAAACCGATAATATGATGTTTGTCGAGAGTAAACTGACGCAAAAATCCTGTTGTTGTTCCCGCATCAATAATTCTGCCATCTTCAAATGTAAACTCAATTCCATCAATTTCTCCCAAACCTCTAACAGATACTTTTATTAACCTTTTACCTTTAAAGTCAACTATAACTTTTCTATTTCCGCTGGTTGTTGGACCTACAGAATTATCTTTCCCATCAGCGGAAGTAATCGTCAATCCTCCCACTCTATTATCGGATGTTAGGAAAATAATGACTTTTGTAGGAATATTTAACGTTCCGTTAATTAGTGCAGGAGTTAAAGCTGGATCAGAGAGTTCAACCATTTCAGCTGATTGTTTTGCTGTATTTCGACCAAACTGGCTGGAATATACTATTACAGGAACGTAGGGTTTTGATGTTATGTTTGGATTAGCTGCAATACTCTTCCAAAGAGAGAGATGTTCCAGTCCGGTTAGAGCGCAAAATTTACGAATATTAGCAAGCTGATCAAAAAGAGTTTCCGCATAAGCGATTTCATATTCTTTATCTAACTTCTTATCACAAGCTTTGTGAACATGAACAACTGCCCCTGATACAGAATTATGTATTGTTTCAAAGATATAATACGTAAGACGATCTACATGTTCCCTGTTTAAACCAATTTTCTTCCAATTTTTAATTCCGTATTGATATAAAGTAAGTTTTAAATTTATAGTATTTGCAAATAATGGCAGTAAAAAAAAATTTGCGTTAGCAGAATTATCACCTTCAAATTGAAACCTTTCTTCAAATCCGACTAAATCTTCAGCGATGTTAATAAAATGTGCAGAAACAGTTTCTGTAAGGTTGGGATTATCTATTTCACCCAAAACTATTTGAAATTGTCTCTTAAATTGCTTCAATGCACCTTTTAGGATGTCTTTTACAGTGTCTTCAATTTTTGAATCTACCAATTTTGTAACCTGAAAATAAAAAATTTAAAAGTAGTAAATATACAAACCGAGTTTTAAACAAATTATTTTAGGATTTTAAAGAAACTTAAACGAAATAAAACCACTAATTAACAAAAAATGTTTCTAAAACCGGCTTATTAATCTAATATATGTCTAGGCTAGTAGGTATAGACATGCCGTAACAAAAATTTAATAATAATAGTAAAAGTCTTAAAACTTTAGTAAAGTGAAGAGTACGCTCAATTGATGCTTAGTCTGATTTTGTGACTCATTTTTCTGAACGGAAGATGTAGAAAATAGGAATTTAATGAATTTTCGGATTATTAGACCGGAAAAATTTGCAAAAGTTTTGCAAACTTTCAAAGTTTTGAGAACTAGAAATTTACCTCCTGTAATACATTTTCAACCATTCACATAAAACGTCAATGTCTCTTTAATTAAAATTATTCGCTTTATTCAAAGCGAAGCAAAACCAATGAGTTTCTATTCGCAAACGAGGATGGACACTACTCGTTCACCGCCGCCGTTCACTTTGGCTTTGTTTTGACTCGCACGCACCACGCTTAGTTTGCTTAATTTATCCGTCTCGCATTCCCCTGTATATATTGCTTACTAATACAACTCGTTGCACGCCCTTCCTCTTCCCCTTCTCCTGCTTACTGTAAGTTTATTTGTTTTAGAAAATAAAGATAATTAATTTGTTACTTGGCGTTTTCATTTTTTTTTTAATATTTATATTTTTCATATAATTCCGAGTGTCACCATCCTAGTAGCGAATACCCAGGCACCAGACGCAGTGGCGATAAGTAAAAGATGTCCTACTGACCATCAAACACGTTTGTCGGCACCATAACGACCCCTGCAAGGGGATTCTCAACACTCACGATCGTAACATCCCGACCGATAGGTCTCGGTCGGGATCATATTCGGTTTACAGTCGATACCGATTGAATCGCGATTCTCAATCACTTCCGATTTAAATTATATTGGCAGCAATGAAAATATTAAAACCAATAATTACTCACATTTGACACTTGGGATATTAGAGAGTTATCGCCACCGACACTTCTGTAAATACTGTAACCTTATTTTTAGCACTATTCTAAAATAAGGTTAAAACCTTATATATAGTTATCGCAACATCACTGCTTTACGGTAACTGATTTTAAATTTAAATCTAACCTTAAAAATATTCGGTGGTTTGCGTTGAATCGAGATAAAGGTAAAATGAAAAATATTTTGGAAGCTATTATTATTGGTGGTGGTAATGAAAGAACACTTTTTGATAAACCACTGGCTGAACTATGAATAATATTATTCTGTTTCAGTTTTGAATATTACCTATTAAATCTCTTTAATGACATTTTAAATGTTTTCAAATAACCTACCGCACTAGTGCGGAAAAGTAAATAAAATATTAAACTTCAGTGACGCTGTCGCTGGCCCTTCCACTAGTCAGCAGCTGTCACCAGAAAAGCCTTCTAGAATGACCTCTTCCAGCCAAGTTCCCATGGCCACAGTTGCAACAAACCGAAATCTGACTTCGTTAGAAAACATTTTAGCCTCTGCAATTAATTTGCAAAATGCCACAAATTGCACATTTAATATTAATATTAATAATAATTAATTTGTTGATTTATTTAATAATAAATGTTTCTTGATGTTAGCTTTTGTGTTTTTTCCGCACGCTAGTAGAAAAAATAGTGTACCTAACACGTGCGTAAAGTGACTTTTCCGCACGCGATTGCTGGCCGAACTCCGCTACGCGTCGTTCGGCCATCTGCAATCGCGTGCGGAAAAGTATCACTTTCCGCACTTGTTAGGTAAACTACTATATTATTTATACTTTCTCTACGCTATTTATAATGGGTCTGGGTTATCCCAATCTTTTATTTTAATTACACAGAAGTCTTATCTACTAACATTGTACAGGGTAAATATTACTTTACTATTCAATATTTTAAATTAAATAAAATATTTTAAAATCCTATTTGAATAAATATATTTTCCGTTTAATGTGAGAGTGAAAAATTAATAGAACCTAATCAAAAATGTAAATTTTGAATATGCTAACTAAACTGTCACAGCATAATAAACCGCTGGGAATCTGGAAAATTGTCAATAGTGTCAGTCAAGTGAAATTAATAAAATAAAAAAAGTAATCGAGATAATACGAAAGGCGGCGGTAAATCACGATCACATACGGTATTTCAAATTTAAGGTTACCGTATTTTATTCATTTACGGTAATACGGTATTTTCTCATAGCGCTATTTGCTTTAAGCACCAATATGCGCAAGCGTAGATATCAAAATAAGGTCACCGTATTTCTTTGGAGCGTGGCGATAACTACCTATTAGAGATGTTAACGCCAACACACAACGTAAACGCATCTCAATCACGTATACCTTAACGTATCGGGGTTACGTCTTAGAAAAATTGTACCATTAAAAAGACTTAAAGCACGAGTTCTTTTACAACGTAACGTAACGTCAATGTTGCACAGTGGTTTCTAACCAAACTTTTCGTTGTCATATTGTTTTTGTTAAAATGAATGCAATAATAGATCATTTTATTTTTGATTATGATGACGATTTTGAAGATGACGATTTTAAATCATATTTTGCAAAATTAAGGACTTCTGGGTAATAGAGCACCCCTATACGGGGCTTTTGACCTCAAATGCCCTAAATGATACCCAGTGCTTATCTTTATTTCGGTTTAAAAAAGTACAACCTCTGAGAATAGGCCTGTCGTTGCCTGAACAAATTGTTTTTAATAGAATTAATTTGTCTGGTAAGTACCTGTTATAAAGTTTAAAAGTTTATTTTTTGGAAACCATTTGAAATAGTCAAAATACTGAATTTTTGTAAACACTTTTGTAGGATGTACTGCACTGTGCATGCTGCTAAGACGTTTAGTGAGGTTAGGTTTTCCTTTATATGATTTCCTTCCATATTTTGACAACGACATGCGTGATGCGTTAAAGAGATACGTAAACGCAGAAATCCGTATAGTTACGGTCGACGTATCACTTAAACCTATCCGTATCCTCTGTGCGCAGTCGCAGATCGATACGGATAGGTATACGTGTTGAGAACTGGTAGTGCTTTAACTCTCTATTATAATATGAAAAAATACCGTAGATACAGGAAAGAATTTTAGATTTTTTAAACAATCTGAGGAAATATTCGAAAAACGTCAATATCGGGAGATATGGAAATTTTGAATCTTAAATTTTTCGAATTGTTTTATTTTTTTTTAATTATAGAAACGGTATTAAAAAATAAAATTTCGAAATTTTTTTTTACCAAATTTCAATTTGTTTCTTCTAATATATAAAAGCTTAGGATAAAAGATCGATCATAAGAGAAAAAACTACGGAATATGAATGTTTTGTATCATAAACACCAACTTCGAATTCAACTCGGGACCTTCGTACCTACCGACTGAAATTGACGTTTGAAAACGGTACCCAGTCGCTATCGAGTTGATAGAGAATCGGTGTTTGGCGCCCGAGGCAATCCGAAACCTGGACTAAAGCGACAAATACCGAGTGACGACGCGAAGAGCGTTACAATGATAATACAACTACTCATAATAACATAACATAAATCAATGAATTGAGATGAAATCTAGCATGCGGGCACTGTCACTACTGACAGTTCTCGTTTCTCATTAAAATAAATTCAAATTTATTGCATTGCAAATTTAGAAAATAAAGTGGCAGCCGTAGAAAAAGTATAGTGTGTAACTCGTGTGAAAGAGTATATTGTTTAACAAATGTTGAAAATAGCACTTTTCACTCGCATGTGATGGTTTGTGTCACAAAGTGTGAAAAGTGCTTTTTCACACGAGTTACACACTATACTTTTCTACGGCTGCCACTTTATTTTCTAAATTTGCGATAAATTTGAATTTATTGTAATGAGAAATGAGAACTGTCAGTAGTAACAGTGTGTAAACGTTTACATACGTTGTTTGAAATTGACGTTTTTCGAGGCAAGTTGACAGTGCGTTTTTGTGTATTTTATAAGCAGCCGTAGGAAAAAGGACTCTTCACACTTTGTGACTTGTAGCACTCGCTTTTGAGGGTCGTGCTACAACCCGTCATATGTGTGTGAAAAGTGGTATTTTCAACACTTATTGCGCAATATAATATTTCGTGCAATCGTACGCGAAGTGAGTACTTCGCTTTCTCCGCAGCGGCCGCAAAATTCAAGTTTGCAACCGTTGCCCATGGCATCGGCCGAAAAAGCAAAGGTCCCTTTCAAATTTTACATTTCTAAAATCCGAAACTAACAATGTTAATATTTTTTTATTAAACACGTTATTAATTTTTAATTGTACAGTTTGTATTATTACTTGTATTCACTCTAAAAGTTAAAGCAACAAGATGCTGAAATATCGGGAGGGCACAATTTAACAAAATTTAAAAGATCAAACAGATACTTTTTCAAAACGTTATTATATCAAATTAGTAAAACATCAAACATCTATAATAGCAAAATGATATTTTATCAAAGCCGTAAAAAATCAAATCGTATTAAAACAAATAATAAAGAATCAAATAGATATTTTATCAAATTAATAAAATATCAAAATACTAAAAAACCAGAACGTTAAAACTTCAAATAGTTAATACATCAAAAACGTAAAATATAAAAACACTAATTCATCAAGATACCAATAGATCAAACTCTTATAAACTCAAAATAGTATTAAAACAGAACGCTATATTATCATAATCCCAATTTATCAAAGCGCCAATCGATCAAACCCGTATAACATCAAAAAATAATGAGACAAAATGTAAAGAGTCAAAACCAGAAAGAGACAGAATAGTAAAGCATCAAAACCGTAAAAAATCAAACGGATGTTGCCAAATCTAAGTTATCGCCTTATATGTGGGGATACAATTTAACAAGAACGCGGGTATTCTTCTAAGATGTCGCTACGATATAAGTTTCTGTGCTTTAATGTATATTATGCAACATACATTACACGTGAATTAAACGATTCTTGTTCATTTTTTCATGATCTTGAATTAATAATGAATCACTTTTGTTGTTTAAGGTATAATAATTGTATAGTATAATTTTTAAATAAAATGTACGTTTACACTTCGTATTGGAAAAAGAGACGGTATAAATCATTAAATCAAATAGTTATGAAATCGATTTTTGACAAGACAATAAATTAACAAAAAAGTACTTGCAAATGAATATGGAAATATTTTTATAATTTGCTTGAAATAGTTCCTCTTGTTTAAGTAATATTTTAAGTTATTGACACGTTATTTTTTGAGATTGTTTCGATTTCAATTTTTAATAGAGGATATACCGGGTGACACAGGAATGTGTATCAGTCTTATTTATATGGGATTTTATCTTAATAAAATTTTGTATATCGGATACTTTTTAATGATTTTCAGCTACTTTCAATACTGCAGAAAATGATAACAAATTTAGATTTTTAAATGAAACACTTTATTTACTTTTACTTATTTCTATTCTACCAATCATCAGATATTAATTCTCATTTGATAAAACTAATTACTTAAAACTGAATAAATTAAACAATTTTATTTATTTAAAGTTATTGTTAATAAAAAATTGTTTACAAAAAAGTGGACTCCAAATTTAGCAATCTAAACGACTAAAGAAGACACAGACCAATTTTAAATTTTTATATTTTACAGGGTGATCATAAATTCATTTTAAATTAAAAATAAAATAAAATGGGAGAAAAATAGGAAGTAATAGGGAAATAGATAAAAATGGAAATATAAAAAATTGAAAAACGTAAAAAATTGGGAAACATAGACAAAATAGGAAATATAGGAAAAAATAGGCAAAAGAGGGAAAAACACTTGGTTGTGTCTCCCCAAAACTTTCCCGACGAATATCAGTTATTAGATGTTAAAGTTTTAAACTTTCGACAGTTTTTATTTTTGACAGGTGACAGTTGGAAATATAAATTTGACTGTTCTTTATGTCGAAATTTTTTTTTAGCTCGTTCACAATACTTTTCCTTCTCAGAGGTGGGTCGGGAAAGTAATAGGGAAATATGTGGAAAACAGGCAAAATAAGGAAAAATAGAAAAAAACGGAAAAAATAGTAAAAAACGGTAAAAAAAACAGGAAATAATAGGAAACAATGGAAAATTAGAAAAAAATAGGAATAAATAGAAAAGATGGAGAAAAATTAAAAAATTGAAAAAATATGCAAAAGTAAAAAAATTAAAAAAAAATAGAAATTATTGGGGAAAAATAAAGAGAAATAGGGAAATATAGAAAAATTGGGAAAAATTATTGAAAATGAAGAAAAATAGGGGAACAAACATGATCGCAACACTTTCCTTCTATTCAGGGTGATTCATTTGGAAATGCGGATACAGTAAGGGTAGATGTCGCACACCGAGATAATTCTAAATAACCTATATTTAATGGACCTGTCTTTGTTTATAACCTAGATATAGAGTAATTTAATAATTTTGGCACTTTCTTTAATTAATCATAACTTACGAACTACCCTGTATATTTTTGTAATATTTGGTAAGTTTGTTCTTAGTCCACTGTGGTATCGATTACCATAATAACTAAAGATCTTATTACAGGTCCGGCCTTACAAAAAATAATAAGTAGGTTTCGAGTCGAAACAACACCCTGTATATCAATATTTTTATTTACATATTTGAAAAGAGCAGAAAAAGTTCAGTTACACTGAATATATTTGGTATTTCCGCACACAACTTTCAATAATAAGGGGACAAAAATTAAATAAAAAAATTAATTTTCTTTCCTTAATAATAATTTTCCACCTTTAATCAATATAAGCATCAACTCTATTTGATATTCTCTATTGCATTTCTGGATCCTAACCTTAATGTAAAACACCCTGTATATGTAAGAAAATTGATCATAACATTTGTTCATTGTTGTACATTTTAAAAAATGAGGAGTAATCTCACCCAAATTTCCGAATACTCCAAGTAAAGTAATTGTTTAATCGATTATTTTAGTTTTTCTGCAACAAAATACATTAATAAAATAAGTTTACAAAAATTGAAAAAAGTTTAATTTTTTCTAAATTTTTTCTTTAACTTTTTATAATTTTGTATAATTTCTACCAGTATTATTTTAAAATATTTCACACATAATGTACATTTTGATCACTTTCAGATGTACCATTTGCTTTTTTCATTTGTTTTACCATTTTTGATAAAACAAAAGGACAAAAAAATTACATTTTTTTTGATTTTGTTTATAATAATTACAATGTTAAATTCGAAGCGACTAAAATACTTCCTAAATTTATAGTTATATATAACCTATCGAATGGTATAAATTCCATTTTAATATCTTTTGAAAAAAATTTTGAAAAAACTAACAATTATAGAGTTTTTTACTGCAAATTAAAGGATATTTTTATTATAAGTTTTAATTTTAATATTAACCTTAAAAAAAACCTATTATTGAATAATATTAAAAACAATAAATAATTAATATCTCATTCAATTATATTCAAAATGGGAAACAGACCATTTTTTTAGGTTCTCTGGATTAAAATGCATTAATAACGTTAGTTTTAAAAACTAAAAAAAAAATCAAATTTTTTGTCAATAATTGATGGGTCATTGTATTGTTTTAAGTTTTTTCTTTGTTTGCTATAACTTTTACAAATCCTATGTTAAAAGTATGAAATAATTTACACACATAGTACTTTTGGATTCTTTTTGGATATGCTATTTACTTTTTTCATTTATTTTATACTTATTGATTAAACGAAATTGCAAAACATTTTAAAAAAATTATTTATTTTGGCTACATTAATTACAATTCTAAATCTTAAGAAACTTAAATACATTTTAAATTTAGAGTTTTATATTATCTTTGGAGTGGTGAAAATCCCATTTCAATAACTTTAATATTTTAGAAGTTATTCTATCTAGTTTAAAATCGTAATATAATTTTAAATGTTTTTTAGAAAATTTTAAAAAAATTTCACAATTTTTGTAATAAATTTTTGAAAAAAATTATAATTATAAAATTAATTATTAAAAATTTAAAAATATATTTTTTAAATTTTTAATATTAAAATTTAACTAAAAAATAATAATTTAATAAAGATAAAAATTGTTTAACACGCACACACGCACACACAAAAGAAATAGGAAAAAAATGGAAAAAAATATTACTAATTATTGGAGATGATATACTTAAACGTTACTTATCTGTATTTTTAATTCAAACTGATTGCTCAAATAAATTTAATATTATTGGTTGCATATACTTTAATTTAAAAATATCTTTGTTTTTTAGGTTGTTTTGAACACTAATAATAATTCTGTTGAAGAATATCGTCACCAATAACCAAAACTACACTTTTTAACACTCTACGTACGTTTCGCTAACTATGTTAACATCATCTATATGTAGTACGTTGCAATATGCATCTCCTGTCCAAATATGAAATTGCTATTAGAAGTTATAAAGTTTGAAAATAGTATTTTTACCCTTTAGAAGCAAATTTTCCAAGAGTATAAAGAGTTAACATGTATTTTCTGTCTTTTTGTTACCAAGATCTACGTAACAAACTTGTATGTAGTTGAAATCAGTGAAATTAATATGTTAAATGTGTGCGCCACTGGATCCTTCGATCGTTCCAGATATTTTGGCTGCTAAAATTGGCTGCTAACTTCACACCGGTCGAAAAGTTAAGTGGGACATCCGGTATATATTGTATGTAAAATATTCATTTCACACCGAAAAGTTAAGTGGGACACCCGGTATATAGTCTATGTAAAATATTCATTTAATTGGACCTAATTAAACATGATCAAAAAAACTTCTAAATGATTTAAAAATAGGAATAATGGGAAAAGAAAAAAATAGGTTATTTTTCATGTTTAAATAATTAATATCTGGATAATATTGAATTACAGTTAAAAGTCGTTATCTATTATTGAGAACTGAGAACGCAAGGCAGCAATTTTCAAGTGGAATATTTATTTATTTTATCTTCGTGGCCATGAGTGTTAGTTAGTGTTAACTGACATAATACAAAAGTGGAATTTTTGATATATATTTATTACTATTACCACTTATAAGTCACCATTGCATTTAGGGTCTCATCGACAATTTACGGTTTTGCTAGATCCAGGTATAAAAAAGTTTTGGAGAACATTACATTGGTCGGTCGAAAAAAATCAACAGCGACTCATGCTCTTCTCAAGTTATACAGGGAAAACTAAAAATGCTATTTATGGTATTTTGCGCATAGAATTTTTATTTAAAAAAAAAATATAAAAAAATGAAAAAGGAAAGTTAGTCATACCTATCTCAAATTTGATTCAAAAGTGTAGTCATAAATCTTCGATTCGACGTTTCGTGTCCTACTAACGGCCACCATCAAGTTATTTGTTTGTGTTTTTTATCACAAATGTTGATTAATTAAACTAATAAAATTCCAATTCAGCGATACAACATACTTGTCAGTTTAACGACGTTTTATCTCAAATAACTAACATCATCAGTAACAACAATTGTAGTTTTTCTTCAAGCGTATAATAATAACTATATTATTTTCGGAAATACAGACCATAGAAATATATTCTATTGTTCTATTAGTACAACAATAATGAGAAAAGTTTTGAAAATATAAATTACTTTTTTTGCTACGTATAACTTGAATTATTTTTACGCTTGAAGAAAAAATACCCAGTATATATTACTCGTAGTAATATAATATACCATTTTTTGTCAATGCTGACAGATTTTTCTGAAAATTTTACACAATATTCTTTGAGATATTAGTAAAATTTTTAGAACATTTCAAATTGCTGCTTCGATGATTTAAGGGTTGTCGGAAGGTTTGCAATGTGAGCAAAGATAATTGTGTCTTCGTTGGCCTGTAACTCATTAAATATTATAAATATGAAAAATTTTATTTTTAGAGAAGTTGTAGAGTCTAGTCGAGAAGTGAGTTTTCTGCGAAAAATAGTTTTGCAGCAAATAAAAATTGTAATTATTATTAACAAAAAAAAAGCCATTTTATTTTTTGATGATAACTCAAAAATTATACAAGATAGCGGAAAGTGCAAAAAAGATCCTTAAAGAGGAGGAAATTTCCAAAGAAAAAGCTTCAAACTCCCGGACCTCTAGCTCTAAAATTTATAATTTTAATTTGTTGCTGAAAATAGGTCTCCGCGTGACCGTTTCGGGATTAGTACGCCGCCTCTATAGTGAGTACTGCATCTAAAATAATTTTTTTAAAGCACTAAATATTGATTTAAAAATTTAAAAAAATTATGGGATCATTTTAACACTTGAAGAAAGAAAGTTCCGTTGGAAAAAAATTTTAAATACATTTTTCAAAACACTAGTCTATTGTTAATTAACTACTTCCTTTCATACCTCTGTCTTCATTCAAAGCTGGATAATTGTTTATATAATCACTCTAAAAAATTTTCCCCTCTTGGAGTATTTTCTATGATTGTACTCAGTAAGATGAAGCTATATAATTATTTAAAATTTGTTTATATTGTTTTCTAAGTTAACAAAAAATGAAAAATCGTAAAATTTTTGTTAAAATGTTTTTTCTCATATACCTACTATATATTAGAAATAAGGATTAGATTATTGCCGGTAAAATTTTTTAACGGCATTTATTTATGAATTATTTGCAAACAAATAGTTTAATATTTTTGATTTTTTTTTCTTATTGTTTATAATCGTTTTTTTTTCATATTTGCTTTATTCAAATAATTAGTTAAGAAAATATTTTGTTTTTAAAAATCATTGTTGATGGCTCATAATACAATTAATTTTTTTTTTTCATTAATAATTTCATTGTTTATTTAGTTCAAAATTTGTTATATACAATAAATAATTTTTTTCTAATACTCTTAAAAATTACAAAAACAGCCATCTGCGGCGAAAAAAATTTTGCTGTATTTTTTTGGAAAATCCAATAAACAATACAGAAATTTTTATTTTCTCAACTTCGTTGCATATGGTTGTTTTTGTAATTTTTAGTAGTAATAGAAAAAAATTATTGTGACACTCAAATATTGTTTATAACAAATTGTGAACTAAATAAATAATGATATTTTTAATGACAAAAAATAGTTATTTATGCAACAAGTGTGTAAAGTAATACTTTTTTCACGAATGTGAATATTGTCTCCAAAGGCGAGTTCGGCAATCTCTTGAGTGTAAAAAGGCATACTTTACACATTAGTTGCTTCCTACGAAAGCGCTGAATGGACAAAAAATTATAATCCCGAGATAAAAGTCGGTATTTTCAACACTTGTTAAACAATATATTATTATCTGCTCTATGGTATTTCCGTGTTTAACCAGATATGGAGGGAAGCTACGGTAAGGAATAATAATCAATCAGACCAGAAGAGGAAACCATTCTAATAAAAACATCTTATTTAAACTCTTAACCAATGTTTGAATTCATTTACTTAAATAAAGATTCATTGATTAGGTTAGGTCAATTAGGTCAACTTAATTTAACGACGCCTGGTTCGCTGTCTCTTTACCTCTTCACGGTGGGTTCTTGTTGAGACCTCGGTTTGTATATATTAACGATCTTTCACCTTGTGGAATTCTCCTTAGAGACCTTCGCAGACGCTTAGTTCTGCGACTCTTCCTCGTAAGAAGGGTTCTCCAAGTCGAAACCTCTTTGATTTGAGCCGGTATGGTATTTCCTCTGCTTTTAGTGGAAATGGATCGCTTCCTTACTTCTTTTATATTATCAATTATCAGTCTCTGTTCCGACAGTTTGGACAATAAGATAATACCGGGCTTGTAAGACCTGCAACGGCGCCTGGTCGTTAGCCTCTTGCTCTTTGTTGTATATTCGTATACTATACGTATACCTATTATTGGATAGTTGCAAATAACCATATACTTCTAAACTTTTATTATTATTCACTAATACAATTCGCCGTCAAATCTAACGTCAACTGCCTAAACTCTTAATCCCGACTTTTTTCTCGGTATTAGTATAATCCCGACTTTTTTCTCGGGATTAATATAATCTCGACTTTTAACTCGGGATTTTAGTTTTTTTGACAACATGTCCGTTCAGCGCTTTCGTCGCATACAATATTTTTTCTACTACCAAAAAATATGATGGTATTAAGAAAAAATAAGCAATCTACTTTACGCACTAGTGCATAAAATACTTTACGCACTAGTGCATAAAGTAAAATAATAAAATAGTAAAATTGTTCTTAATTATTGCTACATTGTTCTTAATTAATGCTACACGACATACTTGTTACATAAATAAAATAACACTTAATAATATGTCAACTTCAAAATGTCAAAAATTCTACGCCAAAATAAAAAATCGATATATCATCATGACTTACTAGGGTTTAAATGAACGAAATTGATTGAATACTAATAATATAAATTAAACTTAATAAACGTCAAAATTATAAATAATTTTATTAAGAATAATGAAAAATAGTTATACTATAATCATATCTACATAGTAAGTGGTGATAAAAAATAGGTATGGAGTATAAAATTAAATAAATATTTTAAATGTATTTAATATAATGTACTACGTTCTGCTAGCTTAAGATAAAGTTAGCAGAACAATAGTTCAAAAATGCTTGAAAACCACCCTTATTACTAGATAATAATAATAAGTTTTATTACCCAATAGATAGTTCCACTTTAAAAGGAATTTTTGAATCAGTATTCTGCTAACTTTATTTTAAGATAGCAGAACATAGTTTTTTTCTTTCTAAATGAGTGTTAAATTTTTATTTACTACATTTAATTTGCTTTTAATTATCTCATTCTTTTGATATTAATTACGTAATTATTCATCGATTTTTGATTCAGTGTTCTGCCAGCTTTATATTAAGCTAGACGATTAAGACCATTTCCAGATGGAAGTCTGTCTGTCGGTCTGTGTGTGTGTATGTGTGTGTGTATTCTTCCACGATAGAGGCCACACGTTTAATCCGATTGAGCTGAAATTTGGTATAGGGGTTTGGGTTACCCGTCGGAAAAACCCCTTAGTTTTTGTACATCTGTCAAACGGAAGTACCACTATCAAAAAATGACAGATGCAATATGTCACGGAATTGGACATGCAATATGTCATTTGGAAGCCCTAGAAAAACTCTATTCAGAACACTCAAAATTATTTCTCCAAACTGTCACCTGTCAAAAATAAAAAAATGTCAAAAGTTGAAACTTTAACATTAAATATCTGATAAAGTATTCGTGGATACTCGTCGGGAAAGTTTTGGGGCGACACAACCGATTTTTTTTCTTTTCTAAAGGAGCGTTACATTTTTAATTACTACATTAAATTTGCGTTTTATTTACACTTAACTATGAAATAACAACTATTGTATTCTGCTGACTTTGCTCTGCTAGCTTAAGGGACATTTATTTTATCCCCATACGCGCGCCAACCGAACTTTTTATCTTTTGACGCGACGCTACGGTCTTATATATTGCAGCACCGTTTTCTAGAAAAGTAAGTAAGTTATAAAAAAAAACACTGAAATAAAAAACTTTGCTTGGTTCTTTGGCTACAACTTTGTCGCTTACTATATATATTTATCTTTAAAAACAAAAAAGTTTTCTCGATCGAGTATTTGTTGCTGTATTTCTACCAAATTTCTTGTCACCAACTTTTTAAAAACAAAGTACTGGTGACACGTAATTTTTTTTTCATTTCTGTCATGTAAGTCGTGATAACAAAGGTCTAAATTGGTTCTCCTAGAAATTTCAATTGAATCGGACTTAAACTAAGAGAGATGTGTGGTGGTAATTCAAAATTAAAAAAATTCCATAAAGTTTTTTCGGAAATTGCCGATTTTGGCAACTTTAGACACTGCTCGTTCTCCGTCTATATAAAGATGTAACATATTAACAATTAACAACAATTAAAAACCATTTGTCAAAAACAAAAAAATAACAGGTCCATGCTATCTCTGTGAAATAGTGTACACGTTGTCCTTGTAGATAAGATAATTCTCAATTCGTGGTAGATACTTCAAAAATCATTTTACGGTCAGCGATAATATAAACGTTTAAAAAACTAAAATTTCTATTAAATTCCCGGCAGGGCCATCTATGTGCCGTTAGTTTAAAACCCTAAACTCTATTGTAGGTTTCTTACTCGCGTATAGCTAGAAAGTACCATTAAAATTCATATCGTCCAAGATTTTTGTTGAAGGACACATGGCAAGCAGCGTTTGATATTTTACGGTTTTGTTATTTACTTGTTTGATTTTTTACTCCTTTGATATTTTGGGCTTTTGATAGATTAAATTTTGGTGAATTGCTTTATGATTTCTTGCTGTTTTGTCAGTTTACGATTTTACTTTTATATCATTTTGTTTTAGTACACTTTTGAAGTTTTATTGGTTTGATTTAATACAGTTTTAACTTTATACTGTTCTGAATTAATAAGGTTTTGTTATAATACCTGTTTGGTGAATTATTATTTGATAAATTATAAATTTGTCATTTTGTTGGTTTGACGATTTGCCATTTTGTTTTTTTTCATTTTGATAGTTTCCATTTTGCTTTATTAAATTCTGATTAAATATAGTTCTGAAGAAGTAAGATTTTGTTGTTATGATGGTTTGAAACATTAAATTTTGTTAAACAGACTGTTTGATATAATACGATTTTGGTAAAATGTATGGACCCGAAATATCAATATCAATGTCAGCCATATTTGCGTCTTGTCAAGAACTGTCAAAATATTTTGAATATTAATACACTGTCATTTCCATAGCAAATCTGATTTTGTTAATGAAATTGAACTGCTGTTGATTTTAAAGCCATAATATATTTATTGGCAATGATCTCATTTCATAATTTTAACGATTGCATGAAAAAGAGTGTGTATACCACGGCCGCGAAACTTTTTGGCGACCTCAAGATTATCTTGCCTCGGCATACAAATAACTATTTTAATAATAACGTTGTACATATTTAGTAAAAATAATTCAAATTTTCAGCTACTTTGTACAGTACTATGGTATATCATAGTTGAAAAACAGACATCCAAAATTCGAAATCGTTCCCGATTTATTGCTATGACAGACAGACAGACAGATAGGGATATATTGTAAAGTCAGTAACTAAGGAAATCAGCTATCTATTGCTGAAAACAGAAATACAAAATTCGAAACCGTTCTTGAGTTATCGCTGAGATAGACGGAAAGACGGACAAACGGACAGAGAGACTGTTGAAAGTGACTTAGGTCCTTGAAAATGATAGGTCGGTGAGCTAAGGTAACCAGCTATCGATTGCTGAAAACAGAAATCCAAAATTCGACGCACGCACAAACGAACATACAGACGGTTGCAGAACACTTAGGTCATTGAAAATAGTACAGTGTTTCAAAATTCGAAACCGTTCTTGAGTTATCGCTGTGACATACGGTCAGACAGACAGACAGACAGAAAGACAAACAGAAAGACAGACAAACAGAAAGACGGACGAACGCACATTAAGTCGATAAGTACCTTCGCTTTGCTTT
This sequence comes from Neocrepidodera transversa, assembly GCA_963243735.1. Lineage (NCBI taxonomy): Eukaryota > Metazoa > Arthropoda > Insecta > Coleoptera > Chrysomelidae > Neocrepidodera > Neocrepidodera transversa. The sequence continues at coordinate 26,009,084 of OY725350.1, forward strand.
GCTACTTAATAAAAAAAAAATTTTATTTTGCTCAATTTACAGATCGCACTTACAGTCTTAATTGATTAATTTTTAAGTTTTGAAGATGAAGATTAAAATTATTCATTAAAGTCCAAGTAATAAAGTAATAACATCGAAGTGGCATCTGTGATTACGTAGCCGAAGTGTTTTAAAAAGTTCCTGTATCTCAACTAGAGGGCACTTCGTAGGCAAATAAATCTAACATGGAAATTTAAAATAATATTATTGTTTAATTCGATTTTTTTTTAAACAACCCTTACTGAGTCGAATATTTTCCTATTAAATACTTGTAAATGGGTTCTTTCAAATATATTAATATAAATACAAAGCAAAATAAATTATTTCACAAAAAATAGTTGATTTTGGTAGAGCGCTTCTTTAGCATTAGGAAAAAAATCGGTTCTGTCGCTCCAAAACTTTCCCTATGAGTATCCAGAGACGAATACTTTTTCAGATATTTAATGTTAAGAGTCCCGAACACCACATGACTTTTGTAGCTGCCGGTTAGAGATTTACCCATTCTATTGTCACCGGCCATGCCGTTGTACCACAATGTCAGATCGTCAATCAATTTGACTCAAATTTATTCATTTTATTGTTATTATGCATCAAATTTAGATCAGTAGTACCTGCATTAGCTATTTGCTATTTTGCAATCTAATTTAAAAAAAAAATTAAAAAATTTTAATCTTGTCATGTTTTTAAATATTTCTGGTGGGGTATTGCTTTGACGAAGGCTCTGATGATGGCATAATATGCCGAAAATGCTTAGCCGAATTTTATAATAAATTTAATTTTTACACACTGATGTACTCGTTTCCATTCTTCACCTGTTATTCTAATAAATGGGGTGTAAAAATTGTTTTTTGGTATTTTTCGATTAATGTTAAGTAATCCTACCCTCTAGTCTAATTTTTTCTTGGTAAAAATTGGTTCAAATCCATGAAGTACTTTTTTTAGATATTTAATGCTAAAGTTTTACACTGTGATATTTTTCCATTTTTGACAGGTGTCAGTTGGAGAAATAATTTTAACTATTCTGGACCTTTATTCTTGAATTGAGAGAAAATTTTACTCCTTTAAAATTTCTCATGATTAAAAAACCGTATTCTTGAAACTAGGGAGTAGAAAGGAGTGAGAGAAAATATGATCACTGATGCCAAATGTCAGTAGAAAATTCTGACCAATTAAAAATGCAAAAAATTGACCTCCTTTTGACCGACAACTTACCAAGGTCAAAAATTGTTGTATTTTGTGCTCTAATCCCATTTTTTAAAGCATTTTTTTATGAAAAATATTGCGTCCATTATTGCGTCTTTATTTGACATCTTTGCAGCCAAATATACATGTTTGGAGTTTATATTTACTATACAGAGAATAATTAAAAAATTAATCGACTTACCTGAAGGATGATTAATTGTAACACACATGTAGTTCCATTACTTTGGAATGTTCGAGAGTTCACAATATTTAAAGATACACCTAAATTTTTGTTAAATACCCACAACCCCGCCTATGTCTTAGCTAATACCTTATCTCTCTGCGTCACCTGTCCGATGATAAATCCTCACTTCATTTTTTGGGGTATCCACCTCTAAATAGCTCACATACCTAATGGGGTCGACCTTCTGGGGAAGGGTGGGATGTAATCATTTCGGAGGAGATTGTTCATATAATTACAATTAATCATCCTTCAGGTAAGTGGATTAATTTTTTTTTTTTTTTTTTTTTTTTTTTTTTTTTTTTTTTTTTTTTTTTTTTTTTTTTTTTTCTTTTTTTTTTTTTTTTGTACCAAATATGTATCTTTTATGAGTGCCCAATAAAATACAAATTAATTCCGTGCTTGCTTGCTATTAATTTTAACGTCTCTTTTCTGCTACCAGGGCTAATCTGGACGGGACCTACAGCTTATCGAGGGCTTCGAACCACGGTCCTCAATCACCCTAAACCCAGGACTATGCCTTTGTCATTCAGGTGATCTGCCGACTAGCAAGTGTGTAATTGTGCCACCAACCCCTATCAATTCCACGAGATATCCGATCTCATCCGGCCTGGTTACCGGCGTGAATGAAACTGCGCATGACACAAATACCTTTTTGCACTTGCCCAAAGTCTTATCTGACTTTAATTCCACTTGAGATTCATGGGACTCGAACCCACGGCCCGAACAATGACCAAGTATAAAGGCCGATGCCTCAACCAACCTGGCCACCGTGTCCGGTCAAATTAATTCCTTTACACTCACACTCCTATGGTATTTTATGTGTATTCTAAAAAATATAACGCATAAATTTACAATTAGAAAGACAATGGCCATTTCTCAAACATCAGTTCCCGAAAAGTTATTCTTAGAGATGGTGGGCTTATAAAACTTGTTAAGAGGCCCGCACGCCAGTGCCTTTCGTGCGCAGAAAGAGATTGAGCGCGACAAAACATAATTATGTGTTTTCGGACGAGACCTCGGCTGGTATAGCGACTAAACTATGCGTTGTATTATAAAAAAGTGCCATTGACACGCACTTGAGAATTAAATATAGAATCGATTGGTGAAAACCACGGCTTCGTATCTTTAATATTAACGGAGCGTTCGTCCAAACCCATTTCAGAGGCAAGATAACTCTCTTAAGAGCCAATAACTTTTCGAACCAACCTGCAGTTTTACGGATAGATTCTCTGTCCAAACCCTTTATAAATGCTGCAGCCGTAGATACATGGCGAAAACGATACTACCTGAAATTATTTCTTAACCAACGACATAACGTTTAAGTTAGTTTGATATGGTTTTTAAACTTTAAAATTATTGTGAATTTAATCATCGATCTACTGTCCTTGTTCATGTATAAATAATACAATACACTTAAATTCGGTTTTTCAACAAATAATTAAATGAAAGAGGGGCTGACAATTGTCAGATGTCTTAATTCCATCCGAATCTTCTGTGGTTACTGAATCTTCGGACGTTTTTATATTTGAACTCCTTAATTTTGAAAACCTATATGCAATAATAATTTTCCTAAAAGAGTTTCTAACGAAAACCAACTGCTTAATAATTCAAGACTTCTATATTCTCCTCGATATTGTAAACTAAGATATCGATTTTTAATCTTAAACAAATATACCATATATTTAAATAATTCGAGTATTTGATCTAACGTGTTACTTGCTATACAGAAGAGAAGATTCTTTGAATATCCTACTCCAGAAGGAGACCTCTTCTTAAAAATACCATTCGAATATATTGTCCCTAAAGGAGAAAAATCGTGTACCTCAGGGTCTTACACTATTGATATCTGTATCAATGATTTCCGCAACACTGGATTAATGGTTGCGTTTTCCATTAGGGGACTACTATAATACCCCTGGCTTTTCCTCTTACAATCTTCTTTAAAACAGTTAAAGTTGTTAACATTATTTTGGAATGTTGGCGAACAATGTCGCACTTATTATTTTATTTTAAACCCTTCATCGTTTTTAGTTCATACTCTGTTTCAATGTTTAAATATCTGGATTCCTTATCTGCTTCAAAATTGTGCTTCGTATTGATTTATGATTTGAAAATAAGAAATTTTTCTATTTTCGCACTACTTCCAGATATCCAGTGCTAATATACCAAGATTTGGATATCTTGTTTATATACGCAATTTCCGTGGTATTGTCCATTCTTAACAGTACTCGACAGTTACTTTATATATACTTTATATAAGAATTGATTTTAATCTGCTAAAGTTCTAATTAGTGAATATTTTAAGCTTTTTGTTATAAGCTTCAAAACCCACAAGTTTGTTCCATGTTACAAACACTAGCACAATCTTTCAAAAAGCATCAGAAAATATTTCTGTGACCTTTTAACATCTTCAATCTACCATAAAAAATCATGTCGTAAATCACTTGGGATTTTATAAGTCCTAATATATTTAGCAAAATCGCGAATCCTAACCTCTGCATGATGGTCTAGTCACTTTATTAAATCGTGATATAAAAAATCCTCTTATTTAATTTGTTGAATTAAATATGAACCTATAATGGTTGTTACGTTTCAACCTCTATATAATTAGAAGAACCTTTCAAATATGATTTGATATAATCAAAATTAAAAAATTAATTTTGTTTACAAAGAGAACATTGCTTATATAGGTCTTTGCTTAATTTCCGCCGAATCTTTTTCTTGTTTTTCTCGCCTTCTGTGTGGCGAAACCACCATGAAAATCATCTGTGAAATTTCCTCGAAACTTTAGAATCGATGACTCTGACAGAAAGTGAGGTTAAGATTTATGTCACTGCAAAACTTTCTAAATAAAGTGCCATTTCCAAAATCAAACGTTAAATGATAAAAGAAAAGATTGGCTCTTCGCCACATTAAGTAAATAAATAAATAAAGAGAATTATTTATAGTGTACGAAGCACTACAGAACCCCAAGTACTAGTAAATTTGACTGGGTATCCGTATACTTCTATTGGTATTTATTAAAAACGCAATTTGTCTAATTCATCATTTACTAGTTTTGTATGAATTCTAAATTCCTTTGAATCTTTTCCTATTATTAAAATATTGTTTTAGTATGTATAATGACTTTAATGTTCTTATGCAATATTTTAAGAACCGGTTCTTTAAGCAGTTTGTAAAAGTAAACGGTGCATAAGATAAACCAAATGATAGCCAAGTAGGTATAAATTTTGGATCTAAAAACACACGTTAGATATTTTTTATGTTTAACATTTATATGAATTAGATATTAATCATATCTAAGGTCAGTAGTACAGAAAACACCATTTTTATACATTAAAGCATAAGCAGTTTTTACAGTTTTCCACATTTTTGAAAACCAAATGTATTTAAATTCTTTAAATTAAATAAATATATATAATAAATATATATATATATATATTGTTATGAAATTGTTCACCCTGTATAGGGAATTTTTGAAATTAATATTTTTTTAAAAGTTAATTTATTAAAAGATTATTCAAAGTTAATTGTTATGTTTATTAAATAAGATAGGAGAGTTTGATATGCAGGTGAAGAATAGGAAACGGAAGGTATTATAGATAGATTGGCAATAAATTTAACAAAAGTGAAAGAATCTTAAAAATTTTTAAAATAATGAATGTTGTTATAATAAAATTGAAATTTTGGAATTGTCATACATGAAATTTAAGTCAGATAGTAAACAGGGAATATAGGGTAATAACCTAAACTAAGGCTGAGGTATTAAAAAAAATCTAGTGGTAACAAAAAATAAAAAAAAAAAAAGAAAAATAATAAACAGAGGGTTGTCAAACAATTTTTTTGAGGATTGTCATTAATTGAAAAATTTTTTAAAATAATATTTAGAAATGTGTTAATATAAAAATAAGGTTGTTAAAGTAGAGAAATTATAAGAAATAGGACAATTGTTAAAACAAAATATTTTCAAAAAAATAAAAAAAAAAATCCAAAAGAACGATTTTTTTTGAAAAGCAAGCAATTTGGGATACATTTGAAGAAGGAAGATAGGATAAGGGTTGAGGAAGTAAATGAGCGAAGCTGGTCAGAGGAAGTATTTGAAGATGAATTTGTCGGAGGAGTATTAAGAAGAAAAAGTAGATAGGATACAGAATCGTAGAAAAGAAGAACCGAAGAAAGAATTGTGAAGAGGCCAAAATTATATTTTTTTTTTAATATTTGTTTTGTAATGTTTATTATTTTTTTAACTAGGACCCAGCCAAAATTCTGAGAGAAATTGTAAATATCATTACAATATATATGTGTTTTGTGAAAACTTCTTTGACGCATTGAGCGCTTTTTTAAACACAAATTTTGATTAAATGTTGATACTTTACAGAGGACCTTATTTTAGGCCTTATGCTTGTATTGGTTTATTTATAAATTAAAATCTGTATATAACCACCATCTATATACCAATATTAACATTATTTGCATTTTTGCCAAGTCGATTTAATATTTTGAAATTTTGAAATCGACCAGCTGCAGTTTTGTCTAATTATTCCTCTCCAAGATTTCTCGTCCCCCTCGCCTCTTTGTAGCGACTATTCCTCAAATGGCGCTTTGAGACTCTACTTATAGTAGTGCTTAATCCTTTCACTGCTAATAAACTCAACTCAAGTTCTTTATTTAAGATAGGAGCAAAAAAGGGAAAGGTAATTTTTATTGATTATACATTCTTCCAAAATATTTTGGCGAGTTTGATTTTTTAACTCCATGTTGTAGCACCACTGTCCAATTATTATTAGTATTAACCTCTAACAAAACACGAATATTTTTATTTTTTGAGGACTGCGGAATACGATGAAAATGATTTTCACCGGAACCTTAAAACTTGCAATACATATACTTACGTTTTATTATTATTTTTAACACATAAAACTCGTTTCTCATTACCGGTTTATTAAATTCCTGAAATGGCAACTCTGATTTTAAATAACCAATTCATATGAATGGTTGTAATGTCTCTTCAATACAATACATGTGTATTGTATGTAAACGAGATGTAATTGCTAATCATGTGATTAGGGCCATAGGATATTATACATGTGTATAATACTTCAGGTAAAATACCGGTATTCTAAAATAGAAAATTTTAAACCTAAAACAAATGATAACTTACTCGTATTATCATATATTTTTCATATTTCGTTCTTTAATTTTCCGAATTTTGTCTTAAATTCCAGTTTCTTTTTTAATTTATTTTACCACTAAAATACACAACTTTACCCGAACACACAAAGAAATTAAGTGAGGATTTATCATCGGACAGGTGACGCAGAGAGATAAGGTATTAGCTAAGACATAGGCGTGGTTGTGGGTATTTAACAAAAATTTAGGTGTATCTTTAAATATTGTGAACTCTCGAACATTCCAAAGTAATGGAACTACATGTGTGTCATTATGTATTCATGAATTATCTCACCACTTTTGCTAATACGACGAAACCCGACCTGGCTAGACAATATTGTTATCTCCGGACACCGACTTCCTTCTAACAAAGAAAATCGTAATTCATTTAGTCAGTTGTTAGCATTCTTATTATAAACTTATAATTGTATTCTTCAGTATTTTAGTAATAAACGTTTTTAAATCAAAGTTTCAACCCTTAGTCTTGTAATTGGCGCAGTCAGTAGGATTGCCGGGATCGAACGTATCGAACGATCGGTTTTCGTTTAACGATTAATCGGCAATCGAACTTAACAAAAAAAAAAAAAAAAAACCTGTGAACTGTTCGTGCAGGTGTTTGAAGTAGAGTGAATCAGTTGCTGATCTTCCAGTCTATCATAGACCTACAAATCATCCCTCTGTGCAGCCGTTCTCGAGGAAATAGAAGAATCGCTTTTCCTGCAAGGTGGACGTATTGGAATAGACAAAAATAGCTGGACTAATACGGATTCCTTATAGTGGCTAAGAATTATGATAATATACCTTATTTTTATGTAAGTGCATTTTTACCAATTTATGTCTTTAAAACAATTGGAGAATTTATTTGAACAAGTTTCTATATCGACTTCAACTGACTCGGACAAACATTTAGATCAACCTAATAGTAATACTAGTAATTCAGATATATTTTCACGTTATTTGAATAATAGCTTAAAATTAAAAACAAATAAAATGGCGACTTTTAAACCGGAGTATTTGAACTGCGTCCCAACTTTTGACGGCGACGCAAATGAATTAAATCGCTTTCTGTCGACAGCTGAAAGCATAATTAATAATTTTTATGACGAGGCAAACCCAAATAATTTTCAAAATACTTATTTAATTAATTCACTTATCGGTAAACTTACCGGAAACGCAAAATTAATTGTCAATATTCAAAGTATAAATAATTGGCAAGATCTAAAAACTACTTTATACAGGAACTTTGCGGACCAACGTGATGAGGCTTGTTTAAATAGAGATTTAGTGATGCTAAAACAAGGTCAAAATGAAAAACCACAACAATTCTATGAAAAATGTCTTCATATTTTAAACCTTTTATGCTCCTATGTAGATACGCATGAACAAACAAAGGCGCATAAAGACTTAAAAAGAGTATTATATAATAATTTAACATTAAATACGTTTTTATCTGGCTTAAGAGAGCCTTTAGGAACAACCATCAGGTGTATGAGACCTAAAGACTTAAATGAAGCTTTGCAATTTATAATTCAAGAAGAGAACATTCAGTATTATCAGCATTTTACAAATAAAAATCCAAATAAACAAAATTTTTCCCAGCCAAGAGTTAACACTCAGTTTAGGCAAAATTCTCCCCAAAATTGGCGTACTTATTCGTCCAATTTCAATTCGCACACTCCAAATAATTTATTTAGAACACAAAACCACTTTCCGACAGGACCTGTAGCTATTAATCCACGAACAGACATAACGCCACCTAGGTTCCCCAGAAGTTCTCAAGTTTTCAGACAACCGACACAAAATCAAAATGTTTTTCGTCCCAACCAATTTAGAAATTTCGAAAACCCTACGCCTATGAGCACTACAACGAGAAATACCGGTTTCAAAAATAGCCAAAATATTCCAAGCACTTCCAGGCAATTTAATCCACCTCAAAGAAACTTTGTTCCAGAGGAACATTTTAATTTAGAATTTTACGAAAACGCTCCACCTCAAAATAGTACGCTTAATGAAAATGCTATACCAGACTTATTTGAAGATAATACAAATTTTCAGGAAGAGCCACAGACTTCCGCAGATATAACACATAATAAAATTTTTCTAAACCATTACACCTTAGACGAGTTGCCTTTTGTCGAATTTCCCGAATATAATATAAAAATTTTGATAGATTCTGGATCGACAAAATCATTTATTGATCCCAATTTTATAAATAAATTTTTTCCAAATTCTATTCAAAATGATCCATTTGTTGTTACATCTGTATTCCAAGACTCTTATCACGAACACAGTGCTTGTATACCCGCATCTAATATTTTTAACATTTCTGGGAATTTAAAGTTTTATCTCTTCAAGTTTCATAAAATTTTTAGTGGACTGCTAGGAATAGATAATTTAAAATATCTACAAGCAAGATTAGATTTCGAAAAAGGGTATCTTATTACACCTCACGCTAAAATAAAACTGCAATATTATAATACGAGAAATGAATTGAATTTTATCTCTGTACCAGCACGTACAGAACAAGTGATAAAAATTAAAACGTCTGTTAAAAACGGTTTAATAATAATTCCTTACACAAAAATAGATAATTGCGAAATCCCTGAATGCCTTACTAATGCAAAAAATGGCGAAGCGATAACCACAATTTTAAATAGTTCTAGTGAAGAAAAAACAATAGATTTTTCAAAACCATTAGAGGTAGACGAATTTGACAATTATCAATTTGAAAAATTCGATTTGAATAATTATGACAATTCCCATCGTCCGAATTTTGACTTTTCCAAAATTCGAACTGATCACTTAAATTCTGAGGAGAAGAAATTAATTTTAAACTTATGTCAAGAATATGCTGATATTTTTTACGATAAAAATACTCCTCTGTCTTTCACTAATAAAATCAAACACCAAATTAAAACGTTTGACGAAAATCCAGTTTATGGTAAAACTTATAGGTATCCTTTTGTTCACAAAGCAGAAGTAGAAAGGCAAATTAATAGTATGTTAGAACAAAAAATAATTAGACCTAGCTCTTCCCCGTTCTGTAGCGCTATTTGGGTCGTTGCCAAAAAGCGCCCAAGCTCTTTAAGCCTTACGAATCCTTCAAACGCGCAAACTTGGCGTGTCGTAGTAGATTATAGGAAATTAAATGAAAAAACGATAACAGACAAATATCCTCTACCTAATATCGCTGATTTGCTGGATAAACTAGGGAAATGTCAATATTTTTCAACTTTGGACCTTGCTAGCGGATTCCATCAAATTGAAATGGAAGAACGCGATATTCCTAAAACAGCCTTCAGCACAGAAAATGGCCACTACGAATATTTACGTATGCCGTTCGGGCTAAAAAATGCTCCGGCCACTTTTCAGAGAATCATGGACAATATCCTCAGAGGTATTCAGAATGAAAAGTGCCTGGTTTATTTAGATGATATAATTATTTTTTCTACCTCCCTTCAGGAGCATATTGAACGACTTCGGGAAGTATTTCAACGGTTAAGAGAATCAAATTTTAAACTTCAAATTGACAAATCAGAATTCTTAAGAAAGGAGGTTGCTTACCTGGGCCATGTTGTAACTCCAGACGGAGTTAGGCCGAATCCAGACAAAATTCGAGCAATTAAAGATTTTCCAATTCCAAAAACCACAAAACAAATAAAGGGATTTTTAGGACTATTGGGATACTATAGAAGGTTTATAAATAACTTTGCAAAAATAACAAAACCCCTTACAAAATGTTTAAAAAAGGGAGCTCAGATCGTACATGATCAAGAGTTTGTAAATTGTTTTGAAAATTGTAAAAATTTATTAATTAATGAACCGATCTTACAGTACCCAGATTTCAATAAACCATTTAATTTAACTTGCGATGCCAGTAACGTAGCGCTAGGGGCAGTTCTTTCTCAAGGCCCCATAGGCCAAGATCTTCCAGTGGCGTACGCCTCACGTACCCTAAACGATTCTGAAGCAAATTACAGTACGATCGAAAAAGAACTACTCGCGATTGTTTGGGCAACAAAATATTTTAGACCCTATTTATTTGGTCGCCAGTTTAAAATTATTACAGATCATAAACCATTGCAATGGCTATTTTCTCTAAAGGACCCTAGCTCAAAATTATTGAGATGGAGAATCAGATTGGAAGAATATGATTATGAAATAATATACAAGCGCGGAAAATTAAATTCTAATGCGGACTGTTTATCAAGAATTGAACTAAATACAAAAGATATTAAAGATTGTAATGACCTTGTAAACGAATGTCAGAATAATCCACTGAAACTTTTAGAAGACGATAACGTTTCAATGAAAGTTCACACAGACGACATTGACTATACTATCGACGACATACTAGAAACATTTGATAATCAAGAAAACGATCACGAACAACCTGCCGACGATAACGCTACAATTCATACAAATGCCGAAGGAAATCCAATAGTAGGAATCCCAATTACCGAGTCACCAGTAAACCTCGGAAAGAATCAAATAGTTATTTCATCCGTATTGCATTCACCAGCAAAACCTAAAATTAAAATTCTATTCGAAAGAAAGCAACGAATCTTAGTCCAAATCTCGGATAATAATTTTGACAAAGACATTATAAACTTTGTGAAAGACTATATTGCTCCAAATTTACCGTATTACTTATATTTTGAAAAATCTTCAATAAAATTTAGAAAATGCACATCGAAATTAATCGATGTTACCGAAAAAACCGATATTCCAGAAATTATTCAAGCATACCACGAAGGTAAAAGTAACCATCGTGGCATCGACGAAACATTAACGCGAATTAAAAAAGTATACTATTGGCCAAATCAGAAGGAATCAGTACAAACCTATATTAACGAATGCGATATCTGTCAAAGAAGTAAATACGAGAGAAATCCTATAAAAATGGAGATGAATATCACTCCAACAGCCTTAAAACCTTTTGAAATAATCCACATGGACACGTTTACACTCGACGGTTCTAAATTTCTTACAATCATCGACACTTTTTCTAAATATGCGCAAGCGTACCCATTAACTTCTCTAGAAGCCACACAAATCAGTAACCACTTAATTACCTTTTTTAGTCACCACGGCGTACCCAAACAAATCATAGTTGATAACGGAACCGAATTTAAAAATTCAGTTATTAACGAACTTTTAAGTCTTCACAAAATAAAAGTACATTTTTGCTCCCCTAATCACCCGCAATCAAATTCGCAAATTGAGAGGACTCATTCAACCTTTATTGAACACGTTAGGCTTTTAAATACACGCGGTTTTCTAAAAACTCCGATTTCAATGAAAATGATCTACGCAATTTTGGCATACAATCATACAATTCATTCTGCTACAAAATTAAGACCGATAGACATTATTAACGGCCATATCCAAACCGAAAATCCATTTGACATAGATATTAATAAAATTCTTATTAACGATTATGTAAATGATCATAAAGAAAGGACTAAAGAACTCTATAACAAAATAAATGAAGACTTGACAAAACGTAAAGAAAAAATTATCGAAAAAACAAATAAAAACCGAGACAAACCTGACACTTTCAAAGATAAATCTGAAACTTACGTTAAAAAGCACATCAGACAAAAACTTGCTAATAAATTTCAAAAAATGACTACAATAGCTGAAGTTAACGAAGAAGGAAAAACAGCTAAAGTTCATTTAGATAATTTAAAACGCCCTTGAAAGAAACCATATAATTTAGTATCCTAATTATACCTTTTTATTTCAGACTACCCCTTGCCTTCGGATCCCAAGAGAAAATTATTATTAAAAATTTAGAAAATAATGCTGGAATAATTCCACTGAAATTAGGCTCAGCTAAAATTCAAGAATACGCACATACATTAATCCATTATTATGACTTAAATCCACTAATATTAGGAATTAACAGATTAGGATTAGAATCCGATAAATTTCTCGAGAAAATTAATGAAACTCACCACGTTACGAATTATAAAAAAATATTAGATTGGGCAAAAACAAAAACGGAAAACAAAATTAAAGAAATTTTACCCCATCCGTTGCGGTACAAACGGGGCTTAATAAATGCCGTAGGATCCATATTTAAATCATTAACCGGTAATTTAGATGCCAGCGATGGCGAACGTTACGAAAAACTTATCGAAACCTTACAAATTAATCAAAACAAACTTGCCTCAAACATTGCAAAGCAAAATTCAGTTTCAATAAAAATTATTGAAAAATTTAACTCAACTATTTCAGAAATATTTAACAATGAAAAAGTCTTACAAGCAAAATTAATAGCGATTGAGTCGTCAAAAGGGGACAGTACATTATTTCTTATGGATACACTAAACCAGTTTATTAATATGTATGAAATAATATTATCTATTTTAGAAGATATCGAAAATTCATTATCATTCTCTAGACTAAATATAATGCATCCTAGTATAATCAAAACAGCTGATTTTTACACTGAATTACTAAAGTTGCGATCTAAATTAAATTCTAATCAATTACCTTTAGAAGTAACACTAGAAAATACGTTAATATTTGAGAAACTAGTAACGATCGATTGTTTCATTTTAAATAATAGAATAACCTATTTGCTAAAAATTCCAGTAACTTATTCATACAACTTTGAATATTTTCGTTTATATATAAACCCGTCTTATAAGCAGGGTCAGTTTAAGGCGATAATTCCTAAAAATAAATATTTATTAAAAGACAAAATGCACTTTACATTTGAAAACGGTAAATGTCGTAAAATAAGGTCACGATCCTATATCTGCGATAACTTAGAGCCACAACAGCTGACTAAAGCCAACAGCTGCGAAATTCAGCTTCTCCACTTGGCAGACACCTCAATCTGTCAACAAACTTACCTAGAGATACCTGGACCAATTATCTCTCACTTAGAAGATTCAAACGTGTGGATTGGTATATTTCCAAATTATACTACAATCAACCTACAATGTGCAGATCAAGTTGAAATTTTGAAAATCATCGGTACACATTTAATGGACATACCTGTCGACTGTCAAGTCAAAGCAGACAGTTTTCAAGTAATCAATAAAGAAACCATCATCAACAGAAATCAACCCATACTAATTCCCGATCTAACCGAAACTAATCTCTCGAAACCACCGACATATACGATCCATTTACAAGAAACTCAGCTCGACGACCTTCAAGAACTAAAATCTCAACTGGTCAACAATAAACCAGAACTGCTTGACCTGAACAATGTTGACTACAAATATTATTCATCGCATATATTGATTTCGATTATTTATTTTTTAATCGTGATCACTATCATCTACCTAGTCTACAAGAAATGTAGAAAACCAACACCAAGACCAGTGGAAGAAACCGGACCAGGGATTAACCTTCAAGATGTTCAACTCCCTCGCTACCCTCAAAGTTGAAAGTTCGAGGGGAGGAATTATCTCACCACTTTTGCTAATACGACGAAACCCGACCTGGCTAGACAATATTGTTATCTCCGGACACCGACTTCCTTCTAACAAAGAAAATCGTAATTCATTTAGTCAGTTGTTAGCATTCTTATTATAAACTTATAATTGTATTCTTCAGTATTTTAGTAATAAACGTTTTTAAATCAAAGTTTCAACCCTTAGTCTTGTAATTCATGAGGAGGAGATTGTGAAATATAATTAAAATCTATGTTCAAGAAAAGCTTTGTACTCGAAAGATTATACTCGTTTGAAGTAAACCACAGTTTGTGCCAAGTAATATTTTTCGGTACAATAAGAAAATAAATGTTAAATCAAATGTAGGTTTAATCTTGTATTTTAAGATTAAAAATTATTAATCTGAGACTAAATTATTTCATCCAAATGTAGAATTGTTACCAAATCCAAGAATGCTTTTAAGTTTGTTGTAAGTATAATTTGCTCTTAAAGCTGACCAATTCGTACTTGATCCAATGTTTTAGGACTCAGTTCAATATTATAATGGTCTTAAATTCAAATGGAACTAATATTATCTTAAGCATTAAAATTTCAGAGCAAGAATTAAATATTCAAATCAAAAACCTATGTACTTCACATAAGACTAGTGAGAACAAACTCATTGTACGGTATTGCCAGCTCGAACTTTTTTAAAATACAACCTCAGCACAGGTGTATAGCCACACATATAGGGAAGTCGGAGTTTACATTATTTTTCAGCAAACCTACAGACAAGCTGGCAAATCAGCATCACTCGTTCAATAAGATCGAGTTAGAGACCTTTATTTGTTCTTTATTATTAGTGCAAGTGCAAGCGTGCATTATTTTGGTAAGAGTGAAAAATTAGTGAAATTGGAATAGAAGAATTATTAACCTCTTGGGACCTGGGTGAGCTAATACCGATATTTACATGTAAGTAAATTGAGTTCACTTACTTGTAGATAGGAAAATACAATTACTATAAGAACACACGAGGCAAAATACAAAATGTGATAGAAAATAGCTAATGCCGACAAATATGTACCTAATATGCTTATTCCTGTCATTTCTGTAGTAAACAGTATTAGGTATGCTGTTTGTGAGATTTTTTATAACGAATAATTTCACAGTTCATTTTTTTTAAGTCTAAAATTGCAGGGTGTGTAAAGGAATTTAATGCATGTAATAATAAAATTGTAAAAAATATTTTTCAGTGAATTATTGCTCAAAAACTATCTTTTGTTATTTTTAAATAGGTGTATACAGGACAGGATGATTTTTCTTAAGGAATGCCCCAAATTTTATAGAATTTATAGATTATATGTAAAAAATAAGTATTTTTTATTACACTTAAGGTCTTAAATTATTACTTTTGGAACCAAAGATCTTTAAAAACGAGGTTTTTAACTTAACACTTGGTACAAAATTTGAGAAAACACCTTTCTTGTTTTTCTATTTTAATACCTACAATGGCTTTGCAATTAATAAAATTGTCTTATTATTTTTTAAGCCCATGAAATAAATGATGAGAACATCTTCAAACTGGATGAGTTAATTAAAGAAATTATCCCAATTATAGGCCAGAGGATTAAATTTTTACAAGAGTGGAAAGAATTAAAAGCGCTATCTTTAATATTTAAGTTTGTTTATATTTTTTGTATTGTATGTAATATTTCTTTTTTTTTTAATTTTTAATATCGTGTTTTATTTTTTTTAATTCTTAATTGTTTTGTTTCATATAGTCTAAAAGTTATTTATCTACGACTTGCTTTAAAAAATAAATATTATTTTGTTGTTTAATATCTAAGACTGTTTATTTCTTTTTGTTTGTATGTTGTATTGTAATGTTTAAAAATAAAAATTGTTACCAATTTAAATGTTTTTTCAAATTTTAAAGCCGTCTGTCGACATACCAAATACCTAAAAACATAGAACCATATATTCTCGAAAAACTAGGGACGCTTAAAATTAGGATAAATTGTATGTGTTAGTTTATGGTTATTGTTCGTATATATTCAGTCTAAAAGAGTTGACAAATTTCAACATTAGCGGAAAATATATACAGTGTGGACGGACCTAAAATTAAATATTCCGAGCTGAAATACACCAGATGTTTCCACGTTTTTATTAGTAAGGGCTATATACGTATATGATTTTTGAAAACACTATTTTTAATAAGATTTCCAAGGTCGTATTCACTATAATTAAGAAAATAGCCATGCAAACCGTTTAAAATCGTATTGAAAAAATAGTGCTTTCCTCACTAATAATAAAAAGAGATAATTCTAGCTCTTAATTTCTATTCGTCTAGTTGTAGAAATGTATATTTAATGTATAACGTCCGCAATATAAGTATTATAAATTTTTGGCCAATGTTGAAATTTGGACAGACTTTTTGTGACTGAATGTATACGACTGTAAACTAACACTTACAAATTATTCTATTTTAAGCTTTGCTTTCGAGAATATCTACTAATTTTAATTCAATAGTAAGACTTAATTAAAGGCAAGAACAGTCTGTTCTTATTTCAAGACAAACAGTTTCTTTGAATAAAACTGTTTTATCATTCAACCAAAATCAATTTATTTTATAGCTAGTATTAACATTTTTTGAAACAAACTTAGTTGCACTAGATTTAAGAACAACGTATCATTAAATGTAATTTATATTAAACTTGAACTATTAAAATATATCTTGCTACAAGATAATAATTTCTTGAATGAAAATAAAGTATATTTAAAGAACGTTTAAGTGTATTTCATTTAAGATTAGAATATACTGCAATTGGATTTCAGATAGTCTTAAATTAAATGGATATATTTTAGTTAAGGCAACTTGATTTTAATCTTGAAGCAAAATTAATTCGCTATTGTTGAACAAGCATTACTATAACCTTAAATCGAGATTAGTTTTACTTGCGGATATGTAAACACAACAAACCATTGAAATAAGATCATTCATCTTAAATATAGTATACACATTTTCTTCTGTGAATAATAATCATCAAAAAAAAAACAAGAATGACACATATAAGACAAGAACAAAAAGAAGTGATGTTGGAGTTCATGAAGGAAAGACCAAAATTTTATACCGCAAAATTTTCACCAGAGTTTACAAAAAAGCATTCTAAATGCTCATCCAAATGGGACCAAAAAAGAGTGGAGTGTTTGGAGTAAGGTAAATCTATAGAATATACCTATTTATGTCTTGTACAATACGTATTACCATATTTTGCACTTTAGGGACTCTTAAAAAGGTATTCCCACATTTTTTTTTTTTTTTGTAGACATGGATTGACATAAAAAAATATAGCAAAGCAAAATTATTTACATCTATTTTATACAAAAAAATCACTCACAGAAAACAAGGTATTGACTTAATTTTATTATGTTTGGTTATTTTCATTGTCATTTTCATTTTCTCTTACTTGGGACCAGTAGACTTTGCACTTCGCTTAGGGAGAAATGGTTTAAAGAATACAGTATTTTCAGTCTCAGGGAGCCACGCCTACTTTTACGTCACTTTCTCTCATCATTTCTACTCTCAGATATTCAAGAATAGGGGACCTGAATAGAGTTTTTCAAGGGCTTTCCAATGACGTATTGCAAGTCAAATTCCGTGACATATTACGTCTGTCAATTTTTGATAGTGACACTTCTATTTGACAGATGTACAATAACTAATTGGTTCTTCCGACGAATAACCCAAACCCATATACCAAAATTTCAGCTCAATCGGATTAAACGAGTGGGAGAATACAGACAGACAGATACACAGACAGACAGACAGACACATAGACAGATGGACTTCCATCTTTATCTCGAAAATTTTTCCCTTCTCAGAGGTGAGTCGGGAAAGGAAAAAGATTATTTTAATTTTGTCGAAAACAACATTGGCGATTTTGTTGAAAATTTAAAAAAATACTAGTCTATCTTTCTGAGGCGTCAACTTAAACCTAAAATCAACTATCTGTCAATTTTACTTCCTTATAATAATTTACAAAATGGTAATTATTCTGGTTAGAAGAATGTTTTCCGAAGTCTTTTATTTTATTTTTAAAATAACTCGGTTTAAATTTATTAAAATATAAAACCTGCTTTTCTACTTGTTCCCAGGCATTTTTTTCTGTTTGAGGCCAAAAGAAATCTACAAGCGAACTTAATGCATCTCCAACGACAGGAACATGCGAAACTCCAAAAGCAATAACACTTTTAAGAAGTTCTCCAGTATCTATGGTAAAGTAACTGACATCAACATCATCAAATTCTGGGTAACCATTATACCAATCGTAAGCATGAACATAAGCTTTCGTAGCATCATTGTTTGTAACTTTAAGACCTGCAAAGATCATAATAATTAATTACATTTTTAGGTCCGGTACTTTGTGCTCTTGTTAAATTTTTGATTAGTTAATCATAATGTTAAACTAATCATGATCAAATTAACAGAAAAGTCGTAAATGGATACTTTATAAGTAACTTTGACAACGATTAGTTAATCAATGTTTGATTTAAAATTTGAGTAGTGGTAACACTATCTCTTCTTCTTTTTTCATATTAAATTGCATTTATTCAAATTTGATGTAAAATGTTAAACGTACGTTTTAAGATAGGTGTCATGTATTAGAAAGAAAAAGTTTTACACATCGTGTCGAATTTTAAATATATGTCAGTTACCAGTTTTAGGAAATTTTGAGTTTTTTTTAATGTTCACTTGACTTGGTGTATATTGTTGTGATTTTTATTTTATTTTAAATAATTTGCATGAAATAGACGATAATTTTGATGATGATGATGAACTTATTGATTATATTCGTAATCAACGAACTTATACTGTGAACACGTGGAGACCCCATGAATAAGTGGGATGATATAGAATTTTATAAAAGGTTTCGATTTTCAAAAGAATCAGTTCGATTTATTCTTGATGAAATAAAAATAAATTGTCGTCGAATGTCAAATCAAATTTATGCACAGAACAAGCCAAATCAGAATTCTAAACCATAAAGTACCGAAATTCTCTGTTAAAATTTAATTTTCTGTTAAATTAAATTAATCAGCTTACAAAGTACCGGGCCTTAATCGAATAATAATAGATGGCAACGCCATATGATGACTAAAACTATACAACCTATTTCATCTTTATATGAATCATTAGTGGCACTTTGTCAAATTATATAGGTAATTCCAATGTCAAGTGCGCATTCAAGATGTTTCACGTATTATATCGTATTTAGTGAAACCGTGTAATAGTATATTACATAACGAGTGAGGAAAGTGGAATATTTCGTACGAGAGGTAGTTCAGCACGAGCCGCGTAGCGGCGAATGCGGAACGTAACGAGTACATGAAATCCACTTTCCAACGAGTTTTGTACACTATTTTCCCTACGACCAACAATATTTTAAGATAGTCTATTTGGTTTTCTCATATGACACGATTATTTTTGGTGATGTACATTCACATTCGCTATCACTGTCAACTTCCATTTTTTATGTAAGAAATCGAAATTTAAATTTTTTGTTGATTTGCTATAAAGTAGAATAATTTAAACTTTAAAAATATCTTTTATAAAAGTACCTAATTATTTTGTTCAGAATTCACAAAACATAGAAACAGTAATTTCTTTAAAATTTTGACATAAGCCTACTTTATTACATTTCACTTTTATAAAAAAATAACCTTAGCATCAAGCCAATTAAAAAAAATATTTTAAATAATTTTTATACATTTTTTACTTTAATAACATGAAAATTTGCAATTTTAAACCTAAACTTAATTTTGAATTACAAACTATTAATAAATTTAAGAATCGGATTAGAAGATGTATGCAACACACAATACAAAAACGTCTGTCTAGTTATAAGTACACATCTAGCCTGGTTAACATGTATTCTGCCGATCATGCAGAAATAGGATATTCTTCCCACCTCGGCGCTGGAGAACAAAACCAGTTGTTTTCCGGCTTTTTGAGCTTTTATTATTATTCTTGTAAAAACTCATATAATATTTAATAAAGTTCCGCTTTTCAAAATTATAAGTTTTTTTAAAAAACTAGTTTTCGTGATTGAACCTAAAAGTGGCGCAGTCAGTAGGATTTACCCAACGGTTTCGGCAACAAAAATCGTGTCAAACCGGTCTATTTTAATAGTTTAACGGCAAAAATCGAAGCCGCGAAATTAGTGATTGAAAAATAAAAACTTTTTGGAAAGTGTATATCCAAGCAGTGGACACACATCGCTGAAGTTTGGAGACCCTGGAAGAAGCCCACATAGCCAATTCCAGTTAAATTAGGCACTACCTGGGAGAAGAGACAGCATCGCTCAACCCCTCAACTAGCAGTAAGAAAATGAAAACCATATTGGCACTTGCGTAAGAAATTTTGCTCTCCTTTATTTTTCTATCATTTATATATTTTTCCAGTTGAAAATATTGGTGATTTTTATTTTTGCATTTGGGAGCTATATATTTATTTAAAATATAAGAATAATATTTTATGTCTGAAATAGACGACCTAGCTACTTTATTAAACAAATCGATTAATTTAAGAGATTCATTTAACATAAATTCAACAATATATTTTTCAGTTTCAAGTATGGCTAATCGTAATTATTCACTTTTAAAATTATATGTGGACACAGTACCAAATTATGACGGTAGCCCTCATACTTTGGGTATATTTTTAGATTCTTGTGCAAGTTTAATAAAATAATTTTCTGATCAGCAGAACGCTGCTGCACCTATACATTCATATATTTTGCGAGCAATAATAGGTAAATTAACAGGCCGAGCTTTGAGTCTAATAGGCTCACGCACAGAATTAACAGTTTGGTTAGATATAAAAAATTTATTAAAATTAAGCTTTGGAGATCAAAGAAATCTCAATTGTCTCGTACAAGATTTGATTTCCTTGTACCCTTCAAAAAATTAAACTCCTTATAAATTTGGTATGCGTTTCC
This sequence comes from Neocrepidodera transversa, assembly GCA_963243735.1. Taxonomy (NCBI): domain Eukaryota; kingdom Metazoa; phylum Arthropoda; class Insecta; order Coleoptera; family Chrysomelidae; genus Neocrepidodera; species Neocrepidodera transversa. The sequence continues at coordinate 26,030,110 of OY725350.1, forward strand.
AAGACTCTAGAAGTTTAATTATGTCTAAAATAAACTTGTCAAATTTTTCAGCTGAAGAAAAACGTATTAGAATTGAAAATTATAACGAATTATCTCTTAACACATTCATTCGTGGTCTTACAGGTCAATTATAAAATAATATTCGCCTTCGTAACCCTAACAGTCTCGAACAGGCAATGTCATTTGTAATTGAAGAAGAAAATTTTCTTTATAGTACACAAAAAAGTAACTTTTTAAATTCTCAAAATTTTAGACCAATGCAACGAATGACACCTTCAAATAATAGAAATCAGTTCTCTAAACCACCACAAAGACAACCATTTTATTCTAGCAATTTTGGTAGTAATTTTAATAATAACAATTCACGACCAAATCAAAATTTTAATAATAATTTTACGAGATGAAATCAACCTTTTAATAATAATTATACAGGACAAAATAACAATTTTCAAAATACAAATTTTTATAGATCAAATCAAATAAATCAGCCAAATTCAAACAATTTTCAAAATTTTAATCGAAATCCAAATTATTTCCGACAAAATAGTCAAATTTCTAGAAACACAAATTTCTATAATAAACCAAAATATACTCCGGAACCGATGGATACATCTTCTGGAAATACTCGTAAAAATAATCACAATTTATCTTTACAAAATTTAGATGAATTCGAAAATCCTTTCGAAAACCTATTTAATAATGATAATCGCGAATTCTCAGAAAATAATCATGTGAAAGTTAATATGTCTAACGAAGATTCATATGATATACAAACTCCTTATCAAAGTCAAATATTTAATGCTAATAATACATAACAGCTTACTAGTTCTCTTGAACCCACTCAAAGTTCATTTTACTCTACAGTTGATAACAAAAAAATAAATTTTCACATGGACGCCTCGCGACAGACAGAAATATGATAAATCTAAACTTAGTTAGATCAAATTTACCTTATATTTTTATTCCTGAAATAAATGCTAATTTTATGATAGATACTGGCAGCAGTAGAAGCTTGATAAATCCTAAGTTAGCTTATAAGTTTTATAAAAAATATATTTTTAATGAAGATTTTAACATACAAACAGTGCATAGTATAAGTTACCATAATGAAGTAATGAAAATTCCAATTTTTAGTATTTTTAATGTTAATGATCAGCATAAATTTTATCTTTTTGACTTTAGTAGAAAATACGATGGACTTATAGGTATCGATTTACTTAAGCAATTAAAAGCATCAGTTGATTTAGATAAAAAATTAATAATTACGCCTATGGTTCATATACCAATAATTTACGAATCCGAAATATTAACTAATTTAAAAAATAAACTAAAAGTTAATAATTATCAAATTAATATTCCAGAAAGAACAACAAAGGTTGTTAAAATACCGGTTAATGTAGAAAATGGCGAAGGATATATTAACTATATTAAATTCGATAATCAATTAGAATCTCCAGAAGCGATATTAAATATAAAAAATTACTTTGCAATTACCACAATAACAAATTCTAGTACTATTCCAAAAACCATTAATATTACAGGTCCTTTTGAAATAGAACCATTAAATTTAAGCTCTATTAACTTTTTAGAAAAAATGGAAACAGACGAAATAATTGATAGGGTCATAGATAAAATGTTAAAAGAAAATTTAGAAAAAATAAATTTAGAACACTGTAATTTAGAAGAACAAGAAGCAATAAGAAACTTGTGTTTTGAATATAGGGATGAATTTATTGCGAAAAAATTCGATTATCATTTTCAAATACTATTAAACATAAAATTAACTTATCAGATGAAACTCCAATTTATACAAAATCGTATCGTTATCCAGAAATATATAGGGCAGAAGTAAAATCACAAATCGAAAAAATGCTATCACAAGGTATTATACGTCATTCATCCTCCCCATTTAGTAGCCCCCTTTGGATTATTGAAAAAAGGCGTATTGATAAATCAAATAAGCGTAAATATCGCTGTGTTATTGATTATCGAAAATTAAACGAAAAGACTAATGACGACAAATACCCACTTCCGAATATTACGGACATTTTGGACAAATTAGGTAAAAGTCAATATTTTAGCACATTGGATTTAGCTAATGGCTTCCACCAAATACAAATGGAAGAAAATGACATACAAAAGACAGCTTTTTCTACAGAACAAGGTCACTTTGAATTTAATCGAATGCCATTTGGCCTCAAGAATGCTCCAAGCACCTTTCAAAGAGTGATGGATAATATTCTTAGGGGCCTACAAAATGAAACTTGCTTAGTATATCTTGACGATATTGTTATTTATAGTACCTCTCTTCAAGAGCACATTATAAGACTTAGACAAATATTCGAAAGACTGAGACAAGCTAATTTTAAGATACAATTAGACAAATCAGAATTTTTACGAAAAGAAGTTAACTATTTAGGACACGTTATAACTCCGAATGGTGTCAAACCCAATCCTGACAAAATTTCAGCAGTAAAAAATTTCCCAATACCTAAAACCCCAAAAGAAATTAATTGATTTCTTGGTTTAGTAGGGTATTACCGTAAATTTATTAAAGACTTTGCTAATATTACGAAACCTTTAACTATATGCCTAAAAAAGGGAGCTAAAATTGTTCATGACCAAGATTTTATTAACGCTTTTAATACTTGCAAAGAATTATTAACTAACGCACCGATTCTTCAATATCCCGACTTTTCACAAAAATTTATACTGACAACAGACGCTTCAAATTATGCACTTGGCGCAATTTTATCACAAGGGCCTGTAGGCTCAGACAAACCAATCGCTTATGCTTCGCGAACATTAAACGATTCTGAACAACGATACAGTAGAATCGAAAAAGAATTGCTAGCAATTGTATGGGCTTGCAAATACTTTAGACCGTACCTGTATGGAAGAAAATTTACAATTATAACAGATCATCGTCCACTTGTTTGGCTTTTTAAATTACGCGAACCAAATTCAAAATTAGTTCGATGGAAACTTAAACTTGAAGAATTTGATTACGATGTAGAATATAAAAAAGGAAAATCAAATACTAATGCAGATGCACTATCTAGAGTTTTAATAAATGCACTTGAAAACGAATCAATGATTAATAATCCCGGAGACATTAACGACGAAACTTTACAATTTCTTAGACGATTATCAGAAGATCCAATTAATAATGACAATATAAATAATCAACCAACTAATCAACCAAAAGTAAATATTTTATCAGACGTACAAATTAAAAGTCCTAATACAATAAACTAACTGTTAAACAAGATAATTATGAAAATCACAAAATCATAACCGTTGAAGTTCCAACAGAAAATAACCACGACTTAATTTTTGAATTTTTACGAGACTATACTATTCACAATAAAACATATTGCATGTACTTTCATACTGACAGACTTTACATAGATTTTAACGAAGTATATTTAAAACACTTTTCTGAAAAAGGTCCGAAATTAATTAAATGTACTCAACTAGTTAATACAGTCACTGACAAAGAAGACCAAATTTTACTTATAAAAAATCACCATGAAAGTAAGACAAACCATCGAGGTATCTCTGAAACTATAGAAAGACTTAGAAAAAATTATTATTGGATAGGTATTAAAGACTCAGTTACAGAATATATTAATTCATGCGACATTTTCAAATTGTTCATGTCGATATTTTCTTTTTCAATCATAAAATTTATTTGACAATTGTTGATGCTTTTAGCAAATTTGCACAAGCTCACGAAATAATAGGTAAAACTGCTATACACATAAGTAATGGTTTAATTAAATATTTCACATGTTTTGGTGTACCGGAAAAATTAATCATAGATAATGGTACAGAATTTAATAATCAAGTAGTAGAAGAAATTTTAAAACTGCACAAAATTAAAATTCATTTTACCACGGTAGGACATCATGAAAGTAATGCCGTTGTAGAACGATTTCATTCATCTATAATTGAACACTTAAGAATATTAAAATCAATGTATCCTAATGAATCCGAAAATTTAATGAATTATGCGATATTAGGTTACAATAGTAGTATTCACAGTGCTACAAATTTTACTCCATTCGAATTAACCTTTGGTCATACTCATTCTAGAAATCCAAACGAAATATTTTTGCCAGCTACATTTTATTCAGATTATGCGGAAAATCATAAAAATAAGTTGGAACATGTTTATAAAAAAGTCCAAGAAAAATTAAAAACTAATAAAGAAAATCTGATGTGGCCAGCACATGACCTCTCGCCATTTTTGAATCAAAAATTTACAGGTTGACACAAAAAAGTATGAAAAAAAATTATTTTTTTGTAAATCTGGCAACAATGACAAAAGTTTCGAAAATTTTAATGAGATGAAAATAAACTATAGGGTATACAAAATGTATGTGTAAAACCTTTATTGCCGTTTTGTATAATAATGGCGTCATCACCCATAGCAACTGCCACTTCCGGTTGTGCGATTGGCACCAAAATCTAATCAGATCTAATCTAGGGTATCAGAATCCTGTATGCAAAATTTCAAATTTTTTCATTCAGTAGTTTTTGAGTTATCGTTACTACAACATCCATCCAAACACACACACACTAACACACACACACACACTAACACACACACTAACACACACACACACAGACATCATCGCGAAAATATTAAAATCGTATTCTAGGGACCCTAAAACGTGTTTATTCATTGAAAACTCACTACCCAATTTTTAGCATGATTCCTATACCTCTCTTACCTGAAGGGCGAGAGGTAAAAAAATTGTATCTAAACATAACACTAAAGGCGAGAAAAATACAGAATTCCACGTAGGACAAACGGTATATAAGAAAAATTCTCAATATAGAAGTAAAAATCTGATGTGGCCAGCACATGACCTCTCGCCATTTTTGAATCAAAAATTTACAGGTTGACACAAAAAAGTATGAAAAAAAATTATTTTTTTGTAAATCTGGCAACAATGGCAAAAGTTTCGAAAATTTTAATGAGATGAAAATAAACTATATGGTATACAAAATATATGTGTAAAACTTTATTGCCGTTTTGTATAATAATGGAGTCATTACCCATAGCAACTGCCACTTCCGGTTGTGCGATTGGCACCAAAATCTAATCAGATCTAATCTAGGGTATCAGAATCCTGTATGCAAAATTTCAAATTTTTTTATTCAGTAGTTTTTGAGTTATCGTTACTACAACATCCATCCAAACACACACACACACTAACACACACACACACACACTAACACACACACACACAGACATCATCGCGAAAATATTAAAATCGTATTCTAGGGACCCCAAAACGTGTTTATCAATTGAAAACTCACTACCCAATTTTTAGCATGATTCCTATACCTCTCTTATCTGAAGGGCGAGAGGTAAAAAAGACAATAAATTATTAGGTCCTTACAAACTCACAAAATTACTTGATAAAAATAAAGCCGAAATCAGTAATCAACAAAATAAAACTGAAATAATTCATAACAAAGAACTTAAAAAACCTTTCATTACAGATTCTTCGCAACCATCGACTTCACAAACTGCAAACTGACCTACCCAACATTCCACAATATAACCAATAATCCTGGTCTATTACCGCTTAAATTAGGGAATAGCCAAAACATAATTCACTATTGGACATTTGTCAAAATTTTGAGTTTAAATCATTACAAAAGAAATTTTCTGACTTACAAAACATGACTAAAAATAAGAGACTTCATTCGCCCGAAAATGACTCAAATGACATTAGTAATACATTCGAAATAGTAACAATATTAGAACATAAAATTATAAACCAAATTAATCAGTTAAATCCTTTAACAGAGGAAAAGCATAGAGTACGAAGGGGTCTTATTGATGGTTTAGGATCAATAATTAAATCAATATCCGGAAATTTAGATCAAGAGGACGCTGAAAAATATGACAGAGCAATTAATATTCTTTCAACAAATCAAAACAATTTAAAGACTTTAGTTAAAGAACAAATTGCACTTATTCAAAATTCTATTGATATTTTTAACTCTAGCAGTCAAGTTTTAAAACGCAATCAATTAACTATAGAATCACAGATAAATAAAATTCAAGAAATATTAAAAACAGCTCAAAAGCAAAATAAACAAACCTACGAATTTTGTTACATTTTAGAAGTAACAAATCAAATTTCAATATTATACCAAAATATATATGATCTTCTCGAAAAAGTTGAAGTTGCTATTACATTTTCGAAATTAAACATTTTTCATAATGCAATAATAAATCCTAAGGATTTACTTAATAACATAAAAACAATTAATATTAATTTATCAAACAATAAATTACCTTTCGAACCGACTATAAATAATATTCTTAAATTCGAAAAAATTATGCAAAATAAAAGTTATAGCAAAAACAATAAAATTGTATTTATTATAGAAATCCCAATTGTAGAAAATGAAAATTACGATTTATATCAACTATTTCCTCTTCCTACCTCTACAGATAATCATTTCCAAATTATTATTCCAAATTCAAAATTCCTTATCCTCAGTGAACAAAATTTTATGTCCTTCGATACCAAGTGTTTGGAAATCAGCAAGCAAGAATTTATTTGCCACGAAGCAACGCCAACTTCAATAAAAGAAGAAGATGCTCCGTGCGAAATTCAAATGCTGAGATTTTCCAAGAATCTTACAAATTGCCACGTCATCCCAGCTGACATTGAAAATGTCAAAATTTACAGACTTCGACAAAATAAGTGGGTGATTGTGTCGCGCGAAAACATTGTGGCCCAACAAATTTGTGGTCATTCCAAAGACAATATTCCCCTAGAAGGAACATTTATTGTAGAACTAGTTAATCAGTGTTTAGTTAAAATAGGAAAAGTAGTGCTACGTAGTAATAAACTTTTGAAAAGTGAACTAAAATTAATAGAACTGCCTAAATTACATATCAAAAACTTTAATAACGAAAATATTGAACATTTTGAACCCATTAAATTAGATAATGTCAATTTGGATAAATTAATTGTTCTAAAAGACTCTTTATCACTTCAAAAGAAAAAATTAAACGACATTTTAGAAAATCCAATCCATTTTAACAAAATTAGTGTCTTTATATTTTTTGTACAATGTTTGGTTTTTACTGTATTTATAAATATTATAGAAAATTTAACAGAAACTCAATTCAAGATGCCACACCAGTCAAGAGGAGCCCCGAGATCCAAAATCCGGTTGCTACCCCCCGGATTCTTCTCTAAGGGTGGAGGAGTTATAAGTACACATCTAGCCTGGTTCCCATGTATTCTGCCGATCCTGCAGAAATAGGATATTGTTCCCACCTCGGCGCTGGAGAACAAAACCAGTTGTTTGCCGGCTTTTTGCAGCTTTTTATTTTTATTCTTGTAAAATTCACATGTATAAAATTTAATAAAGTTCCGCTTTTCAAAATTATAAGTTTTTTAAAAAACTAGTTTTCGTGGTTGAACCTAAAAGTGTCTTATGTGTTGCATACATTCGTTTACATTGAAGTTGTTTCATAATTCATATGGACACTCATAACCTTAAAATAATATTTCAAAACATTTTAGTTATTAGTTATTAGGTGGTCGTAGGAAAATAACAAGCAACTATTAGATCAGTTTTAAAATGGTAAGTAAAATTTATAATGTATGTACATAAGTAGCATATTTCGTCTTGTTTTTAATAATTCATCCAAGCGTGCGTTATAATAACACGCAGCGCGCTATTATAACACACGACTGGTATGCGTCTATGTTGATATGAGACACTTTCCAAATATCAAAACAGTTGTGCTATTTGTAGTTTTCATAGGTGGTCGTAGGAAAACAAAGTTTCTAATTCCGGCAAATATTAAAAAAAGGGAAGTATTAATTAATCTATCTCCATTAATAATAATCGAACAAACTTCATTCTTTTTGCAAAAATTTTCCTTTTAATATACTCTATTCGCTGTGTGCAACTTGCCATGTGGCGACACCTGTAGGCTGAAATGTAAAACTTTGTCCCGTACAATCAAAATCAAATACAGGCATTTTGATGTTTAAAAGATGAATATAATATTAAGAACTGGTTTTGAGGAAATAAAGCTTGATATAAAATTTAAACAAAATGCCCTAAAGAACGGTTCAAAACTTTCATTTCGTCACATATGCTCGGTGGAGGAGAAAATTCAATACAAAATATAAACAATAACTGCGAAATGCGTGTGAACAACGTCGCAGAAGAAGTTTATAAATTTTCATTAAACGTAAATATATTGCACTTTGAAATACATATTTTTATATGTTTATTATTATTTAACATTCACAATATATAATATGTTTATTAAATCATACGGTTGTATGCTTTCTTTCCCCGACTCGGATTGAAAATATTGTTCAGAAAATTAAACTCTTTCTATGACAATGAAAATTTTACTGCAGTTAGCTGACCACATAAATCGGGTTGTAACGAAGCCAAAATTTTAAAATATGACGTAGTTTAACCGCTAAAAATTAAAATTATTATTAATATATCGTTCGTTACGTCATTTATATTAAATTAAAGACTATATTTCTAGATTGATTCGATAGTTATACGGTTTAAGACACGGGATTTGAAAGCAAAGTGGCACGGGTTCGAGTCCCAGAAATGCTTGTTATTTTTTTTCAACAAGAAACTTTTTTTATTTTTTTTATTATAATTTTGTATAATTTTTATTCAGGAAACCTTAAAAAATGTGTTTTATATTTTGAATGAAATATTAATCAAAACGAGCCGTAGGTAATAGCTCGGTTTGTCGTCACTCGGATTAAAAACTTTGTCCGCGAAATTAAACTGCTTCGAGTGATTCTGAATAAAAATTATGCAAAATTATAATAAAAAAAGTTATTTGTTGAAAAACAAAATTAACAAGCATTTGGGGGACTCGAACCTACGACCCTTTGTTTTGAAATCCCGTGTCTTAGACGGCATAACTATCGAACGAACTAAAAACTGTAGTCTTTAATTTAATATAAATGACGTACCGATATATTAATAATAATTTTAATTTTTCTCGGTTAAACTAAGTCAAACTTTAAAATTTTAGCTTCGTTACAACCCGGTTTATGTGGTCAGCTAACTGCAATAAAATTTTCATTGTCGTAAAATCACTAGGAGTTTATTACACGGACCAAGTAACGACAAAGCTCACATACCTCGCTTTTTCTGTATTCATATTTGTACAGACTTTAAAATTTTATATTGGGACTGTTTAAACTATTATTTTGGCAGCCCACGACACAACATATTTCTGCTAGACTTCGGCGAGCTTTCCGTATTGTTGCTGAAATTTTGGTCCGTCGAAAAATGTTCGGGACAAAAGTTCAGGTGATGACCACGGCAAGCGCTAGCATCGGCTGTCAAGATGCTCCGCCCTCTCGCACACAGCGAATACATTAGTTTAACTATTTTTGATACTTCGACCCCCTTTCACTCTTAAAACCATACCGCTATCGGAACCATCGAATCCAGCGACGGTTGATCGAAAATCAATACGACTAGAGAACGTGATATTGAACCAGCGGTCAGTCAGTTCTGTGACAGACACCGTAAGGGCCAGTAGTAGACTGATATTAGCAGCTGTCGTATACCGGGTGAGACATTATTAAACATAATTAAATGTAAATTTCATAAAACTCCGGGAAAAGTAGATGCTGTTATAAGCCCAATATATTGTTTCTGTGCAAGCTTAAACCCCCTCCGAATCCGATTAAAAGCAAAGAGTGGTAAATGTCAGGTTTGGTCCTCACTTGCCGAATAAAATAAATCGAGTTATGCCAGTATCGCCGAGGAGATCACCACGCCAGAGAACCAACACCGATAGCCTGCTCGAGACCTCCGGCGAAATCCATCTCTGGAACAGCACTATTGAATAACATGGAGAGTCCAGTTAAACTAGACATCTATAAAGCATTCGCCCGTCTTTGGTATAGTGGACTTTTGACCCATTTGTGCTCTTATGGTATGCCCGAAATATTTTTTACATGGCTTCCTGGTTTTCTTAAGGATCTTTCATCGCAAGTAGCAATCGATTGTTTTCTTTCTGAGACCTTCGCTATCAACGGCGGTGTCTCACAGGGATTTATTTTATTGCCTGCGCTTTTCCACCTTTATATTGCTTTTGCTACTTTTATCAGTCACTAATACAGTAATTGAACATTTTTTAAATTGACGATTCGTCAATATACTTGCACTGCGCCTTAATGAAATTTTATATAATATAGGATGTAAGAAATATACATATAAAAGGATTATTCGATTTTCAAGTTTCGAGTTTTTGACGTTTTGAGGAACCATAATCCAAAAAACTGATTTTCAGGAAAACAGCCAAAATCGTAGATTTTTTTTATTTAAATTTTATTAAGTTTTTTACAAAGATATTACCGGTCAAGTGGCCCCCAACATAGTTTTCAAAAGTAGGCATTTTACGAGATGAGTAGGCATATCCAGGACGAGCCGTAGCATTACGTATAATATTTTTTCTGCAGTCGTTTATTAATGGAATGAAATCTTACAGCAACGATAACATACGTTTTCTGACAAGTGTTATCAAAACAAAAATCAAGTAAATTTTGGTTCCAAAGTCGCTTACGCAGATATTAAAATACTTTCTGAAAATTTAACTAACCTGGAATAACTTATTATTGTTAATATTTCAGTATTTTATAACAGAATTCAATTTCTTTTCTTTGTGAAACAAGACCTTTTATACACGTGCTCCTAGTTTGTGTAAACATAACTGGCACTGTGAACAGGATCTACTACACAAGAAAATTAGTTTATTGCCTTGGTCAACTTAATTTGTGTGGTGGTGATTCACCAACCTGTGGAAAGAATGCAACAAAAGAAATCTACTGTGATCACCTTCCTGTAAGTACTTTTTCCTTTCTTTTACCCTTTTACTCATGAGCACATTTTCTAGTTCTAGGAAAGAATTATTAAATATCGTTCTCCCATTATTCGAAAAAGATAAATTCTATTTCTGCAAGTATTGATTAGCTACGGCGACATTTAAAGTCTTTGTTCCACACTTCCAGAATATTCATAAAATTGGTAAATAATCTATTAATCTTTTTAGAAGGACAGAATTTAACTGGTCCGAAAATATATATTTTAAACGCATTCGAGAATTAAAGGTGGATCACTTAATGGATAGATGTTCGGCCCCAAGAATTCTTGAGAAACACGCTAAGAAATTTATCATGAATTTCATCAAAGAATAACCGCAAACTTAAAACGATTTCGCTAAACTGCAATCCCGAAACTATTCAATCAAGGCACCTTATTTTAAAAAATTATCATATATAAAACGAGTGGCATCATGACTACCGATAATCGCATAAGTTATTTCACGAAACGAGTTGCCACAGATTAATTTCACGAGTCCGCAGGACGAATGAAACTATAATTTGACAACATGCTGAGTGCATTAACCTATGGGATTATCGATAGACCCGATACCAAGAGTTGTATTCATTAGATTATATCACGAATAAATGACATTTTAAAAGTTTGACAGCTCAATAATTTATATTTAGAGTACAAAACAATGACAAAGATGACAGCTTACCCACTAGATTTTTAGCACTAAGTGTACCAAGTCTGATTATTTGTTATAAGTCAAGTACATGGTGGGTGATTATCGATTATTAATCAAGTAACAGTATGGTTAGATTAGGTTTAATGTGAGTTTGCTCGCCCCCTGCACTACGGCCAGCAGAGGTCTATTGTGGCTCACCTCTATGGGCTATAATTCACCATACAATCCACCTCTTCTTATGAAGTGTAGGGTTGATTTACGTAAAACGTCCTTGAAGTCGGTAGGCTCCAGCTGTACGAAACCAAACGTACAAAGCCTATTCATCTCCAGGGCAGAATAGGAGCATAAAATATACTCCGCCGTTTCATCTTCCACACTGCAGAAGCGACAGTCTGATGTTTGACTCAGACCTAGCGTCTTCAGATGGTATCGCAGACGACAGTGCCCTGTAAGCACTCCAATGAGGATCAGGAATATCTTTCCAGTGCTAGAGGGTTTTCCTCTCGGCCCATTTCCAGATAGTATCTTTGGCACTACTTTTGGTTATGCCGAAAAATGTTTCCGGTCCAATGAGCTCGAATTCTGGACCTCTTCTCGCAAGGGTGTCGGCTCTCTCATTGCCCTCTACCTCTTCGTGCCCAGGTATCCAGAGTAGGGTTACTTTGGTACTGGTAGCAATGAGATCCAAGGAATCGATGCAGTTCCACGCCAGCTTCGAGTCCTGCCGGTTAGAGCTCAGTGTTTTTAAAGCTGCCTGGCTGTCCGACAAAATGTAAATACTTTTGTTAACAAGAGAATGATTTGCCAACTCTCTTGCACACAATTCTATAGCGAAGACCTCGGCCTTAAAGATGGTAGCATACTTGCCAAGGCTTATTGTGATGTCAACTCTCGGTTTTCTACTGTACACTCCAGCTCCCGAACCATTTGTGGTCATTGAACCATCTGTGTATAGTACATAAGCCGTCCCTTGAAAGAGGATCTCTCCCTTTTCCCATTCATCTCCTCTCGGAAAAAGGACGTTAAAGGATGTGAGTTCTGGAGGAGAGCACGTCCGAAACCATTGCGAGAATGTGGTGAGTACTCATCTCTCGCAGCAGTCCAGAGTGGTCCCATAGCCTCTCTCCCTCAATTTGACTAGCCACCGACATGGCTCTGTAGGAGGTCATTCTGGCCTTCTGGTCCAATAATATGTGGAGAGGAGCAAGATCCAGAGATCTTTCCATTGCTGCTGTCGGGATAGATAACATGGCTTCTGTAACAGCAACACAACCTAATCGTTGGAGACCAGATAATTAGCCACCGCAATAGACCCTTCGTCCACCAGGCTACTGCGCCACATGTAACCATTAGTTTTATCACCGTTTGATAAATCCAGTAAATCTACTTAGGGTTCATTTCCCACGACTTGCCGTATTCCCTTAGGATATTCCAGAGGGATGCCCTGGCTTTATTTATTGTTCTTTCGAGATGGGAGTTCCAGGTAAGTTTTCTATCTAGGATAATCCCCAGATATTTTACCTCCTCCGCATACGGAATGGTTACGCCTTCCAAAATTGGATGACGTAGCTTATCAAGCTTCCTCCTTTTTGTAAAAGGAACTACTACCGTTTTGTGAGGGTTAACAGACATCTGTTCCTCCTCACACCACCTGTATACGATGGTAAGGGTTTCCTGAAGGATATTAGAAATAACCTCTTCAAATAAACCTCTAACCATTATTAAAACGTCATCGGCATAGCATTAAAAAACCACCCCCAGCTGAAAGAGCCTGTTCCGAAGGGGGTCGACCAGGAGCGACCAAAGAAGTGGAGACAGCACCCCACCTTGAGGACATTCCTTAGCCGCCCTAAATCTAAAAGTCTCCTCCTGCAGTGATGATGTTACAAAACGATTTTCAAGCATGCATTTGATCAAGTTGCAGATTAGTATGCTTATTCCCATCTATAGTAGTGCAGCGTAAAGGGATTGAGGCAGGGCGTTGTTGCACGCCCCTTCCATGTCGAGGGAAGGCTGTCAGCGCAATCTCTTTATATTGTAAAGAGTGGCCTATCTTTCGTACGAGGTTATTTAGAGCCAAATCTGTGGATTTGCCATCCTGGTAGGCATATTGTCTGGAGTTGAGGCGAATTTCCCTGCAGTTTCCGTCCCTAATATCAAGTAATAGTATAAAAAATTATTATATTCTGAGTGATATAATACAACTAGTGGCATCTTGACTGTCGATAATCCCATAAGTTATTTTACGAAACGTGTTGTCAAATATTAATTTCATTTATATATGATTATATCACGAATTAATGACATTTTAAAAATTTGACAGCTCAATAATTTACATTTACAGTACAACGAAGAAGACAATATACCTACTAGATTTTTAGCATTAAAAGTACCAAGTGTGAGTATCCGTTATTAGGTGAATAATTATCGATTATTAATCAAGTAACAATATAGGACATTATTACATTATGAGTGATATAATATTTATTCACAATCGTATATGTAATAGCTCAATTACACACTTTTTAAAGGTCGGGAAATATGTTATTAAAAACTTTACTACCTGCCCATGGTGGGAAGTAATATCTGTCACTTCCCGCCCGTGATCGGGATAGATTTCTCTATACCTATCATATCAGTAGAAAGCGATACATAGTATTATTAATTACAACAATAAAGTAGCAGACTTTTATAAACTATACGTATATGCAAAACCTATTTGATTTGTTTTAATTTTAATCGTAATATTTTGTGACTATAATTTGTCATTTTCCTTTTTTAATTTTTTTTTTAAATTGAAAGTACAAAAATCAAATGTCATGTAATATCTAAATGCCAAAGTATTTTGATTTCAAAAAAAATGACTAGAGTATTTTAGTACAAATGGCACATAGTCACTTTTAAAATAAATACCTATATATATTCTTTTCAAATTGTGCATTAAAATAAAATGATTGTGAATAAAATAGTAAACAAACCATGGCGGAAATTATCATTCCTGTCTCTGGCAATAGATCACCGAGGCCCTCGACAGTAATAATGCATTTCTTGCTTTGGTATGTAATCTACTATTATAATCAATTTCTACAGGAGTAATTATTTGTTTATGCAAAAAACCATATGTCAATCGGGAATTTGAGGGCTATAGAGCATGCAAACGTTTAGTTGTATAAGGTTTTCCAGATTTAACTTTTAAGTTGCCAGGTATAAAGAGATAAATGGATTTCAGTAATTTGCAGTTATCTGATTATGCAATTAACCTTATATCAACATAACTAATAAATTCTATAAAAAAAATTAAATAATTTACTGTTTTATTCTAACAAAAAAAATTGTTATTTTAAAGAAACCTGAAAAAGTTTGATTTCATACATTCTTTATTATTTGTAGTGATAAATTAATGTTTTGATTCAATCCCAGATAAAGATTTGAATTGAATACATACCTCCATATAGTATTGAATAGGTGAATTGAAATCTATGACTTTGACCATGCTTAAGAACACGTTTTGATATAGTTTGTAACCATGTGAAAGCGTTTCCAATTAAAACTTCAACTGTTACAGTGGGTTTTCCAACATTTAATACGTAATATCCACTTTCTGTTACCTGACCACTTATAATAATTCTTGAACTTCTGGGATTGATGGCGAAAGTTTGGGTGTTATACTTTTGAGCTAAAAGAAAGTCATTTAGTTGGTTTTTCATAGCTTTATACCTTTAATTCAATTCCACAAACGTCGTAACTAATTAAAGAAATTTTTTTACGAAACAAAAACGGAGTGGTGAACATTTGGTTTTAGCGTTTAAACTGGAAGCGGCACCCAAATCAGAGCCAATGAGAGAAATAAAAAACCAAACACTTCACTCTACTTAAAAACAATACTGCCGCCCACAAAGTGAGTAGGAAAACGAGGTCAGATGTGCAAAAAATTTTAAAAAAAATGACAATATGCGTTTTGTGGAAGCTAGCGAATGTAGAGTTATAAAGAAAAAATAAATTTTTTGTGTGAGCAAAACTAAAAATGTTTGTTGCTAAAATATACTGAACCAATGGCCAATAATAATCAAAAATTTTAGGGACGCTTAAACGCTGGTGCACCGTTTCGGGTCGGACCATCGGATATCGGAATGGAAAATGGAAAAATATTTAAATATTTTGAACCGGATAAAAGGTTTCTTATGCAAAACACCTAATTTGTATAGAGTTTACCGGAAGAACTGACACGATCCTGCTTAAATTCAATACGGGTTTTCCCTGCTGAAAACTATACGGCTTACATTGAGACAGACAGATAGACAGGTATCCAGACAAGGATTCTTTTTACATTTTCAGACTCTGCGCGCTGAGAAAGGTGATAATTAATACTAAAGGCTTTTGGCCCTCAGTAAATATTAATAAATTAAGAACATTTGGGTAAAATCTGTTTTTTACAAGTCAATAACATCTCTGCACATAAATATACGTAAATATATACAGGGAAATATTTAATAACGTTTAAAAGTAAAATATAACGATAAAAAGCAAAAAAGGTATTATTTTTATTAAAAGAAGTTTTGTCTACCTAAACTAGCCTGTGTATTAAAAAAAATAAAAAATAAATATTTAATGACGTTTAAAAGTAAAATATAACGATAAAAAGCAAAGAAAACATATGCTGTGGGCGGGATTCGATCCCGAATCTATCGCACCATTAACCAGCACTATTCCACGCTGCTACTAGAGCTCATACTTACGTTTGTTCAAACTTTTTATTTAAGCGAATCACGTGTCACGTTTGGATGATACAAATTTTTTTTCTGCGATGAGACACTCTTCTTAAATATACCATAGATAGATAGCGACTACTGAATTTTACAGCGGACGTAAATATTAATATTTGCGCTCAATTTTTTTTGATCGTTTGATAAAAAAATATATCGATTTCAGTTAAAAAAAAATGTCGAACCTGCCTATTATCAATTCTATTAAAATTCTACTAAAGACCTTCATTTTTCTTAAAAATCTACCAATTTAGTAGGAAATTTACTAAAAACGTAACCCTGTAAAATGTATTTGTATCGAGAATACAACGCAGCAGCGTCAAGGGGCGAGGCGTTCATGGCTACTGACGCCACACCGTCTAGTCTCGCGCACAGGTACGTTTTCCAGCCTCTCGCCGATCCTTGATCTTAAAATGCTTACAGCAGACGTATATATTAATATTTTGCACTCAAATTTTTTTTGATCGTTTTTAAATAACAAAACCTATTGATTTTAGTTAAAATAAAAAAATAAGAAAAATGTCAAACCTGTCTATTGAACGGTTTTTTCAAAATTAAGATTTCGGATCTCCTTTCCGAGATATTCGGGTAAAACCAAAATTGACAATTTTTGTTATATTTCATTGATACCTTAATATGTAAAGAAAAAAACTTAATTATAATTTTTAAAGTTTAAATAGCGCTTTATTTATAAAATCCGCATTATTTGTCTTTATCCAACCATAAGGAATATTTTTATGAGGTTTTGACAATGAACTGAACTTTAGGAATTTTTCTAACTACGGTTTGATTCATTTAACACCAATAATCTAACAACCTCTTTGAGCAACACCATTTCCCACGTTCTCGATAACATTAGTCAAAAAGGCCGAATATACAAATAATTCATAAGAACCAGAGACCCCGAATGAAACCATCTGAATGCCTCCAATAGACTACAAATAAACACCCGCTAACAAGAAAAGTAAATTGAAAGAACTTTAAACGCCGGCCACAGAGCCGATTCTATGATTTGAACTAACTCAAAATCCTTACAGGTCTGAAGACTCCGATTCCCACCTAAAGGTAAATGGACAAATCATCCACACTCCAAAGCGTAAGGTCACTGCGTTCAAAGACCACCTTCAAACCACACCTACCAACCCCGAAAATCCCAACCGTTAAAAGACAATTCAAAAACGAAGCAGACGACATACTGATGGACTTACTAGAAAGACTAAATCCCCTAGTCCAACAGCAAATCCTAAATCCTTTCACCAATCCTTCCCATCCTTACCATACAGCATTCATACATTTCAATCAGCTGGAAAACTGTCAAAACTATCCTAAAACTAAACAAAGACCTGACATCCTCAAACTCTTATAGACTCTTATCTATGGCGATTATCTTAAGTAAGATATTTAAGACTCTTCTCCAAGCGTGCTTCTGGCACTTTCTGGATGAAAGGGGAAAGATCCCCCAATTCCAATATGTATCTAGGTCTGCATATTTCACCCCAGATACATTAGTGAGACACCTTGGCTTGCAAATCTGTCAACCTAGGTCATTGTGCATCGACAGTCCTCTGATATGTCTAGAAAGCTTCCGGCTAGGTCTGGCACGTCGGACTTATTCAGAAACTTTGACATCGACATTTATCTTCCCATCATCAAACTCAAAAAACAGGACCATCAGAATGAAAGTGGAAAATTCACTCTCTGACCCTTTCACTCCAGAAACTGGAGCCCCTAAGGCTTCGTGCTAGCTCCGGTGTTGTATCTATACACAAGACGTCCCAAGCTTGCTCTCGCCAAACCAATAAATTCAGCTAATCGCTACTAGACATCTCCATGTAATCCACGGCCCAATCCACGAGCAAGTGAAGGATTACTCTTAATCCTCAAAAAACACAACTAATAATCTTCAAATCTCCAATCTCTCACGAAACATAATAAATGTCTCTATGAAGATCAATATTCGGCTCTAGAAAGAGAGACTCGTTCTCTCGTATGGTGTCGACTCTTTGAGGGTATCCTTTTGATATACGAAAAATAAATTCTAAAACTTATATAAGTTGATTATATTTTATATGAAAAGTTCACTTCGACTTCCACGACAGATTTTTCATTTCGAAAAAGTATCGCGTTTTAAATTGTTCCCATTCCATCAACTGTTCGACTCATCCAAAAAAAAATTTCATTTTAGCTACGGTTTTCTTTACATAAAACATTCAAAGTTTCTGAAAGGACGATCAGATCATTGGCAACGCTGCAAATCCTAAAGGCAGTTTCCTAAATAAATTTATAACGTTCCTTAAACAAAATTATGACGTGATTTACTCAAAAATCATTTTTTATATATTTTCACAGTTACTAAAATTGTATAATAATTTCAGGAAATCGCTTGATAAGTACTGAACTTAGGTTTTTCTTCGTTTATATCGGGTAATTGCGAATTGCACTGAACAGTAATTTCCATATCTGATATTGCCTATCGGATTAAACAGCATTTTCCAAAAAAAAAATATATTCACGAAAGGCTTGTTCATTTGATGCAGATCTAACTGTATATATCGTAACTGATATTTGCTAGAAAAAGAGATGAAGAGAGAAAAATAATTAATAATATTCTACTTCTTGTTAAAATTATATTTATATTAAGTATTAAATGATAAATCTCATACGTCACAATTCAGATATAACGGAAAGTTGAGGTTATGTTGTGCGCACGATGACCTTTGCGTCAAGCGGTATTTTGGCGCCTTCGTCCACGTTTCGGATTGCCTCGGGCCCCCCGGAGTTGTTATTATTAAGAAAAAGTTATAAGAACGGAGATTAGGGACTTAAAAATATTGATAAATTAGTAACTTCGTTTCAATATTTTCAAAATGGCGGATGGCGGATATATGATTTTTTTTAAATTTCCAGTTCCACCTATGAAGGTCAAATCGAAAAAAGTTTAAAGTGAATTATAATAATTAGAATACGAAAAAAAATCTAATGACCTATTCCAATATTTTTAAAAATATTAGAAATATGTTTTTTTTTGAAATTTCAACCTCCTCCAGTTCCATTTATGAAGGTCAAATCGTAAAAAGTTGCAAGGGAATTAAATTTATAATAATTAAAATATGAAAAAAGTCTTAACGATCTGTTTCAATATTTTTGAAAAATGCGGGAGATGCGATTTTTTTAAAATTCAACACCCTCCAGTTCCACTCATGAAGGCCAAATCGAAAAAGTTTCAAGTAAATTAATTTTATATTAATTAGGATTTGAAAAAAGTCTTATAACCTGTTTCAATATTTTCAAAAATAGCGGAGATATGATTATTTGAAATTTCAACCCTCTTCTATAAAGGTCAAATCAAAAAAAGTTTAAAGCGAATTAATTTTATAATAATTAAGACATAAAAAAAGTGTCATGATTTATTTCAAAATTTTCGAAAATGGTAGAGATATAAATTTTTTTGAGATTTCAACCCGCCCCATTTTAACCCCTGTTACGTTTTTTCTGTGACACCCTGTATTTTTATTATTCCCCTGGTCGGTATATTTTAATTTCAGACTTGCTTGATATCCCTTCTCAAGATCTCACTTTTTCTGGGTATTAGTATAAAATGTCTTCCCCATGTTATTAATTCTCTCTCTTTGCCTCTTCAGTCAGAATAATTGACTTCTATTTCGTCTGTGTCGCTAATTGAAAATTTCTTTTCTTTCCGTCTTTATATAGGGTAAGTTTTTATTATATTATATTATATTTTCACTAAGGTCTCCTGTTATGATTAATATTATTAATTATTTCGACGCTTTACCTTTCATTTACTGTTATTTTTAATTCTTTTCAACGCCAGTATATTTTTTTGTTACATTTACTTAAAAGTTCATATCTTATCTTTTGTAATAATATAAATTAACTGATGTTTATGCTCTTTCAGTCTCGATAACAAAAAGAGAATCTATTTTAATTTATTTTTACAGATTGTCTTAAAATTTAATTCACTTTGAATATTTTTATGTTTCATATTTTGATATAAAAATTCATGTATTTCAAATTAATATTATTCTTATTTTACATTCTTTTTTTTTTAACAGAGACCACGAAATCTGGTAATTTATAAGATTTTTGTCTTATATTTACTTTATGTGAACTTTTAGGTTTTTTTTGGAGCAAGTTTTGTTTTTGGACCAAACGTTTTTTTTTGGAGCAAGTTTTGTCTTTGGACGAAACGTTTTTTTTCCTGGAACAAGTCCTTTTTGGTACAAGTTTTTTTGGTACAAGCTTTTGGTACTAGTTTATTAGTTGACTGAACAAGTTTTAAGAATAAGCATGTTTTTTTCCTCTTTTGGGATAAACCTTTCTACTGCCGGATCCAAGAAACTTGAGAAGAAACTCGAAGACAAGCAAGAATCAATTTAAGTTGCATTTCCAAAAAAAAAGTCTCTGAAAGTTTTTTTTTTCCGTATTAAATAAAACAAATATAACGTTTAATTTGAGTTTAATTTCCTTAAACCCAAAAAAAGTTAGGAAAGGACGGATCTTGAAATATATCATGTTTTTTTTATTAATTGTTTCTAAATACATCAAAAAATCAAATAGACTGGCATCCAAAATTTTTTACTTAATATTTTACTTTTTGACATATTTCAAATTCTATTCGTGGAAAGAACCCATTATAAAAAGAATTGAGCTTAAATCGCATTTATTACTAATTATCAACAAATTAAAGTAGGTCGGATAAAAAAGTTCCATACAAATTAATTTTATAATAATTAGGATAGGAAAAAATAGTGATGACCTGTTTCAATATTTTCAAAAAGTCAGATACGAATTTTTTGAAATTTCAACCCCTTTCAGTTTCACTCAAGAAGGTCAAATCCAAAAAAAGTTTCAAGTGACTTGATTTTATAATAATTAGGACATGAAAAAAGTCTAATGGCCTATTTCAATATATGTACAAATGGCGGAGATATTCTTTTTTTGATATTTCAACCCCTAAAGTTTCCACCCCTTACAGGTAGAATGCCCAAAAATAATAGGGTTTCTCTCCTGGATACAGGAAGACTGGTTCTTCAGTTATCGTCTCCATCCATCCATCCAGCCATCGATATATCTAGCCATCCATCCATCCAGCCATCCATCCATCCAGCCATCGATCCATCCAGACCAGTTTTACCGTTTTCCATATAGACCAACGCGTCGCATATATGGTTGACCACCCATGTATATTTCATTACACTGTTTTAAATAGGGATTAACAAAATATAATTATTTTTTAATAGTTATTTAACGAACAAGTGTACTAATAAAGGCGATTAATGTTCGAGATTGTTAATCGCCATTTTAATTCACGAGTTCGTTACAAAACTTTTCCGTCGATCGTACTTTTCAAAAATAAAGATATCTTATTTAAAATATATATAGAATTTTACGAAATTATAACAATAAAATGAATAATGACATACAATGACAGATATTACTAACACAGCTACTTGATTTAAAATGTTACTGCCAATATAAATGTATAAGAGCGGTGTACATTGGGTTTCATACAGGGTAGCTGTTAAAGATGGAACCAAACCTATAGTGCTTAAACGGTTCAACATACAAAACCCAAAATTTCAGAATTTCAAATAAATATATTTGCGCATATTTTAGCCCGAAAATTATTTTATTTATAATTACAAAATTTTAAGTGTGGCCGCCATCTTGATTTTTTTAAATAGCAACATAGGTCATGTGATATACCATTTCAAAGGGTTTAACACCCTGATTACAAAAATGTATCACACATGGGGTCTAAACACAACAGAAAAGATATTATTAATAGGGATCGTAGGAGGCTGTGCATTTGACACAAGACGTCAAATATTATAACAATAACATTTTTTGAAGTTGCAAGAGACAGTGTTGAATAGTAAAATAATTTGGTAAATTGAATCATTTTAAAGTAATTAGTAAAAATGAATGAATTGACCGAAAAGGAAAGAATTGAAATACTCATGATGGTTGGGTATGGAGGAAGAAATAAAATGCACGAACAGGTAGCCAATTTGTTCAATGAAGTAAATCATAATCGTAATCCTATTAGTAAATCAACTGTTACCAAAACTTCACAAAGGTACAGACATACAGGAAGTGTCAAAAATCGTATAATACCAGGTCGACCAATAACTGTGACAAATGAAGAAAATTCTTTAGCAGTACTTATGAATGTAATTGAGCAACCTAAGACTTCTGCACAGCAACTTGCTTTAGATCACGGTATGTCAAGATTTTCAATTCAAAAAATACTAAAAACTCATAAGTATCATCTTTACAAAATAATATTATTACAAGAATTGTTAGCGGATGATTTTGCCAGACGTCTTCAATTATGTGAAGAAATGACGGAAGCTATTGATGTAAATAACAATTTTTTAAATTACATTTTATTTTCCGATGAATCTACTTTCACTTTAAATGGTTCTGTCAATCGACATAATTGTAGATATTATTCTGATGAAAATCCGCATTGGATGGAGGCTTTACATACCCAGTATCCTCAAAAAGTCAACGTATGGTGTGGAATAATAGGGGAACATTTCATTGGACCTTTTTTCATTGAAGGCAATCTCATTTCTGATAAATATCTCCAGTTGCTACAGAATAACATTATTCCTAGATTATTACAGCTCTTTCCAAGTGTCAATAATCCAAATGTTATTGCAGAAACTGTTTGGTTTCACCAGGATGGTGCAACACCGCATTATGCAGTTATAGTTAGAAACTACTTGAACCAAATTTTCCCAGGATGCTGAATATGGAGAAGATGAAGTATTGAATGGCCTGCTAGAAGCCCAGACTTAACACCGTTAGATTTTTAAAAAAATAATGTTTATGTAAAGAGACCTGCAGATTTAGATTAATGAAAAGCTCGCATTGCTGATGAAATAGCCGCTATTCCATAAGAGTATTTACGTAACTCTATAAACGAAGTTCGAAATCGTCTACATTATTGCCAAGAAGTGAACGGGCAACAATTTGAACAATTTATTCGTTAAAAAGTTAGGTAATGTTTATTTTAATTATCAATTTATTTTGGTTATAAATTATCATTTTCATAAAAATGTAAAATACATGTAATAGGGTTAACATTAAATTATATTGCTTCAATAAAATGGCTTAAGTTTACAAAAACGTTTATAATATCCTTTCTGTTGTGTTTAGACCCCATGTGTGATACACTTTTGTAATCAGGGTGTTAAACCCTTTGAAATAGTATATCACATGACCTATGTTGCTATTTAAAAAAATCAAGATGGCGGCCATGCTTCAAATTTTGTAATTATAAAAAAATAATTTTTGTATATTTAGTTGAAATTCTGATATTTTGAGTTTTGTATGTTGAACAGTTTAAGCACTATAGGTTTGGTTCCATCTTTAACAGCTACCCTGTATAATAAAATTGTTGATTAATAGAAAATCATTTATTAATAGGTGTCATGAGTGCGTTAGAATACTTCATAAATGGACGGTCGACGGAAAACATTTTTAACTGTACGGGTTGGTGTATTTATATCGATATTTGAAGCTCGGAAGTAATCTGTTCTTTACACATAAATGAGACATCCTTGTATAATAGTACTAAAATGTTTTTATTAGTTACACTTATTTTATAGCTGTTCAAAAATAAAATCTATGGACCATTTTTCTTCGCTGAATAACCAGTAAATGGAAATAACTATACAGACATGTTAAAATAATTTTTCTATCAACAGTTAAATAGTAATAGAAATAAAACCTATTTTCAACAAGATGGAACACCCCCTCATTTTTCCTTAACTTCTAGAAACCCAGTTTCTAATAAATTTGGTGACTACTGGATTAGTAGAAGTGGTCCAGTGGTCCCTGATAGCACAAAGTAGACCTACGATATCCTGTAACGGTATAACCGTGCCTTTTCAAAATCAAACAAATGGCTCAAGTAAATTTCCGAACGTGATACATATCGAGGTCACTTCGATGATTTTGTGACAGAACGAACAATGCCATTAAATGTTTATATCTATAATTATTTAAAACATCACAGCTTAAAATATTTGTAAATTTACCCTATGAATAAATAAAACTTATTAGTAATGTGTGCACACTAATATTTTCAAGTCATAAAGAACTTATAACCTAACTTATTCTCGTGCTATTCGCACAAGGCTGATGCTGATTTAAATAATATTGATAATAATTGTATTTCAATTTTATTGTCGACTTCTCCAGAATACACTCACAACAGATTCAACCATCCTTATTGTTCATTTTGATGTAAATTCAACTATTGCGTTATAAATTTTGATGTAAATTCAACTTTTGCGTTGCAATTTTTTTTCGGTAAATTCAACTATTGCGTTGCAATTTTTTTTTTGTTTTGTTGTTGATCAACCACATAATTTCTTTAATTACTTATTAAAAGATATCTTTGTAGTAGACAAAGAGACGGGAGATAACGCAATAAGCCCACGAAGCTGCAGTGAAATCCGGTTGCAAAGAACGGTCCCGGACAAAAAAAAATATCTTTTACGAAAAAAAAATCAAAATTGTTGGCGCCCTTGGCAATCCAACACATCTGAGCACATTAAAAAGGGAATAAGATAAACCCAAAAAGGGACATCTGAACAAAAAAACCTGTTTCTTTAAAATCTATCCCTACCCACACCCTATTGAGCTAGTAGTGCGAAACACTGTCAACCTCCTATCAAATTTATTTTCAAATCAGTAAGGAGCTGTGGCATATTGACATATTATGGACATCCGTAGGACGTCCTTTTCTGATACAGTAGACGTTCTATGAACATCCGAGCGACTCACTCTTTGAACTAAATTCGACCGTCCGCTGCGGACATCTGCTGGATTCCTTGGGAGCAAAACTAGATATCATTATGTACATTCACACAGAACGTTCTATTTTAGTACACTGGATGTCAGAACAAGTGAATTTTTTGTTATTTCTAGCAGTTCAGTTGGAATTGTGAACTTTTTATTTCAACACTCGCTCGTGTCGGATAACTACGTGAATAATAGCTACTGATCGCGTTCGTTGAAGAATGTACTATTAAAGATCTCACCGGTTTTTATTACCGGGACGTCTCGACAGTTTGCATTAAGCGAGCTCGGAGCAGGCTTACTAGGATCTTTTAAATTGCGATATATCATATTATTCGTGGCGTCTAAGAGCACCAGTGCAAGCGTATCCATCTTTCAGATGGCGTTTTACTTTTAGTAGAACGGATCGCGTTTGACCCTATATTCGAAGGAAGGTCGCGGTGTTTATTATATTTTATGTATTCACGGTACAATTTGATTTTAGATATTTATGGTCCATTGCCGATCGCGATATTTTAGGGACGAATTTTTAGGGAGAAGCTGATTATAATAATTATTTTTAAAATGCGAAGACGAAATTTCTGTTAATGGACTTATTATTATTACTACGTAAAAGTAACAAAAACGGATATGGGGGAATTAAAAAAATTGGTAAATTATTAACTTCGGTACAAACTCACATGAAAATTAAACAACCATAACAAATGTCAACAGTCCGAAGTGGCGAATGGCGGGCGACAGTAAAATGCACGAAATGAGCTCTCTGTGAATGGCCACTATAACAGCCAGAAGTTTAAATCATTAAATCACAAGACAGCTGCATGCAAACTGAGTTGAAAATCGTAAATTATAACTCAACCTAAAGGTGAGTTCCCAAATCGCGCTGTTTTGCTTTTTGCGTCGCGTGTTGCGCATTCTGATTGCTTTTGCTGTGCCAATATCCTTAGAAAGTCATTCATGACAATTAACACAGAATTATGTTGTTCATATAAAATACTTGAGGGACGCCTATGGGAAGTCCATAATGGTCTACATTTTCAATAGCGTTCGTAAAAGGTGTGTCCTCTTGGGGCTTAGAGCGTCCGTTTTGAGGGCATGTTTTATATTGTCCGTTTGATAACTCTTGTTAGAAGTTCACCTCGGACTTCATTTTCTAAGTTTATATCATATCCAACGAGGATCACTCTTAGATGTCTGTCCCGGACATCTTTTTGACAGGGACTATTTTACTATATGATATGGATTATGATTACGATCCCGAGTATGAGTAAATACAACGTTTTCAGAGAGGTTGAAAAAAGTGATTTTAACTTGGGCATATATTCTAGAATCTGATAAGTGTTATCATAGCTTGACAAATAATTTTTTCACATACTTGGGATTAGAATCATTCGATAGAGCGTCTTTAATAGGTTCAGAACCATTCTAACTCATTTCGTCAAAAATTCTCATACGTGGTATTGGAATGAAGGTTATGTCTATCACGGACACCTACTGGATATCAGGTATCGACATTGTACATAATTTGTACAAATAATGAATACACATCGTGGACGTCTTAAAACTGTTCAAAAACAAACATTTCAAGTTCATGGACATTCCAAGGGTAAATGGAAATAAATTGTACGAACCAAGGACGTTGTGTATTATTAGGGTAATTTACCTGATTTAACAATTCCCGATTTTTTGTATGGGGATACGTAAAATCTTTTTTCTACGCCCATGTCGGTAAACGTCAAAAATCGCACTGTCAACATTTCTTTTAAATGACATTTAACAATAACATGCAGGCTAAATAAAAAGTACCCTATAGCAAATAATTGCAGGTCCCTAAATGAACAAGGAGGTAGATATTTGCTTCTCTAGAGATAATCTAAAAAATGATCGCTATTTAACACAACTACAAACTTTTGTGGGAAACAGCCTTACTGCTATTAGTATCATAATGTATCACCAACTCGGAAAAAATAGACTTAAAAAAGGTGATATCTATACTAGCAGAGAGTGCACAACTTCAATGTGCTATTCATCATGGGTTATCCGAACAAAGAAGATATCCAGCAAAATATCACATGACAGATAAAGTTCCCAAAGTACTAGGAGAGCGACCTATTGACGAATTTTTTTTTGGGAAAACTACGCATGATTCGATTAAAGCAAACGAAGCAGAAAATAAATTAGGAACAACGTTAAAACGAAAAAGAAACCAAAACAGATTTTCTACATATGAACCACAGCCAGAAACGTCCGGAATTCAAACGAAATCCAACCCTTTTGTTATTTAAACTACCGGAGTCACCAGAATACAACAAGAAAGAAACAACAATATTGTTATTGTAAAAGATTTGTTACATAGCTTAGGGTTCGTGTTAAACTTAGAAAAAAGTGAACTAGTCCCAAAACAACATATAATATATCTAGGTTTCGAAATCAATAGTGTGGAAATGAAAATTAGCCTACCATTAGAACAAAAACAAAAAATATATAAAGAATTAAAATATTTTAATAAAAGAGAAAAAAGGAATATAAGTGATTTCGCTCGAATCATAGGTATGCTTGTAGCAACAAAACCTGCTGTAAAGTATGGTTGGTTACATGTTAAAAATATGGAACGCGAAAAAGTTAAAGCACTTTCGTTAAGCCACCAGAATTATAATTCTCGTATGATAATTGCGGGATATATACATAACGAAATTGATTAGTGGTTGAAAAATATCGAGAACAATAAACAGGATATTAAAAAAATGCCATATAGCATTGAAATTTATTCTGATGCTTCAAAAACGGGGTGGGGAGTAGATTGTGCAGGTGTTAGAACACACGGTTTTTGGAACAAGGAAGAAAAAATCCTTCCCATTAACTGCTAGAATTGCTGGCAGCTTTTTATTCACTTAGGTCGTTTGCCAGAAAAACATCAAACGTTAATATTTTACTCATAATAGATAATATCACAGCAATAGCTTGTATAAACAAAATGGGAAGTATTAGATACAAAAAATTAAATGAAATTTCAAGGGGTATATGGAACTGGTGTGAGAAACGAAACATATTTATATTCGCTTCTTATATTAGTTCCTCAAATAATACATTTGCCGACATGCAATCCCGAATTAAAAATAACGATATAGAATTAGAACTGTCTGATGAAAATTTTCAATCAATTATCAGTAGTAATATCCCTAGGACATTGATAATACACGAGATAATTTTATGACAATCGAAAGCTTGAGAAATTTGTCATAAAATTATGAGGCATTTGTCAATGTCCGAAGGATATTCGGCGGAAAATTTTTTGACAGAAAAATTTATAACTCAACACAACGAAACATTTATTTATTAAAAGTACAGCTAGTGAAAGTACAATTATTAAAATTTAATGTAACATTAGATTTGTTGCTGTTCTCTACTATATAAAATCTATTACCACGCATAATACTTATGATCTTGTTGTGGTGTTCTTGATCGAGATTTAAGAATGGTTTTATAGAATTTTGATTGCTACGACCAGTAATTTTAAGCAATTGTTGTTCTTCTACACCACTTTTTGCCAATTCGCTAACAGCAGTTGATCTATTCGAGTGGTTTGTCCTTTACATTCAAGCCAATTGCCTCAGCAGCAGATTTAGTCCATCCATTTATTGTATTTTTTCCAATAGGTACATTATCGTACCATTTGTCAGTTTCATTTTTCCAGTGTCGATTTGGTTTTAAGATGTAAGATATGTTGCCTATCCTTAGAGTATGTCGGTTGGCAACAGATGTTAGGTTAGGTGAATGGCGGGACTCAGTATTGTTGAGCCCGGCAGTCAAAAGGATTGTATCTTTTGTTCTTGGCTATTTTGCTAATGTTCACGTTTTACTTAATAAAGTTATTAAGAATAGTAGTGTTATTTCTAAATCGTACATGGTGTCAGGTGTGTTATGGAACATAATTTTAGATTGCCGGACCCATTGGTTCTTGATGAAAATGCAGGAAATAACTGGAAAGTATACAAACAGAAGTTCGAGCTATATTTAGATGCTTGTGATACAAGTGAATGGTCAGAAAAGAGGAAAATGGGTGTATTTTTATCTAGTATTGGCGATGAAGGGCTAGAACTGTATAATACCTTTAGTCTCGAAGTAAACTCGTTTTCAAAGTTGGAAGATGTCATAAAAAAAATTTGATGAGCACTGTTTGCCAAAAACAAATGTGGTCTTTGAACGATTCAAGTTTAATAATATAAGTCAAAAAGAGGGCCAAAATTTTGATAATTTTCTGAAAGAATTAAAAATAGGTATCAAAAAGTGTGACTATCCAAATATAATTGTAAAGGAACTTCTGCGAGACAGAGTTGTATTAGGCATATCGGACAAATCCACTCAAGAAAAATTGATATCAAAAAAAGACCTAACATTAGATGAGGCAGTAACATCTTGTAAAATGGCAGAAATGGGTAAAATACACAGTCAGACGTTACAAGGTGAAGCAATGTTAGCATCAGTAAAAAGGAACATGCATGAGCGACCTGAAACATCCCTTGCAGCTGTATCAAGAAGGAATGTGACCAGCGAAAAAAAAGATAGTGCAAGAAAGTGTAGGAAGTGTGGTTATTCTCACAATTTTGGCAAGTGCCCTGCCTTTGGCAAGACATGTGCAAAGTGTCATGGCAGGAATCATTTTGCCAAATGTTGTACTGCTGCTAGTTCTACGGCTGAAGTGAAATCACGGAAGATAGATCACCTCACTCCATTAGATGATGACGATATTAATGAAAATGATGAGCTGTTCATTAATAGCATTGAAGTGGGAGCTGTGTCTTCAGGTAATTTAAAGGAAAAAATGTGGACCAGTGGAATTAAAGTATGTGATCAACCAATTATATTTAAGCTGGATACAGGTGCCGAGGTGAG
This sequence comes from Neocrepidodera transversa, assembly GCA_963243735.1. NCBI lineage: Eukaryota > Metazoa > Arthropoda > Insecta > Coleoptera > Chrysomelidae > Neocrepidodera > Neocrepidodera transversa. The sequence goes on from OY725350.1 coordinate 26,060,167, forward strand.
TGTTTTACCTAAAAATGTTTTTGACACGTTAAAAAAAATTCGCAATAAATCATTGCAACCAACATCCATTAAATTACTTGCTTACGGTGATTCATCATTTCAATTACAACCAGAAGGTTATATCACCCTTAAATGTTCTGCTAATAAGAATGAATGTAATGTTACCTTTGTAGTAGTAAATATAGAAGGCCAAATGCCTTTATTGGGTTTAAAAGCTTGTACAGATTTAAATTTAATTTGTAGAATAAATGAATTGCACAATAAAACTACGGGTGCACAATTCTTGTTGACTAGATATAGAAATGTATTTGAAGGCCTAGGGTGTTTTTCAAAAGAATATAAAATTGAACTAACTGAAAATGCTGTCCCAAAAATTCAACACTTAAACAGGGTACCATATAGTCTTCATGAAAGGTTAAAGAAAAAATTAGACCTATTAGAAAATGTAAGGGTAGTTGAAAAAGTAGACGAACCAACAGAATGGTTACATAGTCTAGTTATTGTCGAAAAGAAAAATGGAGATTTGCGTCTCTGCTTGGATCCCAAAAATTTAAACTTATATATAAAAAGAGAACATTTCATAATTCCTACTGTTGATGATATTTTTTATAATTTAAATGGAAAAAAATTTTTCAGTGTGCTTGACATGAAGGACGGCTACTGGCAGATCAAATTAGATAAAACTAGTTCAAAGATGTGTACATTTTCAACTCCATTTGGCCGGTATAAGTTCTTAAGAATGCCTTTTGGAATCAGTTCAGCACCTGAAGTTTTTCAAAAAAGAAATTATGAAATGTTTGGAGATTTAAATGGTGTGTCTGTTTATTTTGACGATCTGATAGTTTCAGGATCGTCTGAAAAAGAACATGATGATAACTTACAAGCAGTGATGGAAAGAGCTCTCGAGTTTAATATTAAATTTAATATCAATAAAATTCAATATAAATTACCCAATGTTAAATTTATGGGACATAATTTCTCAAAAAAGGGTATAGAACCTGATAGGGACTATTGTAAAGCCATTGCAAACATGCCTGTGCCTCAAAATAAGATAGAACTGTTAAGAATTCTAGGAATGGCAAAGTACCTATCAAGATTTATCCCAAATTTGTCAAGCCTTACAGCCCCCTTAAGGGAGTTGACTAAACAAAGTGTCAACTATCACTGGTCGAATGAAACAGATGATGCATTTAGTAATTTAAAAGTTGTTATTGTTAATACCCCAGTTTTATCATATTTTAATTTTAAGAAACCAATTGTAATTCAAACAGATGCATCATCAAGGGGATTAGGTGCCTGTTTAATGCAAGAAGGCCACCCAGTTGCATTTATATCAAGGAGTCTGTCAAAGACAGAACAAAGATATGCACAAATCGAAAAAGAGATGTTAGCAGTTGTATTTAGTGTTCAAAAATTCTCTACATTCATTTATGGTCACAAGGATGTTACAATTTGGTCAGATCATAAGCCACTAGAAAATATTGTCAAAAAAGATTTAAATAAAGTACCTAAAAGACTGCAAAGAATGTTACTATCAGTTTTAAATTATGATCTAAAAATTACATATGTACCAGGCAAATTATTGTTTATTGCTGACACGTTAAGCCGAAATTTTCCATCTACCATAAATGATGAACAAAATGAAACTAAGTTTGATTATGTTATTCATAGTTTGGTCCATAATCTACCTATTTCAGATGAAAAAAAAAAACAGTTTCAGAATGCTTCTCAGTATGACAGTGTATTGTCAAAAGTAATTAATATGTGTAGAAATGGCTGGCCTTCTTCCAAAAAACAAGTACCACTTGAATTATCTCACTATTGGCGACTTAGAGAGTCAATAAATACTTACCAGAATCTAGTTTTCCTGGGAGATAAATTAGTAGTTCCTACAAGCATGAGAAAGGGAATATTATCACAAGTTCATGAGGGACATTTTGGGATGGAAAAAACAAAAGCTCGAGCGAGAAAAATTTTATACTGGCCCAACATGACTAATGACATAGACATATTAATAAAATCTTGTAGAATATGTGAGAAATATTCAAAAAAAAATCAGAAGGAGACCCTTATGTCATTTCCCTTACCATCCCGTCCGTGGGAGAGAATAGGAGTCGACATTTTTTCTTATGGGACAAAAAGTTATCTTGTGGTTTATGATTCATATTCTAATTGGCTTGAGATGCCAGTAATTGAAAATAAATCGGCCAAAGAAGTCATCTTAAAACTTAAATCCATATTTTCGCGTTTTGGGTGCCCAGATCATTTAATTTGTGATAATGTTCCGTTTCTTAGTCAAGAGTTTAAAAAATTTTCATCAGAGTGGAATTTTTCAATTATAACAAGAAGTCCTTATTATCCAAGGTCAAATGGGCTAGCTGAACGGGGTGTGGGAATCGCAAAAAATATATTAAAAAAATCTCTAGAGGAAAATAAAGATATCTATGTATCATTAATGGAATATAGAAACAGTCCGCTTAAACATCTTGAGTTAGCTCCTTCTCAGTTATTAATGAACAGATTATGTAAAACCAAAATACCAGTTTCAGCTAGCCTATTAATGCCAGAAATTAACCCAAATGTAAATGAAAAGCTATTGTACAGGCAAACGCAAAATAACAAGTATTTCAACCAAGATGCTAAAGATCTTGAACCGTTAAGACCAGGTGATAATGTAATGGTCTATGGCCATGGCAATAATCAATGGTCTCAGGGTAAAATACTTAGCCAACATAACACTCCAAGGTCATTCTTAGTTAATGTAAATGACAAAATTATAAGACGTAATCGTATTGATCTCAAAAAATCTGTAAATTTGCCAAACGCAGAATATAAGTCCATTGTAAATGACCTTGGAAAGACTTGTGATCTGACCACATCTAAGGTTTGTCATGAAAGGAAAGCGTCTGAAAATGATCAGCATTTGCAGGCGCAACCTGATAAGTCACACATTGAAGAATCTGAAATAATTCCACCTGTAAATTCATCACCTGTGGTTAGATCACGAAGTGGGCGCCAAATAAAGCAGCCTTCACATTTGAATGATTATGTTTTATCTTAAAGAGAAAGGATGTAAGATATGTTGCCTATCCTTAGAGTATGTCGGTTGGCAACAGATGTTAGGTTAGGTGAATGGCGGGACTCAGTATTGTTGAGCCCGGCAGTCAAAAGGATTGTATCTTTTGTTCTTGGCTATTTTGCTAATGTTCACGTTTTACTTAATAAAGTTATTAAGAATAGTAGTGTTATTTCTAAATCGTACATAAGAACAGTCGTTGTGAGGTAATATTGTTGCCTCGTTTTGATATCAGTTTATGAAAAAGACGTACAGGGCAGCTTTGTCTTTCACTATTGGAAACCAACCATTTACTACTTGTACAGCTTTTAGAACCACCAGTCATCGTTATTTTTCTCGATTTAAAAAAAATCCACCAGACAAGCAACTGCCTCTCCTCCTCGCCACGCTAATTCTACAGCAGCAATATGGTAAAATTTTCGCATAAGACCTTCAGGAGTATTTTAATCCCATAGCAATATTATTTCGTTAACTTCAGACAAATATAACGAAACTGAACTGGACTTACGTTTACTTGGATCTGCTTGTAGTTTCTTCCTGAGAGCATCGCGGGCATCTCGGGCTGTTTTAAATACTATATTCTTAAACGGTTCAATCATAATATTATAGTACTTTTCTTGTAAAAGTTTGCACGAAACGTTCCACATTGTCTTCACCGTTGTTTCCTTAAATTCGGTCCCGTCTTTCTTTTTCATATTGACCGCCCAATCTTTAATATCAACGCCATTTCTTCTAAGCTTCTTTATTCATTTAATTCATATTTTCGTTCACAGCAAAATTCCATAAATATTCCCCAAATATATTTGTGACTATATGTCGTATTTATTGGAATTTTTTCTTTTATTAGCGCATTTATATTTTCAACATTATCATTGCCAAAACATGACATTTTGAAATTAATTTGAAGTGAAGTTGTCAAACTCAATAGTATTGTCATAGTGATTGATAATTGCACTGAATGCTGTTATCAGTGTAATGTTAACATGATTGGGTGAAATTGATTCACATGACACAAAATGACAAAATTTGATTGGTTGTTAGAACTGGCAAAAAAATCGGCTTACCTACAATAGATTTATTTGAATCGTATCAAAATAAAAAATGTAATAAATTTGTGTCTAGAAACCCTGATCCAGAATCGTCGAATGTAGACGCGTTTACTTTAAAATGGGATCAGGAATATTTTTACGCATTTCCTCCATTCCCTCCAGTAGGAAGAGTCATAGAGCAAATAATTAGTGATAAGTCTACGGGAATAGTGGTGGCACCAAAATGGCCAAGCCAGACATGGTACCCATTATTCCAAAAACTTCTTACTGATAAACCAATAATTCTTGACGTGAATAACCAAAACAAATTTCTTTTTAGAGAAAAATGCTCAGTTTATGGCCAGACCACATTAATGGCCGTGAGATTATTCGGATGTCTTTTCTAAATCGAGGTATCCCCGAAGAAGTCCTTACAGTAATATTTGCCTCTTTATCTGAAAGTTTAATTAAACAATATAGCCACTGTTTAAAATAATGGGGCTTATTTTGTTTAAAAAATAACTATAATCTGTTTGAATATATAAATTAAAAAGAGTACTTGAATATTTCTTAAAACTACAAAAATCTAATTTATCTTTTTCTTCATTGAATACACATAGAGCAGCATTATCACTAATTTTAAATTTAAATAAAGATGATGCAATTCTTAAGAGATTTTTTAAAGGTGTATATAATATTAATCCTCCTCAACCAAAGTACCAAACTACTTGGGACCCTGAAATAGTATTAAATTATTTAAAATCTTTATATCCTTTAGACAATCTCACACTAGAAAACTTAAGTTACAAACCAGTCACTCTAATGGCACTAATCTCTACTTATAGAATGCAGACTATATCAAAGATTTCAATAGGAAATAACTTGATGAGAGGGGGGATGGAGGCATAGAGATACGCATATCGGAAAAAATTAAAACATCGAGAGTACAAAAATACCAGCCTCTACTAAATTTTCCAGAACAACCTAGTCTATGCGTAGTAAAAACTTTAAAATACTGCTTAGAAATAACAAATCAACTTATACCATACGAAGAAGATAAACTGTTTCTGACGTGGAAAAAACCACATCACGGCTCATCATCTGAGACACTATGTAGATGGGTCAAAAAAACTCTAAATAAGAGTGGCATAGATATCTCAAAGTTTTCTACTCATAGTACTAGACATGCTAGTACGTCTTCAGCATTAAGAGCAGGCGTAAACGTAGAGGTCATTCGAGCTACTGCGGGTTCGAGTCAAAAATCCAATGTATTTATAAAATTTGATAACAAACCTTTGTCCAAGAAACAAGATGAGTTTGCGACCGCATTAGTCTCGAAAAATTCTACATAGTTATAAGTTACAATTATTGTTTCACTAATTGTTAGTTAATCATTGTTGAGTTTTGTTTTTTCTTTGTTGTTGTTTTGTTTTCTACTGTATTAAAGGAAAAAATTAAATTTATTAGATTTCGTTTTTTCTGTTTTTTTTGTACTGATCAGTATGAGTCATGCATACTACAAGGTGTAATCGTCATTACGGCAACAGCTCGAATAACTTGGATCGATCTTCCTTACAGGTAAGTCGATCAATCCGTTAATTATTTTATTCTAATCACCCATCAATATTTATATTTATCGAAAAATTGAAGGAGTTTTAGATCGATGAATATTTTAAAATGAAAAGTTTGAATATTCCAGGAAAAATTAAAGAAAAGCAAGTAAGAATTAAATTAAAATTAATTGAAAACATGGTTAATATGCTTTGATTTGGAAATATTTCTAGATTGAATTTTGTCAAATCTATATTACATTATCGTTTTTACAAAATTTAGTTGATTAAGGGCGCGACAACGCCATCAGCGGTTTGTAACAAGGCAAATCTTCAATACATTGTACATAGATGGCGACAGCTGTACGACTAGCTCGATTTATAATTTTAGTACGTGGTTCTATTTCAAGGTTGTCAAATTTACGGACGCTAATATAAATATTTTAGGAGAATAATATAAAAATTGCTGTTGGCCAGTTTCAATTATTGCACTGGAACATGAAAAGTTAATCTGCTCAAAATTGCACTTGGTTTATAAATGCCAAATACCTAGTTTAATTGTGATAAAAACACAAATAAAATCAAGAAAATAACATTTAAATATTTTCTCATAGTACCTACTGGTATATTCTAATCACATATGTAATCTATATTTATCCAAATTTTAATCTTAAATAACCGGGACAATTGAACTATTCCATAACTCAGCAAGGTGGTTGTGCTCCAGATGTTTCGGCTTAGGACAGGCCCTCCTATTAGAGGGTCAAACTGGTCAGTTTATTTATCTTTTGTAAATTACTGAAACTACTAAATCGATTATGTTATCATTTAAATAACTTCTCGATTCAATTCGATAATAATAGAAGTAATCATTTGAAATTTTCTAATGTCTATTTAAATACATCTCTTTTAAATTTAGTTAATAAAATATAATCAGAAAAGAATATGGTCAATCCATCTTTGACCATGTTTTGATTGAATCGTCAATGCTTGTAAAAATTAACAATCGATTCTATTCTGTCGATTATAATATTTTTAATCATAGCAACCCAGGACGAGTGTTGCCAATGTTAGGGCAAATGCCTGCATTTATTTAAAACTTGTGGATTAAAAGTGGGGCATTGACCTAAAATTTGAGGATTATGTATTTAAATTGATTACAAAAATATTTTTCTAATTATTTATTATATTTTTGTCGCTGTGATCTGCAATTTTATTGAACTTTAGAAAACCAAAAAAAAAGTTATTTTTTAAGAATTTCGTTTTTGTTCTTCTGAGCTGATTTAAAATAATAAGAGTTCAAAATTATTTATTTTTTAAGTTTTTTTATTATGTATTAAAATACACCTTTTGTGTACCTACTATACATTTACTGTGTAAAACAAAATCAAAAATTCACAATCGGAATAACTATATCGTTGTCTGAATAAAGAATAGTCACTCAACCTCATGAGTAAAACAGAGAAATAAAAGATGAGACGGATATATATCGGTACGTGGCGACACACCAGATTTATGGCGGCAATATTTGCAACTTCTCAGGTAGATTATTTTTTCTTTCTAGTAAACACTAGATGGCTCTCTAGCAAGTAATTCGTAAAACAAAAAAATACCGCAAGATGTCTTACTCTGAAAAGGTGTATTGGTAGAAGCATTGTATAAAGAAGTCTATATACAATGGTTGAGGTATTTTTGATGTTAGAACATTGTTTGAAAAAACTTTCACTTTTTAAACTTCATTTTTTTTTGCAAGAGGATAAAATCTGTATATAGTTGGAATTGAATATGTACACAAAAACGAAATAACAAAAAAATCTAGTGAACTGAATGCGCTTCAGATATTATTCTCCAAAAATAAGTTTATAATTAAATATAAACTTGGCGAATAATTTTTCAATTCTTAAAATATACAATTTGCAAAATAACAGAAAACGCTTTATTGGTGGTGGTAAATTTTAGACTTCCTAAACCCTAAAGTTTATAGAGAGAAGCCTTATAATACGGCTCTGTCTGGTCTGTCTGTCCGCGTTTATAACTCAAAACCGAAAAGAGAAAAAGACAAACGGTCAAGATAATAAACTCAGCATACCTTGTATAGCTCCCAAATAGATTTTCAGATTTTTGTTTTCCTATTTTCCAATGTTTTTTTCCTCTTTTCCATTATTTATATCCCTATTTTACATTATTTATTTCCCTAATTTACATTATTTGTTTCCCTATTTTTCCCCCATTTATTTATTATTTGTTTCCCTATTTTTCATTATTTTTTTTTTCCTATTTTCCAATGTTTTTTTCCTCTTTTCCATTATTTATTTCCCTATTTTACATTATTTATTTCCCTATTTTACATTATTTGTTTCCCTATTTTTCCCCCATTTATTTATTATTTGTTTCCCTATTTTTTCCCCATTTATTTATTATTTGTTTCCCTATTTTTCATTATTTTTTTTTTCCCATTTTCCAATGTTTTTTTTCCTATTTTCCAATATTTTTTCCCCATTTTTTAATATTTTTTTATTGTTTTTTTTTTCCCAATTTTTTCATTATTTTTTTTTACCATTTTTCATTATTTTTTTCCATATTTTTCAGAATTTGTTTCCCTATTTTTTTACCTATTTTTCATTATTGTTTTGACTATTTTTCATAATTTTTTTCCCCATTTTCCAATATTTTTTTCCTATTTTCCAATATTTTTTTTCCATTTTTCATAATTTTTTTCCTTATTTTTTCATATTTTTTTTAACAATTTTTTTATTTTTTCTCCATTTTTTTATTCTTTTTTTTCCTATTTTCCAATATTTTTTTCCCTACTTTTATAATTTTTTCCCTATTTTCCAATATTTTTTCCCTAATTTTCATTTTTTCCTATTCTTCATTATTTTTTCTCTATTTTTTCATTATTTTTTTCACTAATTTTCATTATTTTATTCTCTATTTTTCATTATTCCTTTACCCATTTTGAATTTTTTTCCCATTTTCCAATGTTTTTTTCCTCTTTTCCATTATTTATTTCCCTATTTTACATTATTTACTTCCCAATTTTACAGTATTTGTTTCCCTATTTTTCATTATTTTTTTTTCCTATTTTCCAATATTTTTTCCCTATTTTTTAATATTTTTTTATTGTTTTTTTTCCCAATTTTTTCATTATTTTTTTTACCATTTTTCATTATTTTTTTCCATATTTTTCAGTATTTGTTTCAATATTTTTTTACCTATTTTTCATTATTGTTTTGACTATTTTTCATAATTTTTTTCCCCATTTTCCAATATTTTTTTCCTATTTCCCAATATTTTTTTTCCATTGTTCATAATTTTTTTCCTTATTTTTTCATATTTTTTTTAACAATTTTTTTATTTTTTCTCCATTTTTTTATTATTCTTTTTTTCCTATTTTCCAATATTTTTTTCCCTACTTTTATAATTTTTTCCCTATTTTCCAATATTTTTTCCCTAATTTTCATTTTTTCCTATTCTTCATTATTTTTTCTCTATTTTTTCATTATTTTTTTCACTAATTTTCATTATTTTATTCTCTATTTTTCATTATTCCTTTACCCATTTTGAATTTTTTTCCCATTTTCCAATGTTTTTTTCCTCTTTTCCATTATTTATTTCCCTATTTTACATTATTTACTTCCCAATTTTACAGTATTTGTTTCCCTATTTTTCATTATTTTTTTTTCCTATTTTCCAATATTTTTTCCCTATTTTTTAATATTTTTTTTATTGTTTTTTTTTCCCAATTTTTTCATTATTTTTTTTACCATTTTTCATTATTTTTTTCCATATTTTTCAGTATTTGTTTCAATATTTTTTTACCTATTTTTCATTATTGTTTTGACTATTTTTCATAATTTTTTTCCCCATTTTCCAATATTTTTTTCCTATTTCCCAATATTTTTTTTCCATTGTTCATAATTTTTTTCCTTATTTTTTCATATTTTTTTTAACAATTTTTTTATTTTTTCTCCATTTTTTTATTATTCTTTTTTTTCCTATTTTCCAATATTTTTTTCCCTACTTTTATAATTTTTTCCCTATTTTCCAATATTTTTTCCCTAATTTTCATTTTTTCCTATTCTTCATTATTTTTTCTCTATTTTTTCATTATTTTTTTCACTAATTTTCATTATTTTATTCTCTATTTTTCATTATTCCTTTACCCATTTTGAATTTTTTTCCCATTTTCCAATGTTTTTTTCCTCTTTTCCATTATTTATTTCCCTATTTTACATTATTTACTTCCCAATTTTACAGTATTTGTTTCCCTATTTTTCATTATTTTTTTTCCTATTTTCCAATATTTTTTCCCTATTTTTTAATATTTTTTTATTGTTTTTTTTCCCAATTTTTTCATTATTTTTTTTACCATTTTTCATTATTTTTTTCCATATTTTTCAGTATTTGTTTCAATATTTTTTTACCTATTTTTCATTATTGTTTTGACTATTTTTCATAATTTTTTTCCCCATTTTCCAATATTTTTTTCCTATTTCCCAATATTTTTTTTCCATTGTTCATAATTTTTTTCCTTATTTTTTCATATTTTTTTTAACAATTTTTTTATTTTTTCTCCATTTTTTTATTATTCTTTTTTTTCCTATTTTCCAATATTTTTTTCCCTACTTTTATAATTTTTTCCCTATTTTCCAATATTTTTTCCCTAATTTTCATTTTTTCCTATTCTTCATTATTTTTTCTCTATTTTTTCATTATTTTTTTCACTAATTTTCATTATTTTATTCTCTATTTTTCATTATTCCTTTACCCATTTTGAATTTTTTTCCCATTTTCCAATGTTTTTTTCCTCTTTTCCATTATTTATTTCCCTATTTTACATTATTTACTTCCCAATTTTATAGTATTTGTTTCCCTATTTTTCATTATTTTTTTTTCCTATTTTCCAATATTTTTTCCCTATTTTTTAATATTTTTTTTATTGTTTTTTTTTCCCAATTTTTTCATTATTTTTTTTACCATTTTTCATTATTTTTTTCCATATTTTTCAGTATTTGTTTCAATATTTTTTTACCTATTTTTCATTATTGTTTTGACTATTTTTCATAATTTTTTTCCCCATTTTCCAATATTTTTTTCCTATTTCCCAATATTTTTTTTCCATTGTTCATAATTTTTTTCCTTATTTTTTCATATTTTTTTTTAACAATTTTTTTATTTTTTCTCCATTTTTTTATTATTCTTTTTTTTCCTATTTTCCAATATTTTTTTCCCTATTTTTCATAATTTTTTTCATTAAATAGGATTTACAGCAAAAAAGTACTACTGACATTTTTCGGTATTCCCGTCGTTTTCGAGATTTTCGGAATTCAATTTCGAAAAATTTCTTTCTTTTTATTTTATTTTTTTTCCAACTTTCTCAACAAATTTCGAAAAAAAACTTCAAATAATACTTGTTGAGCCATTTCAGTCCTACATTTACATATTTTTATTTTTTGAATATCTTTTACGGTTTCAGAGATATCGATTTTTTTAAAATGATGACATTTTCGGGAAAACAACCCGGGAAAACCTACGAGAAATTTTCCGATTATTTCGATTTTCAATAGGCGTCGTAACAGTACTTCAAGGATTTTTTTTCCAAATTTTGTTTAAAAATTACCCTCGAAATTACCTACCTACCACATTTTATTTGTTTGGATGAATATAATTTCAGTAAATTGAGGCCGATAATTTATTAAATGATCTAAAATATATATGCAGACTCTAAAAAACTAAAAATCATGTTTGTTTACAAAATCTGTAGATACCAAGTTTTTTGTTTATTTATTTATTCTAAAAATAGATCTTTTAAAACAAAAACCAGATAGCAAGGTTGTCAACTCTCATTTGTCAAATTCAATGTTTTTTTAACAAAATCTTTAAAATCCTCACAAAACAGTTTTAAATTTCATTTTATTAGATCCTGAATAGATGCAAATGTAAAATGAAAATTTCTCATATATATTACCTACAAAGTCTCATTTATTTAACGTCTTCTCGTTTGTAAAAAATTGCCCAATTTCACAGATAATCCATATAAAATGGGAATTTTTTTATATTTTGGCAACCTTGTTAGTCATCAGAAAACAGCCAGCCAACCAACCCAATGCTAAAAATTGTCTCGAAAACAGTTTTCTTCTTTTTAAATTTAAGCGAAAACAGTTTTCTTCTTAAATTTCATCAAAAACACCAGCGGGCAGCGCCATCTGAACGTTTGGTCCAAAACTTGTATTTGCCATCTATACGTTTGGTCCAACACTACAAAAAAGTGTTAAATTTTTAGTCCATAAGGTTACATGACTATTCTTTATTCAGACAACGACTATATTAAAAAAGAAAAATGTCAACTTAAATTTTACCCTTCCGTCGAACCGTTTGTTGAAAAGTATCAAACTGCAAAAAACTGCATGTGTCTTAAAACCGTTCTTATTTTTCAAGTATCTTTGAAACTTTTATAAAAATATGCATACGGCAACGTTGTATTATCATATACAAGTGTCTCTAAAGGTCGATTCCCATTGTTCGATGAAATGTTTTTGACAGATACCGTTTGCATTCCTGATTGGTCAACCATTAATTATTTAGACAACAACTCAGCATTTATCCAAGTTCCAAAACTTATGTAAACTCACCCTTACGAGGCGCATTGGTGGTGAACACGGTGAACTACAATGACATGATAATTAACGCGGCAATTTTTAAAATTGTGTCAAAAATTTGCAAATCTAATTCATGCTTTTAGCAAAAACTATCCCACATCCAGCCCTCATATTTTGTAAAAGGTAATAAGAAACCATAGAGAATGGATTGAAATGAATTTTGTTATTCATCTTTACAATTATAATTTCAAAGTTTATATCGATGTTGTGAATTTACGGTTAGTTATTATCGAATATAATTATATTCAATTCATTCTTACAAAATTGCTGTTCATAAATATAAATTAGTTTGCTTGTAATTTTTCCTTATTTTCATAAAAAGCATGAATTAGTAAAACCTTGTTAACTGTCAAAAAAGGCCGCCATTTTTAGTCCATTTCCCAGCCTTAATACAAATTTAAAAACTTACACAGTCACACACAAAAAAAAGTTCATACACAAGAGAGTGACATATGTATTCCCATGTATTTTTCGACGCTGAATCTAATCCCGAGCTCAGAATTGGGCCTACACGTCTGAAATTGGCCCCAGGGGCCGAAAATGGCCTGAAATGCGGTTCCCGGGATAAGGCGAACTCGACGCTGAATTTTGGAGCTAAAGCCGGATTTGTGCTCGAAAAGTTTATGGCCAACTGAAATTCCGGTTTTTGGTACGGGAAAATGACCCGTTGGGGCGGGAAAATTCTGTTTTGGAAGTCCCGGTCGCGACTCTGGTATTTTCATGGACTTTCCAATTCTGGAGCTAAGACTGGGTGTGAAAAGTGTTTGGACAGCTGAAATTCCCAGTTTGGGTGCGGGAAAATCATATTTCGGACGTACCAGTCACAAAAGTGGGATTTTTATGTACTAATTCCTGTAGCTTAGACAGTGCTTGTCAGGTTTATGGCCATGTGAAATTCCCTGTTTGGGTCCCTCAGGTCCAGAATTGAGAAACATACGAAAATACCACTGTTGCGACTGGTATGTCCGAAATATGATTTTCTGGCCCCAATGGGCTATTTTTCCGGACCCAAACGGGGAATTTCAGCTGTCCAAAAACTTTTTGAGCATATATTAAGGACTAGGATTAAAAAATACATGAAAATCCCACTTTGGCGACTGGTACGTCCGAAATATGATTTTTCGGCCTCGATGGGCCATTTTCCCGTACTAAAACTGGGAATTTCAGCTGACCAAACACTTTTCACGACCAGTCTCAGCTCCAAAATTGGAAAGTCCATGAAAATACCACAGTCGCGACCGGGACGTCCAAAACAGGATTTTTCCACCCCAAGGGGTAATTTTCCCGGACCCCAACCCGGAATATCAGTTGGCCATAAACTTTTCGAGCACAAATCCGGCTTTAGCTCCAAAATTCAGCGTCGACTTCGCCTTATCCCGGGAACCGCATTTCTGGCCATTTTCTGCCCCTGGGGCCAGTTCAAGACGTACAGGCCCAATTCTGAGCTTGGGATCGGATTCAGCGTCGAAAAATACATGTCACATATGTCACTCACTTGTGTATGAACTTTTTTTTTATGGGGCTGTGTTATTCACGTATTTATAAGAATAAGTTCCTATGTTGAATTTTATGTATATATAATATGTTTTGATTTTTTGCGAAAATTTAATGCTTGTAATAAAAATGTATACACTTACAAAAGTGTTTTATCTTCAATAAACTTCAGTCGAAAATACATATTAGAGGAAAATACCTTCAAACTGCCGGTCGAAATTATATGTCCCCGTTTTTACCTTTACTATTTTCGGTCGACATTACACCCAGCCGTTAATTTGTAGTTAGTTTTCTTTAGGGAAACCTCCTATTGAATTTGAGCAGGATCGGGCCGACTCACCCGGTACCCGCCATACAAATTAGGTGTTTTGTGTAAGAAAACTAACGCTAGTGCCGTAATCTTTGAAATCGTGTGTAATAGGTTTTTATCACACTTGCTTTAGAATAAACTATTATACTTACCACCATTTGCAATTGAAAATATAACAGTTAAAACGACAAAAATAACTTTAGTAGACATACTTGTAATGTATTAAAAATGAGATGTAAGACTTTTGTATTTATATGTTCTTTTATGACAATTAAAATAATAAAAAACAAAAATAATAAGCATATAAAAACTTCAATCTTAGAGTGAAAATAAGTGTTCAAGTAATTCTTTACTGACAATTAAAGTAAATAAATGTTTATTTTGACGACGCTAGTTTCGAGAAAAAAAAGACATTCAAACTTCTTTTATCAAGTAAAATACAAAACATTTAATTATTTGATTATACAGTACCTTCATAAATGATTGTCTCCCACATGTCCAATATGTTATTTCACTAATTGGTAGAATATAAAGAAAATATCCCTAGATGTCATCCAGTAGCAGAGATAATTGTAGTTTATTATTAATGGGTATAAAAATAATGTATGTTATAATAATATATTTTTTTTAAATGATTTTACTTTTATTTAAAAGAACATATAAAATTTGAAAATGATAAATATCAAAAATCTCTTGTTTATCAATGAAAATTTCTTTTTATAGTTTTTTCCTTGGAAACCGATGAATAATATCTTACAGCAAAACATTCTTAAGTACCATTTTCAAAATCAAACATTACAGTGACAAAAGGAAAGATTGGCTATTTCGTTATCACAAAATGAAACGAAAGTTCGCTACAATAATGAAATAAATAAAAGAAAATTATATGTAGTGTACGAAGCACTACAGTTATGACATCGGTTAGTTATTGGGAAGATAATTAGAAAATATAGTAGTCAGCCTAGGTTAGTAACATATTTTCTTACTAATTTACTTATCAAAAAGAAAAATATCAGCGATGTAAACCTAACCTATATGTTTGCTGATGAAATATATTTACTTAAAGTCAAAGAGTAAATAACAAGAGTACTTTTCAATATTCACTTTATTTCACAAACTTACATTATTGTACTAAAGTTACTAAAATTCCTATATTATTTATTATCTCGCAGCTGTTCCTTTTATCATTTTATTCCATTAACTACCCTGTTATAAATAATTCGTGGACTCCGTTTTCTTTATTATATTATGATTTAAATAAATATTCAACTAATACCCCACAACATGCCGTTTACCTGCGAACGAATCGCCTAACCGGCGCTCGCTTACATTCCCACCTCTCGAACCGTGGAGAGACGATATCGATGATGTCCAGCCAGACCAGCATTGCCAACCGTACTATAATGATAGTATTTGTACGATAATTACAATTTCATGTACTATAACATTTCAAAGTAAATATAATACGCACTTTGTACTATAATTTTATATTTTCACAAATTATAACAATATGCCAAAGGTTTTTGCAAAATCACTCACAACAAATTTGAATAATATGGAATAGCACTTCCAGCGCCATCTAATAGTTAATAATGAAATTGATACGTAAATCATATAATATATTAGTAAGAGCCAAGGGGAAATCCCTGATTTATTATTGTACAAGAGCAGAGAAAGTTTAATTCTAATTCAGTAACAGTTGAAGATGATTGAACTCAGGTACTGTAATACTCTTTGCGTCGTCAAGCGCTCTTTTGGCGCCTTGGTCAAGGTTTCGGATTGCTTCGGGCGCCACCTTTCGATGAAAGTGTGAAAGCCACTGCACGGGCAGCTTCAGTAGAGAAGAAATATTCCACGGGTCGTTATGGTATTAACGAAATTAATGGTGACCAAAATGGTGGTCTTT
Organism: Neocrepidodera transversa; assembly: GCA_963243735.1. Classification (NCBI taxonomy): domain Eukaryota; kingdom Metazoa; phylum Arthropoda; class Insecta; order Coleoptera; family Chrysomelidae; genus Neocrepidodera; species Neocrepidodera transversa. The sequence goes on from OY725350.1 coordinate 26,076,193, forward strand.
ACTTGCCCTACTGGGTTACGTATCTGGGTATACAGCTGGTGGGATGATAAAACTCACCAATAATTAGAAACAAATAGCAGAAATATTTACCAAATCCACATTACACTATAGGAATCGGCACCCGTCTCTTTGTTCATTAGTTCATTTGAATATTTCTTACCCCTACTACTGATGTGCTAGTTATTGTACGTTAACTTGAAAGTTTGATTATTTATCAATGTGATACGGTATGGTCCAGTGGTAGAGTGTATGCTTTACACGAGAAAGTTTCTGGTTCAAATCACGAGAAAATATTTTTTGTTTATTTTTTTTAATACCCAGGTTAGATTTAGATAGTCACGATTTCTTTTAATTCACGATTTCGGCACTGTTCAGACATTCCGCTCCGCTCTTCGGCACCGTACGCAAGACATACTCAAATCAACCAATGAATATGAAGACGGGTGACGATTCCTTAAGTACAATGTTTAAATACATCAGGGGTAAGGTGTGTATCGGGTCTTACTGTATTGTGTAGGTCGGACGATAAAGGCACGTCTTATAGGCTGGCGTTGACGGTCGGACTGACGGATCCTAGCTCCGGTTGAAATTGGCTTCGCTCTCTTTAGTTTGGTTTTCTGCTGTACATTCCGGCTCCAACACAACTTGGGGTCTTTGAACCATCTGTGTACAGTATATAAGCCGTCCCTGGAAAGAGGATCTCCCCCTTTTCGCATTCGTCTCTTCTCGGAAGAAGAACGTTTAAGGACTTCTGTATGTGACTTCTCGGGTAGAGCACATCCGAAACCATTCCGTAAGTGTGGTGAGTACTCATCTCTCGCAGCAGTCCAAAGTGGTCCCATAGCCTCTCCACCTCAATTTGACTAGCCACCGACATGGCTCTATAGGAGGTCATTCTGGCCTCCTGCTCTAGTAATATATGGAGAGGAGTAAGACCCAGAGATCCTTCCATTGCCGCTGTCTGGTTAGATGACACACAAGCTAATCTCTGTAGTCCAGATAATTTAGCCGCTGCAATAGACTGGAGCCCCTTCCTTCACCAGGCTATTGCGACATACGTGACCATTGGTTTTATCACCGTTTGATAAATCCAGTAAATCGGTTTAGGGTTCATTCCCCACGACTTGCCGCATACCCTTCTGATATTTCAGAGGGATGCCCTGGCTTTATTGATTGTTCTTTCCAGATGGGAACCTGACCCAAAACAGACCAAACGTGACATTCAAGTTTCAAGGCACCATGGGTGCCAGTCGATAATCCCACGTACTAGTAGGAGAGAACCCCTACGATGGGGGAGCGTACCCACAGGGGCAGCTGGAAAGTTGATAAGAAAAAAATTATGTGAAAAAAAAAACTTTCGAGCTGCCCCTGTGGGTACGCTCCCCCATCATAGTGGTTCTTTCCTACTCCTACGTGGGATTATCGACTGGCCCCCATGCCTTGTAACTTGAATGCCTTTTTTGGCCTATTTTGGGTCAGGTTTTTCCCTATTCTGTCCTCTTAATGTTTATGTTAATTTTATATTATAACAAGTTTATATCTCAGTACCACGTGTACAATTTTAATTTCATGTTACTACATTTTATCCCTTAACCAAAAATTTATCTTACCGATTGTTCCATGATGTTTATGGTAAGTCCCCATTTAAACAATGTTTTAATTTGTAACTGTTGTTTTATTAACGAGCGTTATTGTAGGCCAGATGATGGCGGGTTGCCAATTTCTAAATTAAGCTTTTACAACAAATGTATTTCAGTGGTTCTGGAATTTGTGTTTCATTACTTATTGGTTGATCACATTTGAGACATGAACTGATGAACTTATTTCTTATTTTCTTTAATGTACTAATTTTAGTCAATCATTATAACACCAGAAGAAATGTTACGGGCTAAAATTCTTTAGGCATTAAAAGCTTAGGCCAAATTTTAAGTCTCCTAATAGAGTAATTGATTCCCAATTTATTTATAAAAAGGATACTACAAACCTTGTTTTAATAATAATCTCACTATTGTTTCCTTTATATTTTATTGACATTTCCTTTGTCATTACAGTCAAATCAGTAATTCTTCTTTTAATTAATTTTTCTACTAAAGGATGCCAACCCACTAACCAGATTTGGTACCCATTGACTTAAAAAGGTCAAAGGCCTTTCTTGAATGTGACATTTGATGGATTGAATTCCCTCCTTTCTTTTCTCTTCCTTTTTTGGTGCTACCCTGATTGTAGCATGTGCTAATTAAATCAACCGGTAACGGATTTAAATGCCTAAAAAAGATGAATAGAATACTGCACATCTTTTAAGGTGGATATATGAAACACTAACCTGTAGGAAATCACTCGTAAGGTCATCCAACATCCTGGGTAAGTTTTTATGTGTAACTTATGCTCGCTTTCTGTAACTCTTCTCTCCAACGTTGTATATATGTATATATTTTCCCTTCTAGAACTTCTTTCGTTACCCTTACATCAAGAAGGGGGCACAACAAGAACTTACTGATTTGAGCGTTCCCAAGCGCTACCATCTTGCTGTCTCATCGGTTTTATGCTTGCTCGTTCTATGCTTTTCTGCTTTACCACTGCTTTCTGGCTAACTTAACACAGGATATAATCCATTCAAAGTCGCCTTCCTTCCATTTTTGATCCGGCAAACGACTGATCAGTGATAGGGGCGTAGAGGATATCATATCAGTTCTAGAGTCTACTAACTAACAAGTAAGATCTTTCCATTTACTGAACTGTCTTTAAGTACTAAAAATAAAAGAAGCTAAATTATATGAGTGACATTAGTCCTAGGGCTTACCTGGTTTTTAACTTCAACTCGTCGATAGTATTTAGTATATTTGATAAACAGCTGATATTAATTATAGATCGTAACTTGGTATCAAATAGATTGTTGTAAAACAAGAGCACGAGACTCCTGTTTAACTTAAAAAGTAGGGTTAGGAATCTGAGAACGATTTATAACTTAATTAATTTGTATATTATATTAAACATTAATAGTAGCTTTACCTGTGAACTATTAGTACTAATTGGCCAAGCATATTTGTAATAAATATTTCACTCGTACACGTGCACCCCATTTTAAAATATTTCATCATTTAAATTTGACAGAATTAGTTCAAATGTAACAATATTTTCTAACCTGGGTAACGGGAACATAAGGGTCGTGTTTACTACTCCAGCAGCCGTGGATAAAAAGTACTGTTTTATTATTTTTTTGTTCATCATATTTACTTTTTTTATCTATAAAAGGTTAAAGAAAGGACCCAAGTAAAGTACCAAATAACTAACAAGCGAATTTTTATTAAACCCACACCCCTTTTACCGACATGTAGCCGGTAGCAGAAAGATTATGCAAATTTACAGCTTATCCTTTCCCATTCCAAGGTTGAATGCTAATTTTGCTTGGGTATAACATAGTAAGAATCCAATTTGGCTTTTTGTAGTAAAAGGAAAATTGATTGAACATTTTACTCAATTAGTTTGGGTAAAAACAATTCATGTAGGTTGTGCAAGAGCAAGAAATCCTTATACAGATAAACACTAGTTGACATGTCATTATGCTCCTGCTGGAAATATAGTTTATGAGTGTTTATAAAAAAGGAAATTCTGTTTCTAATTGTCCATCCGGTACATCACCTGGTATAACTTATACAGCTCTTTATGTATATTTTAATAAAAATTATATTATATTAAAACCAGATTGTCATTATGACAATAATGAAACTAATTAATTTAAAAAAGTAAGATTAACAAAGTTTTAATCAGAAAATAAAAACAAACAATAACCGATTCATTCCTTTAAGCAAAGATTTAACGAGCGAACGGATTTTTGTCTACAATATTTGAGAAAATCTCAAAATTCAATAATGGGGTGCAAAATTTGTTCAGGCTTAATACTGTCATTAGTCCTAGAAAAATATACTATATGGCAAATAAATTTTAATAACAGCAAGATCCTAATAAGAATTTAATAATAAAATAAAATGCTAGAGACGCTCCTCAAACGGTGGTGGTGTGCACCGTTCCGGGACTTCGGCCCATCGAGCGAACACTTTTTACGCTGTGAAACATTGGCGCTAAATACATGAAGAACACTATTATACATGATCTGACGTAATTTTTGATTTTTATGAATCATTTTGGGGCGGGTACCAGAATGGCTTGTGCGATACGAGCCAAACTTTTCACATACATATATGATGTGAAGTAGAAAAAGTTCTCAAAATTTGAATTGGAAAAAAGTTTTCCCATGCAAGCGATTTTAATTTGTATGGTGGGTATCGGAAGCGCCGGTCCGATCCATTTCAAATTCAATAAGGTTCTTCCTTGGACAAAACTAACTAAATAGAGTAAAAACCGAAACTCGATCGGAGCTTTCGTTCAAAAGTTACAGTGTTTACATCCAGACAGACAGAGAGACATCCAGACGTCCGGACAGGATTTTTTTTTGCATTTTCGAACTCAAGGAATTCGGAAACGTTTAGAAAAGTGATAAAAAAAACTAATATTGAGGCTTTTGGGCCTCAGTAAAAGCGTCTTAATACACGAGATTGAAGATCAATTTTACAAGTAGGACTTTTCCTGAATGCATAAAATAATGTCATTAAAATTGAACCAATGGTAACAAAGATATACGCAATACCCTTTTATCGTTGCTACTGCGCCTGATATTTCACAAAATTTTAATTTTACGTCACATCTTAAATGTGCCCTTTGCTGCATTAAATTTGGACCAATAATGGAGACAATATAATTTTTACCAGAATTACAAGAGTTAACCATAGACATACCGGCACATGGCGTGCAAGGATGACATCCTATCATTAGTCCTGGAATTAATAAAGGATTTTTATGGACATGGTATATTAGGCACTATAGGGCCGTAGCTAAAAAAATCACGACAAAGTAGAAGTGAATGCGGAAGATTAATGAAACGTGGTCAGAATGGAGAAAGTGCGTCCGACAGATAAAAGAATGGGATATTTTACTAAAGGTGAAGGGGTTATTCCGTTGGGTTATTGTTTTTGAAGGCTGAATTGGTTTTGAATTTAAAAAATTGTAAATTAATAAGAAAATTTCGAAAATACAATTTACTAGATTTTAAATAAAGGTTCCCTCGGATTTATTACCGAATATCCTAACGATAACATTTTAATTAGAACCACACCTATAAATTCTCTTTTTATACATCGATTTCAACATTTTTTTACAGTGATTTAGAGAATTCAAAGTTTTACTAAACCACAAAGTTTCATTACTAAAAATCCATTTTCGAGTAATGCTATGATTTTGAGTTGAAAATATAAATTGTATAATAGAAATGTTTTTATTAAAAAACTGAATATCCCTCTGGAAGTATACAAAAATTTTGTAAAAAATATTTATGGGACCCTCGTTAGGAATGAAGTTTCTTACATTATTTTTTCGATTGTAAATTCTAGAGACGCTCAAATGGTGGTACACCGTTTCGGAACTTCGGCCCACCGAGCGATCACTTTTTATGCTGTGAAACATTGGCGCTGACGTAAATTTTCTTTTAATTTGCCGTGTAAAAAAGTGTATCCCTTTATGTTTATGCATCGTTGTGGGACGGGTACCGGAATGGCTTGTACGATCCTAGCCAAACTTCTCAAAAATATATACAATACTATTATACATGGTCTGACGTAATTTTTTTTTAATTTGCAGTGTAAAAAAGTTTATCCCTTGAGAACTTATTTTTGTGAATCGTTGTGGGGCGGGCACCGGAATGACTTACTTGTGCGATACTGGCCAAACTTTTCACGTACATGTAGGATTAATCATACATGATGTGAAGTGGAAAAATTTGAATTGGAAAAAAGTTTTTCCATGCAAACCGCAATATTTTGTATGGCGGGTAACGAAAGGGCGGGTCCGATCCTACTCAAATTCAATATAGTTCTTCTTTGGATAAAATTAACTAGGTAAAGTGAAAACCGAAACTCGATCAGAGCTTTCGTTCAAAAGTTACAGTGTTTACATCCAGACAGAGAGAATATAGACATCCAAACGTCTGGATAGGATTTCTTTGCGTTTTCGGACTCAGGGAGTCCGGAAACTTCGAGAAAAGTAATAAAAAGTGGGGGTAAGAAATTAGTTTCGTGATGGCGAAAAAAATTTCTTACCCCTACTTTTAGTCCGAAAATGCATAAAAAAATCCTGTCAGGACGTCTGTCTGTCTGGATATAAACACTGTAATTTTTGAACGAAACGAAGAACCCTATTGAATTTGAGTAGGATCGGACCGACCCTTCCTGTACCCGCCATACAAATTAATGGTTTGCATGGGAAAATTTTTGTCCCATTCAAATTTTTAGAACTTTTTTCACTTCACATCATGAATAATATTCCCCTTCATGTGTGTGATAAGTTTGGCCAGTATCGCACAAGCGATTCCGGTACTCGTCTCACAGCGATCCATAAGTATCAAGTTTTTATTTTTATTTTATTAAGTAGCATATCCTGGTTTCCCTAATTACATGTTCTTTACTAAATACACAAATATATGTTATAGAAAATAGCTTAACTAGTGATACAAAATATGACATAGTATATATTTATTCAAGCGAGGACCAATACAAAGATATTAATTTATTGAAATATTTATGTGTGAAGAGGAATATATGACATGATGAAATTTTTAAATACCGAGAAAATGGAAGAAGAGTAAACGAGCAGCAGGGATTCTAGTCCTCTATTTGCAAATTACAACTCCTGGTGATGCACTTAGCGAAACGTAAGTAGGAGTGTAAAAAAGATAATAAATAGGCATAATAATAATTAACTATTTTTTAAGTTATAGACAATATAATGTAACTAAATAATTAAGCACATTTTCAAATAATTAATCATTATGTACTATTTCCTACATAACTAAATTTTTAAAAAAGGAGTAAAATATAACCGGGGAAAAGATTTATGAATCGTGTGTAATTCTTGCATGTCGTATAATTTTAGTCCGTCAGTTACCAGATTCCGGCGGTCAGAACAAGGAACGAAAGCTGGAGAGAGACGACGGGAATCCGTGCGAATCCTCGCTGGAAATTCCGAAAATCCTTCGAGTCCTTCTAAATTGTAACCGGGACATCGGGACAGTGAGAAGATAAATGTAAAGAGTCGGTGGTATTGAAGGAGGCGGGAATCATTTATAAAATTGGCCAAGTCGGCAGATTTGTTATTGGATATCATTATCCTTTCATTTCTTATATTGGGGATCTTCACTTTGTTTTTATTTAAAAAGATTATTTTTTTATTTTCCATTATCATTTTTTTTGTCAAAATCCTTATATGTATGCTTTGACAAATAAACCCAGTATCAAAGCAGCTCAACGGCGGTCAGACAGACGGCTGTAATTGACTTCGTCTATAAGGGCATAAGGGTAGCCCTAAACAACAGAGAAAGATGAATTCAAAAAGAATTCAAAGAAAAACACCAATTAAAGACGTAAACACACGCTTCTCGTCCAGGGGCCCGTCAGGCACGTGAAAATAGTAGATGGGCGAGCTGAGGTAACCAGTCATCAATTGCTGAAAATTGAGTTTCGAAATTCGATAATGATCTCGGGTTACCTCTATGACAAACAGACAGACGGACGAACGTACATTATAAAGTCAATAAGTAAGGTAACCAGCTATCGATTGCTTAAACAGAATTCAAAAATTCGAAACCGTTCTCGAGTTATGGTTTCGCATATAAAAAAAATCCATTATATGGAAACTAATTCCTTAAGCAATATTAGGTTAGATTAGGTTAGATTAGGTTAGATTTAGGTTAGATTAAGTTGAATTAGGTTAGATTATGTTTCGTAATAGAAAAAAAAGACTAGATATAAAACAAATGCAGGAGTTCCACAAGGCTCGGTTCTAAGGACCACACTCTGGAACGTACAATATGACAAAATCTTACAGACGATTGTAGAAGAAGGAATAACCTTGATCGCTTTCGCAGATGCCCTCTAGTTATCGGCGAAGCAGAGGATGATGAGGAACTGGTAAGAAGAGGATATGAGGCAGTGAAAACTATCCTGGATTGGATGACCGAAAAGAAGTTGGAGGTGGCCGAAAAAAAGACAGAAGTCGTTATCCTAAAAGGGCATAAGTGGAGAAAAAAAATAAAGGGATTTCATTTTGACTCTGTAACTCCGAAAGCAAACACAGCAGATAAATAAAAGTACACATTCGGTACGCAGCCGAATAAACTGAAAAGACGTTAGCTAAACATGAAAACATAATAAAATACCTCAAGAAATGGGTAGAGTGTGTGCATAGAAACCCGGATTTCTACTTAACTCAGAAACGACAGCCCAGAGCCCACAGCGCTGCAATGCCCCGAAAGTCTAAATCCAAGTAGACCAGAGAATAACTCCCGAGAACATCGTGGACCAAATCATAAGGAGAATGAAGGGATGGGAAGCTATTCACAACTTTATATGGCAGGTAATGAAGCAGAAGGAGACTGTAACCAGTTTTTAATAGCATGAGACCCAAGTTTCAATTCGTTGGTAATGAATGGTTTTCCAATTCGTGACTTAGGATGGTTAAGTGAGTTAAAAGTAGTTTTAATAATGTTGCAAAATAAATAAAATGCCTTGCCTATTATGTCGGTCTGAAGGATCCCGACATAAAATGCCTTGCCTATTATGTCGGTCTGAAGGATCCCGAGAAGTTGATCCAACACTAGATAAATTATTTGTTTAGTTGTTAAATCAAACAAAAGAATGATTTCCTCGAAAGGTGTCAAGAATGAAACAGGTAAAAATAAATTGTAAAGAGTTAAATAAAAAAAAATTAAAGATGAAAATGATCGAGCTTCATATTTGGAAGTTCGTGGTTTTCGGCACTTACCGACAGGAATTTTTTAGTATATGTTACCCAGAAGGTACTCAAATTGTGAGTGAGACATCCTACGTCCAAGTGAATGGGTAGTCAATGGCACGAAAGCAGCAGTGTGTGTCCTTGCAGTCTGGGTTGCAGCCTGCGAAGAAAATTCCGTGAAGTGTGGCCCAGATGATGGTCTGCGTTCTGAGGAGTCTTCAAGAACGCTACCAGAGCGCTTTTCGATCCAGATGAATGAGCCAACGGCTCCCAAAGGGTATACATGTAAACAAAGAAAGGTTTCAGAGTTAATGACCGAAAACTCACTTGATTGAATGTATAAATCCAAAGACTCAAAAGAGTTAATGTGTTGTTACACGCACAACCACAACTTCACTGATTTCCATTAAAACTATTGTCTTAAGGATCACCAAAGAACTGTACGCACATTGATTGAACTCAAAATTGTCTAACACAGACCGTTACTGCATCAAATGAATCAAAGGGAAATGTTTGTAGGCATGTAATTAATTTAAAGGAAAATTCTCATAAAAAAAACGTATAAGGAATTTCAGTAAACAAATTGAATTTTTAACAATAATCAGTGAAAGCAATGTGATGAAAAGTTACAATGAATAATATATGATTTTAAACAGTAATGAGTAAAATACGTATGGTGAAAAATTATAACAAAATAATATGTGAAAAAGATAATCAAATATGTGTTAACGTAATCGAACAACTATTATATATCCAATTGTCCTGGCCAAAGACGATTCGACAACTAAATGAACGTGTGACGTTTTATAAATTTAAAGAAAAAAATAAAGCAACAATTTTAAATATGGCAAGAAAGGTATTTCTTCGACAAGAAAACAAATGTCGAAATATCTAAAGAGAAGCTCGCTATATTGTGTACTGAAACGAAATAATGTGAAAGAAAATTACACGCAGTTAAGATTTATACACAAAAAAAATGTCTTCAACACCAACAAGCTACATAAGCTAAATTATTACTAAATAAAAGTTAAATTACACAGTGACAAACTTGATTTGGTCAGGCAGCCATGCCGTTTTACACGTGCAAAGATAAAAAAAAACAAAATGAATCAAGTAATTAACGCTGTAACACAAGCTCATATAATCGCAGGTTATATCCAGAAAACTGCCAATTTAACCGGATAAACTGCGGCTAGCTTTATTTGAAAAATTTAGCTTAGAAAATATTTGAGACTGAATAATCCACCATTAAAGGCCCGAGACCGAAGGTCGAGGGCTTTTTAGGTGGATTATTCAGTCGAAAACATTTGCTTCAACGCAAAATTTTGAAAAAAATTGACTAGCCGCAGTTTATGAGGTTAAATTTACAGATCGAGGGGTATATGTTAAGATTATTTCCCAAATTTGGAATGTAGTATTTACATTTTATCTTTATTGTTTATTAACATGCATATTTGTCAAAGCTAGGTGACGTGTGCTAGATTAGAATTAGGTAGAGAAAAAAAATAAAGAGAGAATTAGGTAAGGTTAGAACAAATTTAAGAAGTCACAAGTGAATGGACTCATCCAGTTATTTTTTTTATATTTTTATTTTATAACTTTGGCCTACCGTAACACATTGCACCGGGTCCAGCCCTTCTGAGACCGATCCTGCGGCAGTAATTAATTCTTAAAATTTGAATATCGGGACTATAGTGGCTTGTGACGTGGCCCAATTGAAACAGATTATATTTGGCTATGTTGTCACATCGATAAAACTCTCAACTCTCGTTTTCTCATTTGTTATGATTAAAAGAAGGAAAGAAGCATGTCAATTTTTTTCTACAAACGAACAAATCTAGAATCTTGGCAATGCTGTAGAAAGTAAAACGTCAATTATTGGTCAAAAAGAAGCGCCACTTTCAAAATGTATTAATTACTTTTTATTAATTTTGTATTAATTAATGAATATTATAAGAACAATGAAAATCAACATAAGCAACTAGGTTCTTTAAGCTATTCATTCATTAATATAAAACCAATAAATTCGTTCCTACTGGATAAGTCCATTGTCTTACTAGAACATGCCCATTTCAAATAACTAGAAGTAAAATGCACGTAAGAAAATCCAGTTATTTAAAACAAAATACTTACGAAAAAAAGAGATCCTTGCGGAAAATCCATAGGTACCATGTTTGTCCTTGATTCAATTATCCTGCGTGCTCGCAGTTTCCCATATGAGACGATTAACAGTTACCCCTTCATCAGAAAAATTACCACAGAAACTGTAAGCACTACCAAAAAAATCAGCTGTGCCACCACAGAACTTTCCCGGCTCTGCTGTAGAGACTAAGATTATTTTACTTATAGTATACGATTCATTACATAAATTAAGTGAACATATTTAAAATAGCGAGCCGATGGTTATTATATCTACCGAATTGATATTTCAATATTGATACTAACGTAAGAGAGCACTTTATATAGTACACTGCTACAATTAGGATACCCTAAAATCATTGTTAAAATGTATTCGGAATTCGGAAAAAATTTTGGGACAAAAGTTGTAGGGAATTTTTGCCCTCTAGCGGCGAAACTGTAGGGAATTCAAAAAAATGTTAAATATAAAAGTTACAGTAAATTTCCTGCTGTACAACTTTGCACTAGAACATTTTGCTATAAAGTGCATCATTTGCCGTCCAAACCTGGAAAAACTATGAAAAAACCTACCGCGCGCCCTTAGTGGCGCAAACCTACCCAGGTAGCAGTGTGACGTGTTAAAGACGTTGAATATTGGTCATTATTTACGTATATGAATGACGTGAAAAACACGTGATAAACAGGGTCATAAGTCACAGACCAATGACGTCTTTTTTTACTTAAAAATTACGTTTTTTTTACGTATAATTAAACATCCATTTTGACGTTATTTTAGATTAAAAAATCTGATGTGGCCAGCACATGACCTCTCGCCATTTTTGAATCAAAAATTTACAGGTTGACACAAAAAAGTATGAAAAAAAATTATATTTTTGTAAATCTGGCAACAATGGCAAAAGTTTCGAAAATTTTAATGAGATGAAAATAAACTATAGGGTATACAAAATATATGTGTAAAACTTTATTGCCGTTTTGTATAATAATGGCGTCATCACCCATAGCAACTGCCACTTCCGGTTGTGCGATTGGCACCAAAATCTAATCAGATCTCCTTATTTCTTATCGATTTTTGTTTAACATACTTAGGCGGTCTGTCCACAAATGTCGCTCTTAGGTTGGATGAAGTAATTCGCGTACTAATGTGGACAATCTCTGTGAAACGCTCAAGGACGACACTCATGTAACGTTGAATGTTTCTGGGCATATAAGTCGGTATTTTTTCATAAACATAAATAGAAAGAGTTTCTTATTATATAAATCATAAGTATGTCTTTAGTTTGCACTAATTTTAATATGATGATATATAATAATGATTATAAATTAAATTTACGGATACTTTATGTATGGCAATTAAAAATAATAAGGATAAAATAAGTAAAAAATTTCAATCGGGAGTCTATTCACTATCTTGTGGGTCTTGTCCAAAAAGGTCCATGTAGGTCAAACAGGGAGAACTTTTGTCAAAAGGGTTAATGAACATAATAAAATAGATTTAAATTATTCTAATCATTTAATTAGTGAAAATCATATTTTTAATGAAAATTTTGAAATATTACATATGCAAAGTAAAGGTATTCGGTTAAATTACGTGGAAACATTAGAAATTAATAAAATTAAACATTCGGATTCATTATTAAATGACCAAGTTGATCTTAACAATTCGCAACTTTTAAATCTCTTTTAATACTTAAGCCTTTTGAAAAATTTTCTGTTAAATTATTTTTTAATTTATTTTAACATCTTTTAATTTTTAAATACGTTAATTAACTGCTCAAAAGCAGAATAATTAATGTATAACTTAATAGGAGTAGATAATAGTATATTATTCAACGATCGGTAATGTAAGTCATAACTCACTTGATGAATTACAGCACTCGTCTGGCTTATTTACTGTTTAGAAATTATAATTTGTTGTTCATTAATTATAGAATATTTCGTAATAGGAGAATCAAAGCAAGCTATAGGTAGTTTGTGAAAATGTGAATATTTTTTTATTCTATGTTAAGAATTGTTACATACCTACATAATGGAAGAAAAAATTTTTTCCCATAGATGTAGAGTTATACCTACCTGCAACCTTTTTTAAAATAAATATTAACCAAAAAAGTATGAAGCAGGTAACGAAATAAAAAGTTCTTTAATTTACTATCTACTCAAATTATTTTCAGGATATAATAGCAAATATCGTGGATGAATTGAAAAAGCTTGTGGATCTATAAAAATGTATGGAGTATGCCCATCTCGTTTAAAAATCTTACATTTTCTTAAAAATGGTAATCAGAATTGGTATGAGTTTCTGTTTTAATTTTAGAAAAAATCACTGTATGTCTGACTGGGCCAATGGCTCTTAAATTGGTACTATACAAAATACTGTTACTGGCTTGGGTGAAAATCTTCCAATACTTCGTGACGAAGATTTTTGTTTAGGATTTATGAATGTAAATTGAAGGTTTTCGACAGAATAATATGTATGGATGGAACACATTGCAAAATAAACCAAAACAGAAATAGGGGGTTTCCAGTGACTTTCTTTAAAGTAGTTGATTAGACCAAGTAGTACACGAAAATTTTTTAAGCGCACTTCGAGTCAGAATGCAAAATATGTAAGGTATATATTCGTCATATTATGTGTGATTACTCACATTATTCAATAAAAATTACTATGTGTGAACACATACATTTCTATGTTTATATGAGCAGGGTAAGTGAAGCGATTCTGTTTTAGGTGAAGTGGTGGAAATATTTTTAAAAGAAAAACCATTAGACATTAAAGCTGTGCATCGCAAAGAAATTGAAAGATTTATTGAGAAAAAAGATGTGAAACAGATAGAAAAATATAAAAAAGAGATTTTAGTTTAAAAGACAGGATTCTTTACTTCAAAAAAAAAAAACTAAAAAAAGACCTAATTTATTTACATTTTTTTTTGTAGTTGTAGCATTTGTTATAGGTGTATATTAGGGCTTCAGTATTTTGTACTTGAATTTGTGGTAATAGAGTTTAATATTAGTTTCTAACATAAAAATATATAATTAAGTGTGTGTAAATAATTCATACTTTTTTAGCCATTAAATATATTGTAATTAGTGTAGTGTTTTTTGAAAAAAAAATACTTTAACTCGTAAGTTTCTTGCACTTTACTCTTACGTGTTGTAATTGAAACTGCACATATCCTTTCATTTCAATAAACTGGTAGAGGATAAGTAAATGACTTTTATTTCATAAAAAATGGATATATAACAATAACATCATTCACAGCATATTAAACAAAGCTTGTAAAGTTTATAAGTTCTAGGGTAAGAATTTTTACCTATTGGTATGCTCAACTGGGTTTTGAAAGTCACAAAGCTGGTGTAAAATTAAAATTTCAATTGAATATTTTCAATCTCTCTTATACCTACCTATTAATTTTTACCTCTCGCCCTTTAGATAAGAGAGGTATAGGAATCATGCTAAAAATTGGGTAGTGAGTTTTCAATGGATAAACACGTTTTAGGGTCCCTAGAATACGATTTTAATATTTTCGGGATGATATCTGTGTGTGTGTGTGTGTTAGTGTGTGTGTGTGTGTGTGTGTGTGTGTGTGTGTGTGTGTGTGTGTTAGTGTGTGTGTTTGGATGGATGTTGTAGTAACGATAACTCAAAAACCACTGAATTAAAAAATTTGAAATTTTGCATACAGGATTCTGATACCTTAGATTAGATCTGATTAGATTTTGGTACCAATCGGACAACCGGAAGTGGCAGTTGCTATGGGTGATGACGCTATTACTATACAAAACGGCAATAAAGTTTTACACATTTATTTTGTATACTCTATAGTTTATTTTCGTATCATTAAATTTTTCAAAAGTTTTGCCATTGTTGCCAGATTTACAAAAAAGTAATTTTTTTTCATACTTTTTTGTGCTAACCTGTAAATTTTTGATTCAAAAATGGCGAGAGGTCATGTGTTGGCCACATCAGATTTTTTAATTCGTACTGCCACATAAAAATGTATACATTTGTTTCATATTTATATTAAAAATGGTTGCAGGTAGGTATAACTATACATATATGAGTAAAAAATGTTTCTTCGATAATGTAGATATGTAACAATTCTTAACAAAGAATAAAAAATCTGATGTGGCCAGCACATGACCTCTCGCCATTTTTGAATCAAAAATTTACAGGTTGACACAAAAAGGTATGAAAAAAAATTATTTTTTTTGTAAATCTGGCAACAATGGCAAAAGTTTCGAAAATTTTAATGAGATGAAAATAAACTATAGGGTATACAAAATATATGTGTAAAACTTTATTGCAGTTTTGTATAATAATGGCGTCATCACCCATAGCAACTGCCACTTCCGGTTGTGCGATTGGCACCAAAATCTAATCAGATCTAATCTAGGGTATCAGAATGCTGTATGCAAAATTTCAAATTTTTTTATTCAGTAGTTTTTGAGTTATCGTTACTACAACATCCATCCAAACACACACACACACACACACACACACACACACACACACACACACACACACACACACACACACACACACACACACACACACACACACACACACACACACACACACACTAACACAATAACACACACACACAGACATCATCGCGAAAATATTAAAATCGTATTCTAGGGACCCCAAAACGTGTTTATCCATTGAAAACTCACTACCCAATTTTTAGCATGATTCCTATACCTCTCTTATCTGAAGGGCGAGAGGTAAAAACATTCACATATTCACAAACTATATAGCTTGCTTTGATTCTCCTATTACGAAATATTCTATAATTAACGCACAACAAATTATGGTTTCTAAACACTAAGAATAAATGTATAGCCGTTTATGTACCTTAACCATAGAATAAGCTTTATCCGACGTTTGTAAAAGCGGGCCCTAAAAATAAGCAAATACTTTTCATAAGTAGAACAAAATCACCCACAAAAATATTCAAAATTTGTGTTCTTGTAAATACTTCTATTAAAAATGTGTTTTGTTTACTTGCAGAATTGAGGTTAGATTTTTGTATTCTTTTCTTCTGACAGAACGGCATGCGCGAATTTAAATTTCGCGCGAGACCAATCTTGCCGACAGTAGCCGAGCCGAACCGAGGATTCGGTGCCTTTTAGTGGCGCCTGGATATTTCTAACACTTTTTTACTAGTAAAACTTTGTCAAACCGTGAATATACATTTATCACCACAGAAAATGGAAAAGTTAGAATATGTTGTAAAGTTAGTCAATACATCAAATACCTGTTAAGCACCGTATTAAAAGGATTTTATTTATCCATCTTTATCTCGAAAATTCTTTTAGCTCGTTCACAATACTGAATACCTCTGATTAAACCAAGAATAAAAATTAAATAAAAATCACCGAGAATAGTAAACAATAATTTACAGTATACTAGACATATCCCAATTATTATTGGGGGATGGGGGGTGGGGGCTTTTTGTTTCGCAGATTCACAATACAGAAATTATTACGAAATTCCACAACAGACACAATAACTATAGAATTCGGCGGAATCTGGTGTGGCCATGTAATACTTTCCTCGTTAAATTGGCAAAAGGCAATCTAGTTTTGGACAAATCATAGTAGCACGTTAAATTTGTCACGTATCGATTTTTCATGTTTTCCATTTCAAGGTAAATATAAATGTATACAGGAACACATAGTTTTGAAATATTTTTCTAAAAGTTAGGTACACACAAAACATTCTTATTTATTAATAAATATATGAATTTCTTATTGGTTTCTCATAAACAAAGTATCGAAATTTCTAAATTGGAATATTATTGGCTAGATCTATTTTCTAACGAGATCATCCGGTAGGTTTCAGTTTACTTGTTTTCATTATTCCACATTACAACCCACTTAAAAGTTATGTTTCTGCGGAACATAAATTACTAAAATTCTACTTTCAATATTGCCATTAGGTGAATATTAACACTATTTCATGTTACACACCGATATTGAAACATTGTAAAAGAACGAATGAACTGAATACAGGATAGCACAAGTTTATTTTTTAAATAACGGGAAAAATACCCAGAGGAAAATCATATACAAATAATTCTCGAAATTGATTGCTCCGAGTAGATGTTCGGAAAAAATTATCTCTCCCACTCTTTTTTAAAGAAAAAAGTTTGTACCAAGCGTACCATCACTTTAAACATCTAGTAAGAATCTTTAAAGTACAGGAAGTCTTAGAACATTATTAAACCAATAAAAATACTGCGAAATGAATGAGTGAAAAAATTTGATTTTAAAGAGAGTCATAAAAAAATTAGGCTTACGGATTACTCGAGATTAATTGATTTGATTACTCCGAACCTCGCTGCGTTTAGCTCATAGTGGATGGTGGGAGAAAATTGATCGTATTGAAATTCAGTTTACGGTCAATTTAAACATCTATTACATATCGCGTCTTTCTATTTTAATCGCTATTTATTATGTAGTATATATTATTGATTTTAGAGATATTTGGTGAAATACTGCTAATTGACTATAGGCCGAGTGAGGCACACGTGGATTTTGTAAGATGAGATCGCGAGACAGAAGTAATTCGACATCGCGAGCACAGAGAATTTCTAATAAAAGGATCTTGCACCTACCTCTTTCTGACGAATAATCTTTAACTGGTAGTCATGATGAAGGAGGTCGTAGCCACTTCTTTCACACTTTTTTGGTTACGGTAGTATAATTATTTTCATTGATTGAAATACGAGATAAATACTAATTAATTTTATTAGCGAGAGATGTCTATATGCATGACCATAAGTTGATCCAAATTGCTAAAGAAACAATTAAGAGAGAATTAATTTACAAGTTATTGAAAAATGAAGTTAATTAAACGTTAAAGAGCAACAGCTACCCAGTTCCTATCAAGCGGACTCTCATTAATAGCTAGGCGCGTAAGAAACTAATATTTACTTATACAACCCCATAAACAATGATTAGGTATAGTAAGATAGGACAGTCAGACAAGGCTAATAAAATGTGAGAGAGAGGGAATTTCCTGGAAAGTACTCCGAAAGCACTCCGAAAATATCGAGAAATAACCGGAGGCATAGGCGCCGTCAGTACAGTATTTCTTACGGTGTGGATATAGTAACATCGTAACATATTAGTGACTTATTGCATTATTTTTTTCATTTTGGTGTGTTTAAAATAAATTATAAGTTTACATATTTTTACAATTTTGTTTTATTCCAGTGTTAACTTGGTTAATCAAAAACAGAATGTTCCCTTCTAACCGCTCGATCGTACGCCGGTGGTAAGAGCTTATAATTGAACGTGCAGGCGTTGTCTGAATAAAGAATAGTCTTGTAACCTTATGGACTAAAAATTTAACACTTTTTGTAGTGTTGGACCAAACGTATAGATGGCAAACACATGTTTTGGACCAAACGTTCAGATGGCGCTGCCCGCTGGTGTTTTTGATGAAATTTAAGAAGAAAACTGTTTTCGCTCAAATTTAAAAAGAAGAAAACTGTTTTCGAGACAATTTTTAGCATTGGGTTGGTTGGCTGGCTGTTTTCTGATGACTAAGAATGTTGCCAAAATATAAAAAAATTCCCATTTTATATGGATTATCTGTGAAATTGGGCAATTTTTTACAAACGAGAATCGTTAATTAAGAGCGGAGGTACACTTTCTGTAGCATATGCCTTTCCAATGTAATCGTAGAAACAAAATCCCAGAAAAACGGGACAATATTTTTGAAAAATTCAAACGGTCAGTTAAAATTTAGGTCACTACGGATGCAGGAAAGTTATTAAGAATCCTGAAAATATTTAGTTTTTGAAAATATTAGCATATGAAAATTAATGAAAATTGATAGTTCGTAAAAAACACCCAACAGAATATTTTTATACAATCTCAGGGACTTTCCGAGCTTAAGAACAGGTTAAGAAATCATTTAAAAAAAATTTGATTCAAAAATATTCAGTAGATTTTTCAGGATTTTGATTATAAAATTGGTGTTTTTGAAGCGCTAACAGCTATCCGATGAGATTTGCTTTCTTCCTCGCACAATATAGCCGTCGACGTCGTTTAAAATGAACAGTTTCTACGGACTCAGGACCAATTTGTGCCCATTATAGTTTTCTAATGGAGCTTATCTTATTATTAATATAAACATAATAAATCAGATTAGATTTTAAACGAAGTGGCTTTTTGTTTACATATTATTTTGGATCTTTTTAACTCCTTTGGTAGCTTGCATAAGAAATATAAAAATGAATAAATAAATGACCGAAGAAAATAAATAAAAAAAATTACTAATATTATATTGTAACATTTAATGGAACTCTCTGTTTACATAAGTGCATAAAATAGATTTTTTAAATTTTAAGGACAAACGGTACACTTTAGTATAAAATGTTGTAGTGCAAAGTTTTAGAGCATAAAATTCTCTACAACTTTTGTCTTAAACTTTTTCCATAATTTCCAATAGTTGCGTCACTAGAGGTCGCGTAAAAAATGTGCATGTAGGTTTCCCCCGGTTTTTCTTGATTTTGAGTACAAGCAATGTATTTTAGTGCAAAATGTTCTGGTGCAAAGTTGTAAAACATCAAATTTTCTTTAACTTTTGTATTTAACATTTTTTCGAATTCCTCATAGTTTCGCCGCTAGAAGGCGAAAAAATACACATTTAGGATTTTCACCTTTTTTTTAATTTTGAAGATAAATTATGCACTTTAGTGCAAAATGTTTCAGTGCAAAGTTGTAGGGCATAAAATTCTTTACAAGTTTTTTATCATAATTTTTCCATAATTCCTAATAGATTTCACACATTATTTTAAGAGATCATAATTGTAGCAGTATGTTAGATACAATGTGGGCAAGCGGATTTTTTTTTTGAAAACTTATAGGAAATCAAAATTGTAGAATTCAAAATTTCCTACAAAATTTGTTCTCGCCTTGTTTTGGAATTCCGCATGGTTTAGCCGATATTTTTTATTTTAATTCTAAATATTTTTTATCTTATTAAATTAATTGGTTTAGATAAATTTTAATATTACAAATTTTAAAAAAGATACGATTAAATTTGTATTAAAAAACTTTATAATTGCGATTTTTTTCAAAATTTTATTAAAAAAAAATGATGAATTTTTAAAATATTCTAAATTCACAATGTATTTTACTATCTTC
Source organism: Neocrepidodera transversa (assembly GCA_963243735.1). Lineage (NCBI taxonomy): Eukaryota > Metazoa > Arthropoda > Insecta > Coleoptera > Chrysomelidae > Neocrepidodera > Neocrepidodera transversa. The sequence goes on from OY725350.1 coordinate 26,096,329, forward strand.
GAATTTAGAATTGTAATTATTATAGCCAAAATAAAGAATTTTTTTTAATTTTTTGTAATTTTGTGTTATCAAAAAGTATAAAATAAATGAAAAAGTAAATAGTACATCTAAAAAGAATCGAAAAGTACTATATGTGTAAATTATTTCATAATTTTAAAATAATATTTGTAAAAGTTATGATCAAAAATGTAAAAAAAAAAGATTTTTTTAACTTTTTTAAATTAACTTTATTAATATATTTTGATCCAAAAACCTAAAAAAAGGTCTGTTACCCAATTTGAATAAAATTCAATGGGATATTAATTATTTATTGATTTTAAAATTATTCAAAAAGGTTTTTTTTTTAAGGTTAATATTAAATATTAAAAGTTTGGAAAAAAAACGCCATTAAATTTGTAGTAAAAATTCGATAATATTGATTTTTTTCAAAATTTCAGAATTCGTAAAAAAATTTCGAAAAACTTTTGAATTTTAATATAAATTTAAAGAGAAATTGAATAACTTTAAAAATATTAAAGTTATTAAAATAGTATTTGTACCATTCGAAAGGTAATACAAAGCTCTAAATTAAGAATATATTTTAGTTTCTTCGAATTTAAAATTGTAATTGTTATCCAAAATTTTTTTTAATTTTTTTGTCCTTTTGTTAAATCGAAAATGATACAACAAATGAAAAAAATAAACAATACATTCGAAAAAGTACATTATGTGTGAAATATTTTATAATTTTAAAATAATATTGTAGAAGTTATAGCCAAAATTATAGAAAGTTAAAAAAAATTTTGACAAAAATTTTACTTTTTTAATTTTTTTAAACTAACTTTATTATTGTATTTTGATGTTGCAGAAAAACTAATTACTTAACTAGGTGTGTTCGGAAAGTGAAATTTATGATCAGAAGTAACATGAAAATGATTTAAAAAAAAATTTATTTATTATTGTTTAAAAAATTGTTATAAGATAATTTAAATTTTTGTTTGAAACATAATCTTTAATGCAAAGTATGAATTAAAAAAAATCGTTCATAGAAAAATTTTTTTGTTGCTTAAAAACGTATTTTTTAATTAAAATTTTTTTTCTACCCCCTGTAATTACTATTAAGGAATCACATTTTTAAATCATAATTTATCTTGCCCTTTGATAACTACAAAAAAATTGTTTTTATTTATATTTACAATGTTTAATAAACAATTTGTTTTAAATAATTAAATTTTTTCTATATATTTTTATTTCTACATAATGAAACAAAAACAACCATGTGTTATTTTTTGAGAAAAATAATTTATTTATATGGTAGAATAAAATTGTTAATTAACAAATATTATTTTAAGGAATAAAAAAATTTTTGAAGGAACCATTTTTTTTGAAAAAATCAAAATTTGCATCAAAGATCATAAAAAAACAGATCAATAGTAATATGAAAAAAAAAATTTTTCAATGATTAATCAAGCTTTTTAATTTTTAACCCAAGTAAATAACGAAGTGAAAAATAACAATTTTTTAATTTTTCCAACGGGAATCTTTTCTGAGACCTTTCAAAAATAGGTGCAAAAAAGGAAAAAATCTCAGATTTGTTATTTAACAATTGTCGCACTTACAATGTCCAAGTTCAAGTATATAAAAAATTTGTTAATTAATGCATAATTAATAGAAAAATCGCGTTAAAAATTTTTTGACCGCGTACATTAGTCTGCATTTAGAATGAAATATTGCCATTAACAATCTTCTAATATCCGATAAAATGTCTGAGACAAAAAAGTTAGCTTGATATGCGTGCACATGCAAACGCGAACCACTAAATGCAAGAATAACATTCTGCGTAAATCAAGCGCGCAACTGTATAAATGGCTGAATCTCAAAAACTGTATTTCGGATTTCCATATGTAATCCACACAAAATTAAGACAATTAAATTCTGCAGTTTTTGGTGTAAAACAAAGTGTAGGTTAATATATCAAATAAGGGAGATTGTACGGTGTGTACAATTGAAAAATTGAACTAAATTGTGTACATCTCAAGTTTTTTGGTTCTTTTAAATTTTTTGAGAAAAAAAAATTAACAATGTTGAATTGCTATTACAGAGACAAAAAACAGAGCTTTCAGATAAAACAAAAACGATGTTTCTATTTATTATAGAAGCCAAATGGCACGGTCATAACGTAAAAAAAAAAACAAAATTGAACCTAATTTTTTTGTCTCGACCAATTGAGAATGTCGTAAATTTTGATTTATTATGTATAAATTCGTAATGGACAATAATATTAATGTCTTATAAAGTTATACTCCGATTTTGGGTTTTTGCAATTTGTCTACATAATATCGTCACACAGATTGAGTAGGTACGTTACTGTAATATTCAAACATTCACTCTAAATCTCATCGGTTGCATATTGGCTGTATATAGAAATGTTGGCATAGCAACCCCCAAACAAAGGACTATTAACAGTGCAACGACTCATCCACACATATCTTTATTACCATTGGATAGGGGAACGACATTATAAATAGTCGCCGAGACCTACCCAAGCCGTTCACATCATTTCTTATTCTTTTACTGTAAAGATCACTACGATCTAGTATTGCATTTAATACTTGTAAATGCCAATTGGTATTTAATAACTATTATTTATAATATTGTCATTTTTGTAACAGAGTTCAATTTCTTTCTTTTGTAAAAATAAATCTTTTTTAAAACGTGCTCCGAGTTTGTGTAAATATAATTGGCGCTGCGAACAGGATCCACTACACAAGAATATTCGATTATTTCCTTGGTCAACTTCAGTTGTTTGGTAGAGATCCACGAACTTGAGAAGAGAATGCTACAGAAGAAATCTACAACGATCGTCTTCCTGTAAGTAACTTTTCCTTACTTTTACCTTTTACTCATGAGCACATTTTCTATTTCTACGGAAGAAGAATTAAATATTGTTCTCTCACAAAAACCCATTTTTCGCGATAGAAGCCCCCTCAATAGACAACAGATTAGTTCGAGAAAAATAAATCCTATTCCTGAAAGCATGATTAGTAACGGTGATATTTCTAGCCTCTGCTCAACGCTCCCAGAATATTCTACGGGTTTAAATCTCTCAACATTCGTAAAATCAGTTGATAATCTATTGGTATTTTTAGAAGGACAGAATTTAACTGCTCCGCAAATATTTATATTAAATGCAAACATATTATCACGTATTAAAGGTGAACCACGTGATTTTCTAAATTTTTCCAATAAAACTTCCTGGACAGATGTTCGTCCAGCGTTATTAGAGAAATACGGTGATCGGAGATCCGAAGGAATCCTAGTAACCCAACTAACAAACGCGGTCCAAAAATCATCCGAAACTTACGATGAATTTCATCAACGGATAACAACTAATTTAAATGATTTACTTCAGAACATTTCACTAAATTGCAATCCCGAAACTGCTCAATTCAAAGCACCTTATTTTAGAGAACTGGCGTTAGAATCGTTTTCTACAGGAGTTAGTTATCCTTATAATAAACAGCTCTCAAATTTTAAATTAGAATCTTTAGAAAGCGCACTCCAACATTGCATTTCTTATGACAATCGCGAAGCGCAAATTTCATATAAAAATTACTTAAGAAACCAAACGGTGAAACCAAAAATAGAAAAATCAAAACACGAATTTTCAAATTATAAAAACAATCAGTCTTCTAGAAATCCCCAAAATAATTTTAGACAAAATAATTTCGGTCAAAATAATTTCAGACAAAACAATTTCCCAAGTACAAGTTTTGCATATAATAAACCTGCACCATTTCACAATAACTCGTCAAATCAACCAAATCAATACAGAAGTCCCTTATATAAAAATCAATTTAGTTCCGGTCAATTTAATTCTCACCCCAAACCGATGAGTGGCGTACAAACAATTAGAACGCAAGCTCACCCCATGTCGATGTCGACGAAACGCACCCACAATTTTAATGTGCAAGCCGAAAATTACTCCGATACTTTAGATAAATGTAACGACCCTTTAGATAAATGTAATGATTATGTCGATGATGACCCCTCTAATTATATTGAACACACCTTAAGAGAAGGAAATTTTCACGACCCTTCGTTCAAACAACATCCGCCCCCTCAATCTTATTAAATAACATAAAAAACTACCCTCGTCTACCTTATTTTATCTTACCCTACAGTCAATTAAAGGTATTAATTGATTCAGGAGGGTCAGACTCTATTATATCTCCCAAAGCATCAAAACTATTCAATCCCCTTCACATATACGAAAAAGAATTCACATTAACGTCGATGAATAAAACTACTAAACATTTTTATAATTTAAAAACCGCTTTATTTAAGGAAATTGGTATACACGAAACCATAGACGTGCGTATCGCAAATTGGAATAATGATTTCGATATTTTATTAGGAAACCGTGACTTAGAAAAATTCAGTGCTATACTAAATTACAGCACAAAAGTTTTAACATTGCAACGATACAATATTGACATTCCATTTCAAAATCTTTTTAATAAAATTCCAGTAAATATTCAAAACGGAGAAATACTGTTTCCAGAAACAAAAATAAACAACATTATTTTACCCGAATCTATTCACAACGTAACCGACGGATACATAGACGATATAATTTTAGACGAACCAGTTCAAATAGAACCAATACAAGTAGAACCCTTGAATAATTATGATATCAACAATAAATTACCTTCAAATTTCGACCCTAAAATCATAAGAACGCAACATTTAAACCCTGAAGAGAAAGACAAAATTTTAAAAGTATGTTACAATTTTAAAGACGTATTTTACGATGAAAAAACAGACTTAACTTTTACCTCAGCTATCAAACATGACATTAGAACTAGAGACGAAAACCCCATATATGCTCGTAGTTTCCGACATCCTAAAAGTATGCAAGAGGAAATTACAAAACAAATTAATAAATTATTAGACAATAAAATCATTCAGCCATCTATTTCGCCATATAGCGCACCTGTTTGGATAGTACCAAAAAAACAGGATGCTTCCGGTAAAAAGAAGTTCCGTATGGTCATAGACTACAGAAAACTCAATGAAATCACTGTCGAAGATAAATATCCTCTCCCGAAAATCGATGAAATTTTAGACAACTTAGGAAAAGCAACTTATTTTACTACTCTCGATTTAGCACAAGGTTTTCATCAAATCGAAGTAGACCCTAAATCAATCGAAAAAACTGCCTTTACTGTTCCTCATGGTCATTTTGAATTCGTCAGAATGCCCTTTGGCTTAAAAAATGCCCCTGCCACATTCCAGAAATTAATGGACAATATTCTACGGCCATTCCTTTATAAATTTTGTTTCGTTTACATGGACGATGTAATAATCTTTTCAAAATCCCTTCATGAACATTTAGCACACATTTCTACTATTTTTAAAACTTTCCAAAGTGCAAATCTTAAAGTTCAGTTAGACAAATCCGAATTTCTAACTAAAGAAGTCGCATTCTTAGGTCACATTGTTACCCCAGAAGGAATTAAACCAAACCCAATAAAACTTGAAGCTATTCAAAAATATCCACTTCCCAAAACGATAAAAGAAATAAAATCATTTTTAGGATTAATTGGATACTATAGACGTTTTATTCCAAACTTTGCAAAAATTACTTCACCTTTTACTAGATGTACACGTAAAAATTCAGTCATCGATCCTACGAATCCAGCATACTTAGAATGCTTTGAAAAATGCAAAACATTACTTTCAAATACACCTGTATTACAGTACCCCGACTTTTCTCAACCCTTTACGCTGACAACCGACGCTTCTAATATAGCGATTGGCTCCGTATTAACTCAGTCTAATCACCCCATTGCATATTATTCTCGTACCTTAAATTCAGCAGAACAAAATTATTCCACGACTGAAAAAGAACTTCTAGCCATTATTGATTCCTGTAAACATTTCAGACCATATCTCTATGGACAAAAATTCCTAATTGAAACCGACCATAATCCCTTAGTTTGGATTTATAAAATTAAAGACCCAACATCCCGCTTAGCGAGATGGCGACTAAAACTTGACGATTATAATTTTGAAGTAAAGTACAAAAAAGGAAAAGATAACCAAGTAGCTGACGCACTTTCTAGAATTCAAATAAACGCTCTCACTAGCGATTCAATCTGCGCGAATGCTCCCGACACGACCGATTTCGACCTTGATGATTTTTTAACTACTTTTGATGGTATGCAAGAAAATTCAACAGACGACTCACAAACGCAACACACATCAATAGAACACCCGATTAACGGAATCCCTATTTCTGAAGAACCTTTAAATTTATCAACAAACCAAATTATTATCATACCGAACTCAGATAAATTTAACACTGACTATAAGAAAATATTTAATAAACATAGGTACACAATTAACGTAACTGATAATTGGCAAGATTGCATAATAAACGCCTTTCGAACGATACTACGACCAAAACAAAAATTTGGAATTAAAGCACCCCACGATTTTAGACCCTTTATTTGTAATTATTTCAGAACAAACATTGACAATACAGTTAAAGCAAATTTCTGCAATAAATTCTTACAAGACATTACCGATGAAAATAAACAAACCGAATGTGTTAAAATATATCACAATTCTAATCACAACGGCATAGTTGAAACTTATAAACATCTCAGACATAAATTCTATTGGCCCTCAATGCAAAATACAATTGCTAACTTTATTAATAAATGTGAAATTTGTTTAAAAAATAAGTACGAAAGACAACCTTATCAACTACCCCAATTAGGCCCATTACTAGGTCAAAAACCATTTGACATTTTACATGTAGACATTTTACAATGTAACAAAAATTATTATTTAACAATAATTGATTCTTTCTCAAAATACGCCCAATGTTATAAATTACCAGATAAAGCTTCTGTATCAGTCTTAAGTAAATTACGACATTACTTTTCTCACCATAATTATCCAAAGAAATTAGTTTTCGATAGCGGAAAAGAATTTAACTCCGGCATTTTAAAAGAATTTATGAATTTGCATAAAATAGATATTCATTTTACAACGGTAAATAATTCTTCCTCTAATTCGCCCGTGGAACGATTTCACTCCACCTTATTAGAGAAACTTCGAACTTTGAAAGCCCAAAACCCGCAAAATTCATTAGATGATACATTCACTCACGCTGTATTAATCTACAATCAATCTCTTCATAGTAGCACCGGCTACTCACCCTTTTCAATTCTATACGGTCCTTATGCCGAAGAAATACATTTTGATTTCGACTTACCCATTTACGAAACTTATAATCAAAAACACAAAGACGAACTTACACCATTCATAGACTTCCTATATAAAAAACAAAAAGACAAAAGAACAAAAGCCTTAAATAAAACAAACGAATCTGCTGAGACGATTCCCAAAATTAAACAAACGATTTACGTTAAGAAAAATAAAAACAGACCAAAATTAGATGCACCTTATCAAACTATAACACCCACTAAACAAGACAAAACAAAAATTACCGGATTGACTGACAAAAATAACCCAACTAGTACACATCTTAAATACGCTAAACGAATTAGAAAAAACTACAATAAAAATATACCTTTTCAGGATCGCCCTTCAACTTCTCGAAGCATCGATCAAAATTCAGAAAATTCCCAATAATGGTTACTACCCTGAACCGATGGGAAACTCAAAAGAGATATCACATTTTCACAGACACATTTTACAAATAAATCTCTCGAAATTAGAACAGACATTATCTGACAGCCTATACAACTTTGAAAGATTCACACCTAATATTACTGGACTTTCCCTATTGAGAAATCAATACGACCACTTACTATCTGAAACCGAAGACAATCTACATAAAATAACCCGCAAACATAAGCAAAAACGTGGCTTGTTCAACTTTTTAGGAACCACCATAAAATATATCACAGGAAATCCTGACCATTCAGACTTAGACTTCCTAAGGACTCATATCACTGCATTAGAATTAAAACAAAACGAAATTGTAAAAATGTACAATAACCAGATTTCATTTAGTGAAACCTTTAATACGAGATTTGACAAATTACTAGACAAATTAGAAAATAATAATTTAATCCTTACTAACATTGTTGATAATATATCTCAACAATTAGCTATAGTTAATGAAATATTCGAGATACAAAGTATAAACGAATATATTAAGAAATTAATTAGAACAATTACGTTTTCCCAATTAGATTTAACGAATATTGAACTTTTTACTCTTAGCGAATTAAAATCACTTCAATCAAATTTAATTTCCCTGTATTCACGGAATGCTCTAGTCATCAACAACGAGCACCCTTACGAATTAATTGAATCTTCACACTCTATTGTGTGCGTAACCCAAAAGAAAATGCTCATAATCCTTAAAATTCCTATATTACACATTCATTCCTATCCAACCTTTAAAATTTACCCTATACCCAATCAAGATCACGTAATGATAATTCCACCTGCCAGATACTACTCAAATAACGCATGGTACGAAGACTGCACAAAGAAAACAGATTTTGTAATATGCACCAATAAAATACATTCAAGATGCCAAATTCCAAACGTAAAGACTTGTTCCACAGCATACGTCAACGAAAATTTCATTCAAGAAACCGAAGAAGTAATACTCTTAGGTATAGTCGAACCGACGATTATAGCCGAAAAAACAGTATCACAATCCAGTGTCATAATAGCAAACGAAACCCTACAAATCTTAGGACAACGATTTCCACCCAAGACGGTACAAGAAATCCAAATCCCTAACATTGTACAACTTAAATTGGAACCACAGCATAAATTAAAATTAGAAAAACTAGAAATTCCCAGGACTCATGGACAAATCCAACCAATAGAAAAATTAGACCTGCGATCTCAAATTTCCACTGGAATGAGTGCATTTTCCGCACTACTAATTATTTCATTTTTAGTTCTCACCTCTTACATTGCAATTAGGAAGAGACATAGAATCCGCAAGTTGCTGTTTGGCCCAAGAATTCAACCCCAGCAAGCTATTGCTTTACAAGAACTTCTAGAAACTTCGAGGACGAAGCTTAATCCTAAGGAGGGAGGAGAAATGTTGGCATAGCAACCCCCAAACAAAGGACTATTAACAGTGCAACGACTCATCCACACATATCTTTATTACCATTGGATAGGGGAACGACATTATAAATAGTCGCCGAGACCTACCCAAGCCGTTCACATCATTTCTTATTCTTTTACTGTAAAGATCACTACGATCTAGTATTGCATTTAATACTTGTAAATGCCAATTGGTATTTAATAACTATTATTTATAATATTGTCATTTTTGTAACAGAGTTCAATTTCTTTCTTTTGTAAAAATAAATCTTTTTTAAAACGTGCTCCGAGTTTGTGTAAATATAATTATATGTTGTAGTTATCTACGTCAGCTCTCGCTCGAAGTAAAATTAACGTGGGATACAAACGCCAAATCGGTGCGAGAGTTTCTGAAATTTGTACCTCCGCTCTTGTAGGTAATATATATGAGAAATTTTCATTTTACATTTGCATCTATTCAGGATCTAATAAAATGAAATTTAGAACTGTTTTGTGATGATTTTAAAGATTTTGTTAAAAAAACATTGAATTTGACAAATGAGAGTTGACAACCTTGCTACCTGGTTTTTGTTTTTAAAAGATCTATTTTTAGAATAAATAAATAAACAAAAAACTTGGTATCTACAGATTTTGTAAACAAACACGATTTTTAGTTTTTTAGAGTCTGCATATATATTTTAGATTATTTAATAAATTATCGGCCTCAATTTACTGAAATTAAATTATATTCACCCAAACAAACAAAATGTGGTAGGTAGGTAATTTCGAGGGTAATTTTTAAACAAATTTGGAAAAAAAATCCTTGAAGTACTGTTACGACGCCTATTGAAAATCGAAATAATCGGAAAATTTCTCGTAGGTTTTCCCGGGTTGTTTTCCCGAAAATGTCATCATTTTAAAAAAATCGATATCTCTGAAACCGTAAAAGATATTCAAAAAATAAAAATATGTAAATGTAGGACTCAAATGGCTCAACAAGTATTATTTGAAGTTTTTTTTCGAAATTTGTTGAGAAAGTTGGAAAAAAAAATAAAATAAAAAAAATGAAATTTTTCGAAATTGAATTCCGAAAATCTCGAAAACGACGGGAATACCGAAAAATGTCAGGAGTACTTTTTAGCTGTACTTGAAAAAATCCTATTTAATGAAAAAAATTATGAAAAATTGGGAAAAAAATATTGGAAAATCGGAAAAAAAGAATAATAAAAAATGGAGAAAAAATAAAAAATTGTTAAAAAAAATATGAAAAATAGAAAAAAAAATATTGGAAAATAGGAAAAAAATATTGGAAAATGGGGAAAAAATTATGAAAAATAGTCAAAACAATAATGAAAAATAGGTAAAAAATAGGGAAACAAATACTGAAAAATATGGAAAAAAATAATGAAAAATGGTAACAAAAATAATGAAAAAATTGGAAAAAAAAAACAATAAAAAAAATATTAAAAAATAGGGAAAAAATATTGGAAAATAGGAAAAAAAAATAATGAAAAATAGGGAAACAAATAATAAAAAAATGGGGGAAAATAGGGAAACAAATAATGTAAAATAGGGAAATAAATAATGTAAAATAGGGAAATAAATAATGGAAAAGACGAAAAAAACATTGGAAAATAGGAAAACAAAATTCAAAATAGGAAAAGGAATAATGAAAAATAGAGAATAAAACAATGAAAAATATAGAAAAAAATAATGAAAAAATAGAGAAAAAATAATGAAGAATAGGAAAAAATGAAAATTAGGGAAAAAATATTGGAAAATAGGGAAAAAATTTTAAAAGTAGGGAAAAAAATATTGGAAAATAGGGAAAAAAGATAATTAAAAATAGGAAAACAAATCATGAAAAAAACGGAATAAAATAATGAAAAATAGTAAAAAAAATAACGAAAAAATAGAGAAACAAATTATGAAAAATAGGGGAAAATAATAATGAAAAATACGGAAAAAATATTGGAAAATTGGGAAAAAAATAATCAAAAATAGGGAAACAAATAATAAAAAATAGGGAAAAAAATATTGGAAAATAGGAAAAAATAGTGGAAAATTGGGAAAAAATAATCAAAAATAGGGAAACAAATAATGAAAAATAGGGAAAAAAATTATTGGAAAATGGGAAAATAATATTGGAAAATGGGGAAAAATATATTGGAAAATAGGAAAAAATAAGGGAGGAAAATTGGGAAAAAAATATTGGAAAATTGGAAAAAAATTATAAAAATGGGGAAAAGGATAATAAAAAATAGGAAAAAAAATATAGGAAAATAGGGAAACAAATAATGAAAAATACGGAATTAAACAATGAAAAGTAGTAAAAAAATAATGAAAAAATAGAGAAAAAAATAATGAAAAATAGGGGAAAATAATAATGAAAAATACGTAAAAAATATTGAAAAATTGGAATAATAATGAAAAAGGGAAAAAATAAAAAATGAAAAAGAGAGAGAGAGCGAGAGAGCGAGAGAGCGAGAGAGCGAGAGAGCGAGAGAGAGGGAGAGAGGGAGAGAGAGAGATTTTTTGTACTCCTGCGAATTTCCCTTAAAATGCTTATTTACTGACATAAAAAATTGTAAAATTTAGCACTTAATAATTTTTTTATAATTCTTATGACTTTTTATTATTATTTACAAACATAATACCATTGTTCATAACTTTCCGTGTTACCCCAGATTAAAAAAAGACCAAAATCCGATATAAAAGTTCCGAGATATAGCTATTTTCTCCTCACTTCGCCGATTTAAATTCTCGAGATCAGTTTTTGACTACCGCCCGAGAAAATCTACGAATTTACATAATGTTTTAAGTAATTAAAAACAATTTTTTTAAATTTTAAATATACACTTCCAAAAATATAAGTACTTGACTATCGAATGCCATAAAATTTATTGCCTAATAGTTATAAACAATCTAACTGTGATATTTTTATAAAAAATTGTTAACTCGGTCCCTATTGGTCGTGGGGTATTCTTTTTGTTTTCAAATTTTTCGTTTTGAAATCAGCTTTTGGTATTTGTAAGTTAAAAAATCTGATGTGGCCAACACATGACCTCTCGCCATTTTTGAATCAAAAATTTACAGGTTAGCACAAAAAAGTATGAAAAAAAATTACTTTTTTGTAAATCTGGCAACAATGGCAAAACTTTTGAAAAATTTAATGATACGAAAATAAACTATAGAGTATACAAAATAAATGTGTAAAACTTTATTGCCATTTTGTATAGTAATAGCGTCATCACCCATAGCAACTGCCACTTCCGGTTGTCCGATTGGTACCAAAATCTAATCAGATCTAATCTAGGGTATCAGAATCCTGTATGCAAAATTTCAAATTTTTTAATTCAGTGGTTTTTGAGTTATCGTTACTACAACATCCATCCAAACACACACACACTAACACACACACACACACTAACACACTAACACACACACACACACAGACATCATCGCGAAAATATTAAAATCGTATTCTAGGGACCCTAAAACGTGTTTATCCATTGAAAACTCACTACCCAATTTTTAGCATGATTCCTATACCTCTCTTATCTAAAGGGCGAGAGGTAAAAATGATACGATGTACAGGGCGCGCACCACCTCTAATTGTTTATAACAAAAAAAGTACCCTCTTTTTAAAGCAATAAAGAAAGGGTTAAATGTTACTTTTTTATTTGGTTCAAAAAAATCTTAAAAATAGAAGTCTCAATGAAGAGAATGAGCCCTTATAGAAGTTAAAATGTTCATAGAAAAAAAAGTTAGAGCAATAAACATTTACGGTGTTGGGATAAACAATATCAAATATCGCAACAAATTAACCAATTCAGTCTTGCAATTTCTTGTTTGATTTCATCCTGTAGCAAATTTACGGCGTAAAAGACTCATTTTTCTCCCTACAGACTGGACCTTTATAATAAAATATAAATTATAAATGTCTGATAAATAAATACCCAAAAGATAAATTAAAAATATGATATGGCCAACACATGACCTCTCGCCATTTTTAAATAAAGATTAATAGGTTAATACGAATGAAGATGAAAAAAATTACTTTATTGTAAATCTGGCAACAATAGCAACAGTTTTGGAAATTTTAATGTTACAAAAATAAACTATAGTGTATGCAAAATACATGTGTAAAACTTTGTTGCCATCTTGTTTAGTAACGACGTCATCACTCATAGCAACTGCCACTTCCGGCTGTCCGATTAACACCAAAATCTAATCAAATATAATCTAGGTCATTAGAATCATGTATGCAAAATTTCAACATTTTTAATTCAGCAGTTTTTGATTTATCTTTACTGCAACATCCATCCTAACAGACACGTACACACACTCACACACACACATATATATATACATACACATACACTAACACACACACATACACACACACAGACATCATCGCTAAAATATCAAAATCGTATTCTAGGGACCCTAAAACGTGTTTATCCATTGAAAACTCACTACCCAATTTGTAGCATGATTACTATACCTCTCTTATCTGAACATCGAGAGGAAAAACAATTTTTACACTTTTTCAGTACTTTTATATACTTACTTAATTTCATCACTTTTTAACTGCTTTTTACTTTCCGAACAACAGAGTTGTATAGAAGGAAAGTATTGCGATCATGATATTTTGGCCATACCCATATTTTAATAAATCTTTACGTTTTGAGGTCACCTGAATCCATTTATACTATTTTTAGCATGATGTCTGTCTGTGTGTGTGTCTGTGTGTGTGTGTCTGTGTGTGTGTCTGTGTGTGTGAACACGATAGCGTCTAAACGGCTGAACCGATTTAGATGAAATTTTATATACATATTTAGGGTAGCAAGGAGACAACCTGTATAGATTTTGGAGTTAATCGAACAACCGGAAGTGACAGTTGCTGTAAGTGATGACGTCATTACTAAACAAAATGGCAATAAAGTTTTACACATATATTTTCTATACGTTATAGTTTAATTTCGAATGATTAAAATTTTTAAAAACTTCTGCCATTGTTGCCAGATTTATCAAAAAGTATTTTTTTTTCATATTTTTCTTAAATAACCAAAATAATGCATTTTTATGAAAAATTACAAGATACGAAAGTTGTAGAACATAAAATTTTCTACACATTTTGTCATTACCGGTTTTTTGAATTCCTCATAGTTTCGCCGCTAGAGGGAGTGAAAAAAATTTATATAGACATTTTTGTGACTTTTTTAGATTTTATGAAAAATAAATGATATCAAAATTGTAGAACATAAAATTTTCTATAAATTTTGTCTTGACTATTTTTTCAAGTTGCGCATGGTTTCGCCGCTAGTTTTTATTTTAATTTTTATCTTTATTAGATTATTATTTTTTAGTTAAATTTTTATATTAAAAATTTAAAAAAAATATCTTTAAATTTGTAATAATTAATTTTATTATTATATTTTTTTTCACTTTTATTACAAAAATTTTGGAATTTTTAAAAAATTGGCTAAGAAATTTAAGATTATATTACGATTTTAAACTAAATTGAATAACTTCTAAAATATTAAAGTTATTGAAATGGGATTTTCACCATTCGAAAGATAATATAAAACTCTAAATTTTAAATATATTTTAGTTTCTTAAAATTTAGACTTGTAATTATTGTTGCCAAAATTAAGAATTTTTTTAATTTTTTTTGTAATTTCGTTTTATCAATAAGTATAAAATAAATGAAAAAATTAAATAGCATATCCGAAAAGGATCCAAAAGTACTATGTGTGTAAATTATTTCATAATTTTAACATAGTATTTGTAAAAGTTATAGCAAAAAATGAAAAAAGTTAAAACAATTCAATGGATATACCCATGAATTTTTGAAAAAAAACTTGATTTTTTTTTAGTTTTTTAAACTAACTTTATTAATGCATTTTGATCCAAAAACTTAAAAAAAAGGTCTGTTTCCCATTTTGAATAAAATTGAATGAGATATTAATTATTTATTGATTTTAAAATTATTCAAAAATAGGTTTTATTTGTTTTAAGGTTCAAATTAACATTAAAAATTTTAAAAAAATTACCCTTAAATTTGTAGTAAAAAACTCTATAATTGTGATTTTTTTCAGAATTTTATTCAAAAAACTGTAGAATTCATAATTTTTTTTTTAAATTTAATAAAAGTTTAAAAAAAATTGAATAACTTTAAAATATTAAAGATATTAAAATGGGATTTATACCATTCGATAGGTAATATAATTAATGTATTTTAATGCAGTAAAACTAAAATAAGCGATTAACCAATTATTTTAATTTTTACCTCTCGCACTTCAGATAAGAGAGGTATAGGAATCATGCTAAAAATTGGGTGGTGAGTTTTCAATGGATAAACACGTTTTAGGGTCCCTAGAATACGATTTCGATATTTTCCCGATGGTGTGTGTGTGTGTGTGTGTGTGTGTGTGTGTGTGTGTGTGTGTGTGTGTGTGTGTGTGTGTGTGTGTGTGTGTGTGTGTGTGTGTGTGTGTGTGTGTGTGTGTGTGTGTGTGTGTGTGTGTGTGTGTGTGTGTGTGTGTGTGTGTGTGTGTGTGTGTGTGTGTGTGTGTGTGTGTGTGTGTGTGTGTGTGTGTGTGTGTGTGTGTGTGTGTGTGTGTGTGTGTGTGTGTGTGTGTGTGTGTGTGTGTGTGTGTGTGTGTGTGTGTGTGTGTGTGTGTGTGTGTGTGTGTGTGTGTGTGTGTGTGTGTGTGTGTGTGTGTGTGTGTGTGTGTGTGTGTGTGTGTGTGTGTGTGTGTGTGTGTGTGTGTGTGTGTGTGTGTGTGTGTGTGTGTGTGTGTGTGTGTGTGTGTGTGTGTGTGTGTGTGTGTGTGTGTGTGTGTGTGTGTGTGTGTGTGTGTGTGTGTGTGTGTGTGTGTGTGTGTGTGTGTGTGTGTGTGTGTGTGTGTGTGTGTGTGTGTGTGTGTGTGTGTGTGTGTGTGTGTGTGTGTGTGTGTGTGTGTGTGTGTGTGTGTGTGTGTGTGTGTGTGTGTGTGTGTGTGTGTGTGTGTGTGTGTGTGTGTGTGTGTGTGTGTGTGTGTTTTTTTTTTTCTGACTTTTATTTTCGATTCTTTTAATTCTTTCATTTTAGGATTTTTTTTTCTGTTTTTTTTTCAACTTTTGCTAATCTTTTGTCAGTGTTCTGTTTTTCTATTGTTTTTTTTGTTTTCTAATTTTTTCTCATTTTGTTTTATTTCATTGAATTTTTTGTGATAATTACGTTTTTTTTGTAATTCTTGTTGCAGTTTGTTTGCGATTGTTTTACGACTATTATCCCTATTATTTTGTTAACAACTTTAAATACTTTTAAGGAGCTTTAAAGTGATAATTTTCTTTTATCTAGTGGCGCTTTCTACAGGTGAGTTTGATCTCTAAACTGACTGACTTTTAAGCAAACGTGGCGCACTTTACATAGTGCCCTACCAGGTTCAGGGACAATTGCACATTCGGCGAAAATTTTTTTAACTTTGAATTCGCATTTTAAACATTTTGAAATTTATTTGGAATGAAGTTGACAAACTCAATATTGTTGTCATAGTGATTGATAATGGCACGTATTTCAGTATTATCTAATTTAACGAATAATAAAACTCAAATTCATACCACATACATTTATTAAACCAGGTTACAAATATAAAAAAAGAAAAAAATCTAATTGCCTAATTTTTTTTATTAAATAATTTGCTTGTTTTGGGTTTTTTTCGAGATTTTTTTGTTTATAAATATTCTGAATTTGTATATCTTGCATTGATAATTTTCTATATTCTTGAGTTTCTGAGTTGTTGAAAAACAGAAAGTACGTACGTAATACAATTTTAAATAAAATAATCCGATTTTCTGAAAAACACATTTTGACCTAAAGATAAATGTATTATGGAGCCTTCTGGACGAACCGATCAGGTAAACACCCATTACTACCTTTATTTTATTATGGGATTACCGAAGCAAGCGATAAGTACCCTAATAAGGGATTCGAAAGGGATTAAAAAGTACTAATTTTAAAATAATATTTGTGAAAAAATTCAAAGACAAGGAATTTTTGACAAAATATTTGTTTTTTTATTCTTTTATACTTACTTTATTCATGTATTTTGAGGGAGAAAAACTAAAATAAGTGATTAAACAATTATTTTACTAGAAGTGATCGAAAAGTTTGATTAACCACTCTTTATTTAATTTGTATCTATTATATAATTTGTTAAGTGTTGCATCTTGGTATATTATGAAAAATAGTATTTTAAATTATATTGCTTCTGCACGACTACACAGATTTTAACGAGCATTAATAATTGAATTTATGGCTCAAAATTTTCTAAAACTTATTCATAATTAATTTATCGTATAAATTTATATATTTGTATGTTTATTTTTATTTATTTATTTCTTTTGCTTATTTACATAAAACCCAAAACTCTCATACAAATGTAACTTTTGTGATAAATCTATTCGATAAAATTCGACCAACATTTATGGCTACCCTAATAGAGACCGAGAAACGTGGTCACAAATGGGATAAACCACGCCCCCAATCATAAAATATGTTCCTCTGACCACACTGATCCCCTTCAGGTGTATCTGTTCGTCAAGTAAATCATGCTCTTAAATGACATTTTCTATATTATTCTTTCTCATTTTTTGAAGTTATATTTTGACAATGTTGGTTAAGCATCAATGCTAAATTTTCATGGCATCCCAATGACTATTCTGGACGTTAAAAGGGCGCTACCGTGGAAAAATGTGTTGATGTTTACACTTCCGGAGTCAAGGAATAAAATTTTTGCAATAATATTTCATGTATCTCTTTTTTGGAGTGTGAAGTTTTTCTTATTTTAAATATTTCATGTATCTCTTTTCTTGAGTGTGAAATGATTCAATTAAATAATTACAATTTTCTTTTATTCTTGTTTCACGTATCTTTTATTTTAAGTGTGAAAAATGATTAAGCCAAAAAAGGCTCTTTAATTTTCTTTGCAAATTTCATGTTTCTCTTTTTTGACTGTGAAATGATTCAATTAAATAATATAACAATTTTCTTTTATTCTTGTTTCACGTATCACTTTTTTTGAGTGTGAAAAATGATTCAATTAAATAGCCAAACAAGGCTCTGTAACTTCCTTAAGTTTCTTATTATTGAATTCCAGTTCTGCACAATGCAGATGGAACATTTACCTTGATCACCTTCTATAATGAGGCACATATTAAAACGTTTATCTTTTCCATACAAAAAGAAATTTCTTTGACGGTCATGCAAAAAAATTGATACCATGGGTAACAAAATAAAAATAACCCACCAATTTATAATACACATAGTTCCTAATATTTGATAACAAGCAAAATAAAAATAATTCTATTACAAGCCCATGATTTTTGTCATATTTTAGATTATTTAATAAATTATTTGCCTCAAATGTTTTTTCTCATTTCATGGAATCTAAAAATAGTTTAACAAATTCCCTGAAGCTTCCCTAATAGCACAAAGACGTTTAAAAAACATCTTAAAAACGTACACGACCGACCATCGGGTCGTTTTAAAAACGTTCGTTAAAGTACCCGAGAACGTTTATAAGGCGTTTTTCTATAGTGCAAATGTCACAACTTCCAACGACATAAAGACGTCGAAAAAGGACGTTTTAAAGACGTTTCACTAAATAAATGGTTCGACAAAGGACGTTTCTTGGACGTCTTTTAAAACGTTCACTGGACGTCCTTTAAAGTACCCGAGAACGTTTATAAGACGTTTTTCTATAGTGCAAATGTCACAACTTCCAACGACATAAAGACGTCGAAAAAGGACGTTTTAAAGACGTTTCACTAAATAAATGGTTCGACAAAGGACGTTTCTTGGACGTCTTTTAAAACGTTCACTGGACGTCCTTTAAAGTACCCGAGAACGTTTATAAGACGTTTTTCTATAGTGCAAATGTCACAACTTCCAACGTCATACAGACGTCGAAAAAGGACGTTTTAAAGACGTTTCACTAAATAAATGGTTCGACAAAGGACGTTTTTTGGACGTCTTTTAAAACGTCCACTGGACGTCCTATAAAGTACCTAATAACGTTTATAAAACGTTTTTTTATAGTGCAAATGTCACAACTTCTAACGTCATATAGACGTCGAAAAAGGATGTTTTAAAAACGTTTCAAAATGGACTAAATAAATTGTTCGACAAAAGACGTTCATACAAGAAAAAAAAATACATATTTATTAATAAAATATTGATACTTATATACAATAAAATAATTTTCATTTACACAATAAGTCAAGTTAAAAAAAATTATTTTTTAAGTATGAAAATATATACCAAAAATAAAATAATATTCATTTCTGTAACTAAAATACAGTTGGTCGCACATAAACAAGTTAGCCATCATTTCGGTTGGTGCTGAGCAGGTGTCTTCAACGAAATATGTAGGAGTATTTCTTGTATGCTTATGAGACTGGAATCATCAGAATTGGAGGAACTATAATAATTATGTTGAACATGATTTTCGACATTTTCAAATAAATCCTTTGATAAATTCAAAGTCTTGTTGATATACCTGTTCTTTTGATGCTTCGAAACTTTCTTTTCTTTATACATTTCACAACAAACAAGTAGATTTACAGAGTCAAAAATCTTGAAAAATCACTAATTACATGACAAAAATGAATCACAAAATATACCTATATCAGGGTTTAAAGTACCTACCTAATATACATGTTAAATGTTCAACCACAGCTATAAGACATAAACACAAACACAATTCACTTAATATATCACTCCTCGGAAACCGAAAAACAAAAGAAACAAAATAAGTATAACAAAATAGATGATAATTTTAGAGATATAAGATTTGCTAGGTTTATCTTCACTAGTTGCAGAGAAAATAAACATGAAATTACCGAGAGTCACGCCATGTTTTTATCGTCCACTATGCAACAACTGTAGACAACAGCCACGCAGTGCGAAGTGCGAGTGCGCGGTCTCTCTCCCAAACCGACCGTTAGCGAGCTGAATTCGTGATTGGTTGGAATCAGACACAGACAGAGGGAGCAAACAAAACGTCTTTTGAACGTTTTTTTACACTAGTTATGAAAACGACTAACAAAGACGTTTAAAAAACGTCCTTTTTAGGACTTTTTATGGAAACATACTTTTGGGAACCCAACGGAAACGTTTTTACTTGTGGTTGTAAAAAAGACTAAAATAAAACGTTTAGAAAACGTCCCTTTTGTGATTATTTCCCAAAATAACATACTTTTGCAGACCCAAAATCAACGTCTTTTGGATGTTTATGAAGTGGTAATAAAAACAACTTACAAAAACGTTTAAAAAACGTAACTTTCTGACTTTTCTCAAAAAATTCTTTTGAGGACCCAAACAAAAAGATTTATGAACGTTTATACTGGTGGTTTTAAAAACGACTAAAATAAATCGTTTAAAAAATGTCCCATCTATGATTTTTTCTCAAAACATACTTTTGCAGACCCAAAAACAACGTTTTTTGGACGTTTTTTTTACAGTGGTTATAAAAACAACTTACAAAAACGTTTAAAAAACGTAAATTTATGACTTTTTTCAAAACATTCTTTTGAGGACCGAAACAAAACGTTTTCTGGACATTTTTATTGATCGTTTTAAAAACTACTGAAACGAAACGTTTAAAAAACGTCCCTTTTATGATTTTTTCTCAAAACATACTTTTTCAGACCTAAAAACAACGTTTTTTGGACGTTTTTTATAGTGGTTATAAAAACAACTTACAAGAACGTCTAAAAAACGTAACTTTTTACCTTTTTCTCAAAACATGCATTTCAGGACCTAAACAAAACGTTTTTTGAACGTTTTTACGGGTGGTTTTAAAAACGACTCATATAAAACGTTTTAAAAGCGTCCCTATTGTGACTTTATAAAAAACCTTTTGATATGAACGTTAAAAAACCATTTAAGTACTAGGTGTTTTTTTATCGTAGGTTTTAAAAACGTCTGAGTAGTGGAGCTTAGACAACGTTTTTTTTTATTTATCACTTCGGACGTTTTGACGACATATTTTGGACTTTTCTTTAGGTTCATTTTAAAAACGTTCTTGCACAAACGTTTATAAAACGTTTTATTTTGGTCCTCGGACGTTCTGACGTTAAATGGACCATAAAAAAACGTCAATCGGACCTTCTGTGCTATTAGGGTTGGAATAAACAACAAATATAGCATAAAAAAGGAGTAAATGATTTTTTTTAACTCTTATGACTATTAGTACCTATGATCCTCAATTTACTGAAATTACCTATATTCAACCAAAAAAAAAAAATGTGGTAATTTTTAAACAACAAATTTTACTTCTAGCTGATGCCTATTTTTTCTGATTTTTCCAGATTTTTTTTGTTTATTTTTTCTGAATCTTCTGATATTTTCTCATGTTCCTGGTTTTTTTTGGTTTTTTCTGACTTTTTTTAATTTTTTCTGATTTTTTAGTTGTTCGTTTTTTTCTTCTATGCATGTATTTGGTCCTTTTGCCACTTGAATTTGTTTTTTTATTATTTTTGCCCACTATACTCCTTGAGCCTGCTCATTTAACAAAATATTTGGGCCCTTCGAGGGGCCCTTTACGTTTTTGATCCTGATCCCCTATACCTTATTTTTAGGGTTACGTAACCCCAAAGGGTCCAAACGGAGCCCTATTGCTCTCACTCGCGTGTTCGTCTGTCACATCAGTCTAGCAGCTAAACCATTGGAGCTACACTTACACTACAGTACACTGTACAGTCTTCAACTTCAAATATTCACAGTATATGCGTCTTGTTGTCACAAAGCCACATAAGTACATTGTAAAAAATATTTTTAGCCGCTAGTCAGCATTTTTTAAAAAATTTTGTTCCGAAGGATTTTTTAACTTTCTGACCTATGAATTTTACGCATTTTTCGTCTTATAAATTTTTTTCAATACCTGTCGGTTACACAGTTACACTGATATTAACAAATTTGTTCGGTGCATTTCAAAATTGGTTAATATATCTAAATATAGGATGCGGATTGTGATATTCGATATTTTATTATTTTTATCTGTGCTATTATCAGTTTTGTTCAAAAACGTATTTTTCGGCTCATAATCCGCCACACAAGTATTTTTGACTTATTAGTTTAATTAAAATTTCTCCTTTAATAACCCTGTTTCTTCACCACCCGGCATATATATTCTACATTTGGTACGGAACCCTAAATGTGCGAAGTCGGACACGATTTTAGAGTTTTCGAAGAAAAAACTCTTATAAGATGGTTTTGTCCGGCCGTCCGTTTGTTAACCTTCAAGTCGAGAACGTACAACGGCAATCGATTCAGCAAAAGTAACGGTAAAATAACGCGTTACTTTTTTTGAGCAGAGCCTGTATTATAAGACTTCTTTCTAAACTTTAGGTTTAGAAGTCTAAAATTTAACACCACCACTAAAGCGTCATTATTTTTATTAGTTTAAGAATTAAAAAATTATTCGCAAAGTTTATATTTAATTATAAACCGATTGTAAACTTATTTTTGCAAGAATAATATCTGAAGCGCGATCGGTTTACTAGATTTTGTTGTTTTCTGGTTTTTTTTACATATTCAACTTTATCCTCGTGCAAAGTGAAATCAATTTGTTTATTTTTTCTGTTTTACGTATTACTTGCTACAGAGTCATCTAGTGTCTACTAGAAAGAAAGAAATAAACTACCCGGGAAGTTGCAAATTTCACCATAAATCTGCTGTGCCGCCACGTACCGATATATATCCGTTTCATCTTTCACTTCTCTGTTTTACTCATGAGGTTGAAAACTATTCTCTATGGCGTGCCGTTTTGGTATTTATTAACATCGTTTAAAAAGCAAGAAAAAAATATCTTTCGTTCAAAAATTTTAATTCCGTAATTATTCTGTTAAAGAATTAAAATTATGTATTTCATAATTTTAATACACGTATTTCCATTATGAAAAACATAACAGAAATTCAAGAATTAAAATTATGAAATACATAATAGAAATTCAATAATTAAAATTATGAAATACATAATAGAAATTCAAAAGTGTATAGTGTATATAATATTTAATAGAAATTGAATTTCTATTATGTATTTCATAATTTTAAATCGGTAATTTCTATTATGTTTTTCATAATGGAAATACGTGTATTAAAATTATGAAATACATATAGAAATTCAATAATTAAAATTATGAAATACATAATAGAAATTCAAGAATTAAAATTATGAAAAACATAGTAGAAATTCAAGAATTAAAATTATGAAAAACATAATAGAAATTAAAGAATTAAAATTACGAAATACTTAATGAAAATTGAATTTCAATTATGTATTTCATAATTTTAATTCTTGAATTTCTATTATGTTTTTCATAATTTTAATTCTTGAATTTCTATTATGTTTTTCATAATTTTAATTCTTGAATTTCTATTATGTTTTTCATAATTTTAATTCTTGAATTTCTATTATGTATTTCATAATTTTAATACACGTATTTCTATTATGAAAAACATAATAGAAATTGCCATTTAAAATTATGAAATACATAATAGAAATTCGAAAATTAAAATTATGAAATACATAATATAGAATTTTTAATACAAATCCCGATGCACGTCACAAGTGATGTCATTCTTTCATTATAGTACTGCCAACTTATTATTATTTCCCTAAATATGCAAAATAATCCGAAACCAACGAATATTCACGAGTATCCATGAACGTAGTTACACTACTGAAAACCGAAAAATGCAATTGTTATTAGTTTGACAATTTTAGAATGATCTCAATTATATTAGCTTATTCACATCTTATTCTTGATAATATAAAGCTTATAAAATATTATTATATGTGTAGTACTCAGAAAACCATATTTTTTTATTAAATAATTTTGACATTTTGTACGCCAATGAAACTCGTATTTAGAGAGAAGAAATGACATTTTAGTAATTGGTAAGCTTTGATGCGCTGTTGTCAATTGTAAATTGAAAATTTTCACCTATTAGTAGTATTAGTAGTGAGAACTGATTTAGGTTATGTCAACAAGTTGATTGAATTTTCTCCACGTTTTCGTAATTTTATAATATTGTCTTTATTTTTGTGCTTTGCCAGTTATACTCATAAAAAAAACTGTTTTTTTCCAAACAAACATAGTGCGAATAAGTTGATTAATGTCGTGTGTTTCTACATACAAACAAAATGCCAACAAAACTAAATAGTCGCTGTAAGGAGCTTGTATCTTCGTTAATACAGTACTGTGATCGGGAGCGATATAATAATAGACCACTTTTACCCTTAACTGCGGTCAGAGAGGTAAGTTAGAAAGATTATATAAATGCCTAGAAATATGAAATTGTTTTCTTGTCTGTTTTAGCGTGTTGCAGCAACCCTAGACTTAAATATTTCTACTGTCAGTAGTATTTCGCAAGCAGTCAAGAATAATGAATTATTAAAATCGCCACCCAAAAAACCTTCATGCAAAAAAACAGTCACTAACACAATAACATTGGATACGAGTGGAATACGAAACGTTATTTATAACATGTATAATAGAAGTGAGTTCATTAACCAATCTAAGTATCCAATAAAAGTTTATATTTTTATATACTAATATCGATACATATAGATACAAAAGAAATATCAAAAAATGTGAAAATGTTATGTTTTAGAATATAAGTGATGTTGGCATTATATGATAAAAAAACAGCAAGTAGAAATAAAATATATTCTTTTTTTCAGACACAAACCCCCAAAATATTTATAGTAGATAATTTAGCAGAACAATATGGACATAAAGTGTTACGTCTTCCTCCATACCATTGCGTTTTTAACCCTATAGAACTTATTTGGGGACTTTCCAAACAATATTATAATAAACATATTGGCCGAGATGGTAACAAAGAACAAGATTGTTTAAATATGTGGTCTGAAGCTCTTAGAACAATTACTCCCGAAGTATGGAAAAATTCTATTAAACATACAGAAAAAGAAATACAAAAATGGTACAAAAGAGAAAGAGTTTTTGATAGAATGGAAATCAATCCCATTATAATTAATCCCAACAGCGATGACAGTGATTCAAGTGATTTCGATTTTAATTAGGAGAAAAGATTTATTTTTTGTAGGAATTACGAATATTAGTAGTTGAATTGTTTCTTTTAAGTAAAAATATGTGTTCTTTAAACAAAACATTGTTTTATTTTAATAAAAATAAACAGTTTGCTACCTTTTTTATATGTTTCTTTTTTATTTATTTCAAAATAATTGAATATAATATATACATTTAAAATAATAACAGATAACAAAGCCAAACAACATAACCTTAAATTTTCGAAAATTCCTACGTTCATCGACTATTCTGACGAGCAGGCAACACTGCAGGGTCCTGACATCATAAATGATCTATGACGTGCATCGGGATTTGTATTAAAAATTCTATAGAAATTCAATTCCCATTATGTATTGAGGTTGCCTATACTGCTGTAATGCATTTACCCGAAAGTGCCAAACAGGGTGTATAACTGGCAATACGGCTAACCGATATCTACTTCGCGAGAGCTTAGATGTTTAGAAAAAAAATCATGTATTTACTGTTATTTATTTACTAAGATTCACTTCCTATAACACTCGCGAACAACCACCTAAAAAAAATATATTCTTATGTAAATCGACCTGGCGGATCCGATTGGAGTTCGCCAGACAATTTGGAATGGCCAAATTGGCCAAAATCCACAATTTCCAAAAAATCTCATACTTTAGGGTTTTTTTAAATTTTTTAATTATCATCCTATATCTCTCTTAGTTTGAGTCAGATTGAATTGAAATTTTTAGGAGAACCAATCTAGACCTTTGTTATCACGACTTTCATGACAGAAATGCAAAAAAAATTACGTGTCACAAGTAATTTGTTTTTAAAAAGTTGGTGACAACAAATTTGGTAAAAATGCAGCAACAAATACTCGATCGAGAAAACTTTTTTGTTTTTAAAGATAGATGTATATAGGAAGCGACAAAGTTGTAGCCAAAGAATCAACGAAACTTTTTTATTTCGGTGATTTTTTTGATAACTTACTTACTTTTCTAGAAAACGGTGCTGCAATATATAGTACCGCCGCGGCGCGGCCCACGATAAAAAGTTAGGTTGGTCCGACGTGTGGGAATAAAATAATGGGTAGTTGTGAATATTACTTTATGTAACGTTTAGTTATATTTTAATAAATGGACGGGAATAGTTATCGTCTGTGTGGTTTATGATACTTTTCGAGACATTTTAAACCAGATTAATATTTAATTAGAACAAAGAACAAATTTGAAGAAATTTTTTTCTCCAGTAGTTTTGTGCGCGTTTTTAACATTTGACTATGACTTCCTAGTTAAACCTAGAGTTAAAATACATATTTTGCCAACAAAATAATGAATAAACTGTACTTACAGAATGTTACACAAGAAGCACTGGGTATTTAAGCAGTTCATAAAGTCGGATGATAGAAATATTATACCGAAAAAATTGATTTATTTTTGTCAAAATGTCATGTCTATCATGCAATATCCCAGGTAGCAGAGTGACGTGTTAAAGACGTTGAAAATTGGTGTATTCTGGTCAACTGACGTAATTTGGGCCAAAACATGACGTGAAAAAAACGTTGTTAGGTGGACGTTTTTAAGACGTCATAAAAAAACGTAATATATTCGTCGAATTTTGGTATTAGTTTTCGAATAAATATATAAAATCGTATTTTTTAGAAATTTGTTTATACCTAGTCAGTGCACACAGACATTCCCAATAAAATTAAAACAAAAAAGTTATTTTTACTCGGAAAGATTTCGTGCGAAATCGTAGCATTAACCATGTATTGAATAATATATTAGAAAATAAACTAAAATGTAACCAACAATTATTATTACATAGACAATAACGAAAACAGGACATTATAAATTCCTAATGAAATTTATTAGAAATCACTGTTTTTGCGGTGCAAACATCAGTGGCCCAGTGTTGCCAGTGGCCTGATAATTATCGAAATCTAACTTAATTTTTCTTAATCTTGCTTACGAACTGATAAATCGATAATGATAACCTATAATGTAGCTAATCTAGATAGAGATAAAAATTTCAAATAAATCAATATATCAATTTTTTTCTGATAGTTTATCCTGGAATCTTATAATTTTATGGTCATATTCCAATAATTTTAGACTAGACGTTTGACGTTGGCAACACTGCGTCCACCTTTGCTTGGCTTGTATCGAACTTCGGCAGAAGCCATTTTGTCGTGTTTTGTTGTAAAAAAAGTAAATATGATGAACAAAAAAAAAATAAAACAGTACTTTTTATTCACGGCTGCTGGAGTAGTAAACACGACCCATGTTAGAAAATATTGTTCTGTCAAATTTATATGATGAAATATTTTAAAATGGGGTGCACGTGTGTGAGTGAAATATTTATTACAAATATGCTTGGCCAATTAGTACTAATCGTTCACAGGTAAATTTATTATTACTATTTAATATAATATACAAATTAATTAAGTTATAAATCGTTCTCAGAATCCTAACCCTACTTTTAGGTTAAACAGGAGTCTCGTGCTCTTGTTTTACAATAATTTATTTGATACCAAGTTACGATCTATAATAAATATGAGCTGTTTATCAAATATACTAAACACTATCGACAATTTAAAGTTAAAAACCAGGTAAGCCCTAAGACTAATGTCATTCATATAATTTAGCTTCTTTTATTTTCAGTACTTGAAGACAGTTCAGTAAATGGAAAGATCTTACTTGTTAGTTAGTAGACTCTAGAACTAGTATGATGTCCTCTACGCCCGTATCACTGATCAATAGTTTACCGGATCAAAAATGGAAGGAAGGCGGCTTTGAATGGATTATATCCTGTCTTAAGTTAGCGAAAAAGCAGTGGTAAAGCAGAAAAGCATCCCTAATAACACAAAGTAGTCCTACAGATATCCATAGGACGTCTTCTTCGGATATTCCGGACATCCTTAGGACATCCTTTTCTGGTACACTGGACGTTCTATGGACGTCCGAGGGACGCACTAATGTCACAACTTTGAACTGAATTCGAACGTCCGCCGCGGACATCCATTGGATATCCCCCTGGGACCATATTATGGACATTCACAGAACGTCCTATTTTGGTACAGTGGACGTCAGAGAAAGTGATTTTTTTTGTTATATTATTCACACCAGTTCAATTGTAATTGTGAAATTTTTATTTCAACACCTGCTCGTGTCGGAAACTTCATCTACGTGAATAATAGCCACCGTTTATACTCGTTGAGCGAGCTCGGAGCAGACTTAATAGGATGTTTTAAATCGCGATATACCATACTATTCATGGTGTCTAAGAAGCATCAGCGCAAGTGTCTCCATCTTTCAGGCGGAGCTTTACTTTTGGTCCATATTATGTCGAGTGAGGACCACTCTTAGGTGTCTGTCCCGGACATGTTTTTGACATTGCCTGTATTAAGTCGGCGAGGGACTGTTTTAAGACTATGGTATGGATATGTTATATAGTCCGTATTATATCCATCACGGACAACTACTGGATATCCGGTATGGACACTGTACATAAATTGTACAAATAATGGATATATATCGTGGACGTCTTAATACTGTCCAATAACAAACATCCACAGGACATACATATTAAGTCCATGGACGTTCCGACATTAAATGGACATAAATTGTACGTCCCAAGGACGTTGTGTGCTATTAGGGATAGAACGAGCAAACATAAAACCGATGAGACAGCAAGATGGTAGCGCTTATTGGGAACGCTCAAATCATTAAGTTCTTGTTGTGTCCCCTTCTTGATGTAAGGGTAACAAAAGAGGGTCTAGAAGAGAAAATATATACATATATACAACGTTGGAGAGAAGAGTTACAGAAAGCGAGCATAAGTTAGACATAAAAACTTACCCAGGACGTTGGATGACCTTACGAGTGATTTCCTACAGGTTAGTGTTTCATATATCCACCTTAAAAGATGTGCAGTATTCTACCATACAATTTAAGAAACACTTTAACCATTTATTTCTTTTTTAGGCATTTAAATCTGTTACCGGTTGATTTTATTAGCACATGATACAATCATCTTATCACCAAAAAAGGAAGAGAAAAGAAAGGAAGGAATTCAATCCATCAAATGTCACATTCAAGAAAGGCCTTTAACCTTTTTAAGTCAATATGTACCAAATCTGGTTAGTGGGTTGGCATCTTTAAGTAGAAAAATTAATTAAAAGAAGAATTACTGATTTAACTGTGATGACAAAGAAATGTCAATAAAATATAAAGTAAACAATAGTGAGATTATTATTAAAACAAGGTTTGTAGTATCCTTTTTATAAATAAATTGGGAATACATTACTCTATTAGGAGACTTAAAATTTGGCCAAAGATTTTAATGCCTAAAAATTTTAGCCCGTAACACGATCTCTTAACAGGACTAATAATAATGTAAAAAGTGATAGACTTTGGCGAAGAAGATGGAGGAGGACTAGTGGTGGTTCATTCTTAGTGGCTACCCCCCTGTAGCTTCTCAGTAAAACTCAACATGTTATTATATTTTTAGTTTAATAAATTATACAGGTGTCTTGCAATATTGTGAAGATTTTTGAACTGAAATACCTTCGAAAGAGTGCCGTTTTGACTACCTAATCGTCTTTTATAACCTAAAAATGAATTTAAGTAAGTTGTCCTTCCAGTTAAACAGAGCGGAAATCACTGCGAATTTTTATTTTTAAATAGGATACTCCGTGTGCATGTGTTTAATGAAAAATATAGTGGGAACGGGAAAAAATGCATTCAGACAAAACCGCTCTTTTATCGTATCTTATTCGAAGTTATTTTAGTTTAAAAATCGTCAACTACTGTTGGACATCCTGTATGAATATAATTTGTGTAATTATTTCTTTTATGAATTCCGAGGATATTTTGTTTTTTACAGTAAAAAAATACAATTTTTTACTCTAAAATGGATGTTTAATTATATGTTTTAAATACGTAAAAAAAACGTAATTTTTACGTAAAAAAAGACGTCATTGGTCTGTGACTTATGACCCTGTATATCACGTGTTTTCCACGTCATTCATATACGTAAATAATGACCAACATTCAACGTCTTTAACACGTCACTCTGCTACCTGGGATCTATCAGAAGAATGCTAAAAACTTGGCTGGAATTTTATTAGTAGTATATTGCTTAAGTGGGTGCGATTCGGTGAGTTTCCCATTCCGAAAGCGCAAAAGAAAAGCTCTAAAAATTGCTATTTTTAATGAAGCACGTTTAGAGTTGACTTATTTTGGATCTTCAAGTATGAATGGGTACCAACGTATGGGAAACTGTATGGACAAGTTTTAAAGCATTTTTTAAACATTTGTACGGGCCGCCAAATTTTATGAGAAATATGGACGAATTATGAGCGTATATATTCCCAAATCGTAAAACTGACATTAGGTGGGAAACATTAATTTCGATGTTTGTCTATGTTCTATAGATATATTAAATTTGAAACTTCTTGATCACGGAAGTGTATTCTTCATTATAATCGTTGGAATTTCATTTTAGAGATTTGTCTCCAACAGAAGATGCATTTTTATTGCATGTGAAAAGGGCGTTTTTACCATAAACAATCTATAAGAGCGCTAGTATATAAAATTCATCAACAAGATCCAAAACCTACAGATTGCGGCTATTACATCGAAAGCAATGTTCTTGTAGAGTTTGTTTAACCATCCTTTGCCGTTACGTCATTATCGGTGACGTATTCTGCTGTTTTACGTTTGTCGTATATTATTTGAATGTCATTTTACACATAACCTCAAAATTAAAATATAACTACTGACATATGTTAAGGATTGTTTTCAATGACCCATGTTAAGGTGTGTTTGTATTAATAAATTGGTAATGCAGAAAATTGTATTTTGCTTTATGGGTTGCGTACATTTTTACATAATTTAGTAATTTTTTTTAACTTAAAGCCTCCTTTTTTTAACTGATTTGGTTCAAATTTCTAGTTTGGGGATATAACTATTCATATTTTTACAAATTGTATAGTAATTATTGCCTGTGTCATTGTGTAAGTATTCCTAAAAAATGAAAATAAAAACACATGTATTGGAGAAAACAGGCAATAAATAAATTTATTTCTGAAAAAACTCCCAATACAAATAGGAAAAAGCAACGAAAAAACGGATAAGAAACGTAAACTAAAATAGCATGTAATGAAATAAAATGCAAAATCTAAGCTTCATCACTGACAAAATCATCTTCATCATCACTCTGGGAGTCCGATTCACTCAGATCTATGATAACAGGAAGAAAATGAGATGCATCAATGTATTTTTCTTTTTCCCAGTCATTATTGATTAATTGATTTGTGTGCTTAAAATAGTGCTTCCATGAAACATGTCCAGCATGAACTTTGATTTTGTAGTCTTTATCTGTTTCTATTCCACTAGTAACTGTTTTTTGAACGGTTCTAATAGATATGTCTAGAGCATCAGCAACATGCTATAAAATTTAATAAAATCAAATCAATAAATGCTTACATTTTGCATAATACAGCTAGATATTTACGTTGTAGACTGCATTTAACGGTAAAAGGGGTTTTCCAGCATATCTTTCTCTTGAAAAGTAATTAATCAACTTAAAGTTTGCTCTTTCTCATTATAGCGGGAACGCATTTTGACAATGAACAATTAATTGTAAAAGGCGAAAATAATCAAAAATACTCAATACAAATCAAAATATGACAACTTAACTGTCAAAAGTAATAAATAATCTGAATTAGTTAAGAAATACGTCAATGACGTCTTAAATCCGTCTCATCCATTTCATGATGGAGAGATTGAGATAGATACCCAGTCAACCAGCGAAGTAACAGTAAGTCGCAGGGAATACGAAATAAGATCACTTTGAAGATCATCTTGGAGACCTATCATAGATGTACTAAAGACTTCGCTTCGTAGACATAAATATCCACATATTGTTCACGTTGCGAATTCCCCAACTTAAGCTCCATGGTAATTGCATACAACATTATATTAAGAAGTTCTGATTAAGTGCACATTGCTATCACTATGCTACTTCCCTCTGTGTCGCAGTAATCGGAATTTTTAAGGTGTTGCCAGTGCGAGGAAAATTCTTAAATTCTGGTAAATTAAATCCTCTGCAGTTTTGTGAGAAAGCAAAATATATGTGTTATTTCGAAAATTTCAAAATTAACTTTATATCTTTACGATTACCTATTAATTTTTCAGTTATCAGTATAACTGAATGTACGATTAGATTCATTTTGTCAGGGCTGATAAATATTCAAATTCTACTTTCAGTTTATCAGACGAGACGACGAACACATTTATTGATTTTACGTAAAAAATCATTCTGGAAACGTTTGACTTTGACAAATATCATCATAATAGGAATCTTAGTCTGAGATGCGTACAAATACATTTTTTACATTGGCAACGCCGTACTGTAACGTAAAACTGGTGTCGCCACTCTCGCCCAGTCAGTCACAGGTGTCTTTCTCCAGTCGAGTTAGGTGTAAAAGTGTGTGCCAATTTATATTATAATATCAAGTATAAGTAAGTATTTATTAGTAGTGTTATTATATGTAATTACTTAATGATGATTATTATAGTGGCAACAGCACGTTTTGTCTTATGGTTGCAGTGCAAATCAAAATGGTGTTGCAAAAGTCTCGAAAGATTTTTTTATTGTAATCTGTATCATTCCTAATCAACTCATTCTTTGTTCTTGTAAAATCTACAAAACTTACTTGAAACTCATTCTTTTGTTCTTGAAAAATCTACAGCTTAATACTGTTTTTTTTTTCAGGAATATCGGAACATGGAATTTGTTTTGTGAAGAAAATTATTATTGTTTGTTTTTTAAAAATTATTGTGTTTTATATAACTGTATTCTATGACTTTGAAATATATTTATCAGTTTTTTATATTTTACTTATTAATTTTTCTCTTGAGAAGTGAATCAAATTATGTAAAAAAAATGCCGTTTATTAATACACATGCATATATGGTCATTTATAATTAGCTATATTCTAAACAAATATCACAGAAGGTTTCCATACTAATATAGACTTCTAATTCAACGCCACGATGGTAATTACCAAATAATCCATGAATATAGCTTCAATAAGAGGTTCAATTTAATATCGTACTTGTTCAATAATCTTTCCAATAACTGCCAACATGAGAAGTCGCAATGTTGCTATCCATAGTAACTTTTACATACTTACTTTGCGATGTATTGGGTAATTACCAGCGATCTGCGATGTTGCGGACATTAAGCAATCTCCAATAAGTACTGGTTGCTCTTATTTGTATACACATTGTGAAGTCGCATTTCCACAATGATAAATCCCAACAACTTCCCTGCAACTGAAACTGGTTAGCTGGGTAATGTATGACGCAACGGCAAAGGATGGTTAAACAAACTCTACCAAAGATGATACTAAAACCCAGGTAGCAGAGTGACGTGTTAAAGACGTTGAATATTGGTCATTATTTACGTATATGAATGACGTGAAAAACACGTGATAAACAGGGTCATAAGTCACAGACCAATGACGTCTTTTTTTACGTAAAAATTACGTTTTTTTTGACGTATCATTAAACATCCATTTTGAGGTTATTTTAGATTTAAAAATTGTATTTTTTTACTGTAAAAAACATAATATCCTCGGAATTCATAAAAGAAATAATTACACAAATTATATTCAAATACAGGATGTCCAAAAGTAGTTTGACGATTTTTAAACTAAAATAACTTCGAATCAGATACGATAAAAGAACGGTTTTGTCTGAATGCATTTTTTCCCATTCCCACTATATTTTTCATTAAACACATGCACACGGAGTATCCCATTTAAAAATAAAAATTCGCAGTGATTTCCGCTGTTTAACTGGATGGACAACTCACTTAAATTCATTTTTAGATTATTAAAGACGATTAGGTAGTCAAAACGGCACTCTTTCGAAGGTATTTCAGTTCAAAAATCTTCACAATATTGCAAGACACCTGTATAATTTATTAGCAAAATGAAAACGCATTCTTATATAAATCTTAATTGATAGAAACATAAAAAATAAACTGAAAATATAATAACATGTTGAGCATTACTGAGAAGCTATAGGGGGGTAGCCACTAAGAATGAACCACCACTAGTCCTCCTCCATCTTCTTCGACAAAGTCTATCACTTTTTACATTATTATTAGTCCTGTTAAGAGATCGTGTTACGGGCTAAAATTTTTTAGGCATTAAAATCTTAGGCCAAATTTTAAGTCTCCTAATAGAGTAATGTATTCCCAATGTATTTATAAAAAGGATACTACAAACCTTGTTTTAATAATAATCTCACTATTGTTTACTTTATATTTTATTGACATTTCCTTTCACAGTTAAATCATTAATTCTTCTTTTAATTAATTTTTCTTGAATGTGATATTTGATGGATTGAATTCCTTCCTTTCTTTTCTCTTCCTTTTTTGGTGCTAACCTGATTGTAGCATGTGCTAATAAAATCAACCGGTAACGGATTTAAATGCCTAAAAAAGAAATAAATGGTTAAAGTGTTTCTTAAATTGTATGGTAGAAGGTGGATATATGAAACACTAACCTGTAGGAAATCACTTGTAAGGTCATCCAACATCCTGGGTAAGTTTTTATGTCTAACTCTTCTCTCCAACGTTGTATATATCTTTTGTTACCCTTACATCAAGAAGGGGGCACAACAAGAATTTAATGCTTTGAGCGTTCCTAAGCGCTACCATCTTGCTGTCTCATCGGTTTTATGTTTGCTCGTTCTATGCTTTTCTGCTTTACCACTGCTTTTTGGCTAACTTAAGACAGGATATAATCCATTCAAAGCCGCCTTCCCTCCATTTTTGATCCGGTAAACTATTGATCAGTGATAGGGGCGTAGAGGACATCATACTAGTTCTAGAGTCTACTAACTAACAAGTAAGATCTTTCCATTTACTGAACTGTCTTCAAGTACTGAAAATAAAAGAAGCTAAATTGTCGATAGTGTTTAGTATATTTGATAAACAGCTCATATTCATTATAGATCGTAACTTGGTATCAAATAAATTATTGTAAAACAAGAGCACGAGACTCCTGTTTAACCTAAAAGTAGGGTTAGGATTCTGAGAACGATTTATAACTTAATTAATTTGTATATTATATTAAATAGTAATAATAAATTTACCTGTGAACGATTAGTACGAATTGGCAAAGCATATTTGTAATAAATATTTCACTCGCACACGTGCATCCCATTTTAAAATATTTCATCATATAAATTTGAAAGAACAATATTTTCTAACCTGGAGAACTCCAGCAGCCGTGGATAAAAAGTAGTTTGATTATTTTTTTATTTAAATGAAAATCGTAATTGAATTAAATAATAACTGTAACCACAAAAAACAACAAAACAAAATGGGTTGTATTGCGCCGAAGCTTCGATAAAAAGCAAAGGCGGACGCAGGGTTGCCAGACATCAAACGTCTAGTCTAAAATTATTGGAATATGACCATAAAATTATAAGATTCCAGGATAAACTATCAGAAAAAAATTGATATATTGATTTATTTGAAATTTTTATCTCTATCTAATTAGCTACATTATAGGTTATCATTATCGATTTATCAGTTCGTAAACAAGATTAAGAAAAATTATGTTGGATATCGATAATTATCAGGCCACTGGCAACACTGGGCCACCGCAAAAACAGTGATTTCTAATAAATTTGATTAGGAATTTATAAAGTTCTGTTTTCGTTATTGTCTATATGTAATAATAATTGTTGGTTATATTTTAGTTTATTTTCTAATATAGTATTCAATACATGGTTAAGGCTATGATTTCGCGCGAAATCTTGCCGAGTAAAAATAACTTTCTGTTTTAATTTTATTGGTAATGTCGGTGTGCACCGACTAGGTATAAACAAATTTCTAAAAAATACGATTTTATATATTTATTCGAAAACTAATACCAAAATTCGACGAATATATCACGTTTTTTATGACGTCTTAAAAACGTCCACATAACAACGTTTTTTTCACGTCATGTTTTGGCCCAAATTACGTCAGTTGACGAGAATACACCAATTTTCAACGTCTTTAACACGTCACTCTGCTACCTGGGAAGAAGCAAAGCCAAGCTTTTTAGAAACTACAGCCAAATGCAAGTGCAAGTTTTTACTTGTACAAATAAATGTAAATGCCTTAAAGCGAATGTGCCTTGCAACATTTGTTGTTCGTGCCAAGGGAAATGTGGAACTCAATAGTATTATATAAAAACCTTATAAATATAAAGTATCATCCTCTCTTTTTACAATTGTGTTAACTATCTCTTAGATATTGTGGCTTCTATACGAGTAGAAGTTAAAAAATGTGAAAATGAAATGAGTATGTCTAAATTGCCTATATCAAAATTGAAATCTTTATTTTATATATTTTTCTCCCTTTTGAAAATTAAAATTTAATAAATAGACTTCGAAATAAACTCACGAATCGTAAATAGGTTTTAATTAATACAATACAAATCCTGGCGCTCTTAAGCTATAGATTGTCCAACAACTAAAACGACACCTCCAGCGTCCCCACTTCTCTAATTTTCCCTTTGTTGTTTCGTTCTCCACTTCTCAAATTTTTGACCAAGCGGTCGATTTAGTAGTTGGACAAAGTTTACGTATGGCGATACCTTGGAAAGTACGGACCGGCCGCGACCGGCATAGTTTTTTCTATATTGCCACATTGTGACACCTTTATATTAAAAAGCAAGCTAGTTATCAAAAAATCACTGAAATAAAAAAGTTTCTTTGATTCTTTGGCTCCAACTTTGTCGCTTACTATATATATCTATCTTTAAAAACAAAAAAGTTTTCTCGATCGAGTATTTGTTGCTGCATTTTTACCAAATTTCTTGTCACCAACTTTTTAAAAACAAATTACTTGTGACACGTATTTTTTTTTGCATTTCTGTCATGAAAGTCGTGATAACAAAGGTCTAGATTAGTTCTCCTAAAAATTTCAATTCAATCGGACTTACACTAAGAGAGATCTAGGATGATAATTAAAAAATTTAAAAAACTCCCTAAAATATGAGATTTTTGGAAATTGTCGATTTTGGCCAATTTGGCGATTCCACATTG
Organism: Neocrepidodera transversa; assembly: GCA_963243735.1. Classification (NCBI taxonomy): domain Eukaryota; kingdom Metazoa; phylum Arthropoda; class Insecta; order Coleoptera; family Chrysomelidae; genus Neocrepidodera; species Neocrepidodera transversa. Next base: position 26,133,606 of record OY725350.1, read on the forward strand.
TCTGGCGAACTCCAAAATCGGATCCGAAAGATCGATTTACATTAGAACATATTTTTTTTAGGTGGTTGTTCGCGAGTGTTATAGAGGGTCCTTAAAATGCATCTTAGATATCCCTCGTTCTCTTACTAAAATAGTGTTGCCAGAAAAAGATTGACTATCCTATTTCAAGGAGCAGCTATCCGGAGCGCAGCATGCCGGTTGTGATTTTGGATAAAGGTTGGAGACTTCGCTTAAAACGCGCGTATTTCAAAAATTGTTAAACACCATTATGCGTGCGTTTCGCTAAAATTACCGTTTTAAAAGTCAATTTCACGATGTAAATAAAATCAGTTTCGTAGACTATTAGAAATAGATAAATATATAATTATTTATTTTTGTGTATAACCTAGAGGGTGATATTTAATAACAGTTTTAATAACAATATATGACGTTTATATTATAGAAAAAATTGATCTATAGTCTAGATTTTAATTGACTGTTTTTATTATAATGAAAATATATATATTATATTCTTGTTTTTTATTATTAAAAGATTTTTCTGTGAAATAATATAAAAAATTTATATACTTTAAAATCAAATAGATACATTAAAATTATAATTAAGATTAATAGTGTGATTAAAAATAAAAAAATACCTGCTGCTGTGCCAAAGTTAAAATTACAATAATATATACACTATATATACAGTGCGACTCAAAAAGTCTGCACTATATGAAAAAAAATTTCCTTATTCATTTGACAGAAAATTTTATTCTTGATAAAAGTTGGTGCATTGAGTAAAACTGCCATTTCAAGTGTCAAACTTTCAAATTTCTAAACGGTATACAAGGGCGGGCAAAAAATAGGAATTTATTGGCCAAAGTAAAGTGCCCTTATTTTTGACAACATCCAAAAAATTTATTTAGGAAAGTTGTTAAGAATTAAAAATTACACTCAGATTTAAAATCACAGCCTCCTACGCAAAAAATCCATTTTTTATGTTTTTAGACTAGCTCAAAATAATATCATTTCGGATGCACTTTAGAGGGGTCTTCCTTCAATCACTATAATACATTTTGGTTAAAAAAATTTAGTTTTTTTCACATCATTCACGGATTTTTTTTTAAATTTATATGATTTTTTGTTTTTTCTTGCTGGTGCAAAATTGAAATTTCACCCTGTAGACAGGTACATAAAAACTACCATCATGATTTAATTGAAGAAAATTGGTAAAAAAATGATACCCAAACGTTTTTAGTGCACAAATGTAAATAATTAACTAAACAAAATGAAGCTTTGAAAATTAAAATAAAAAAAAATAAAACTTACAAAATAATGGTTATTAATCTTAAAGGTGTAAAATCAAACCTAAACTAAACAAGATTAAGCTTTTTAAAATTGAAATAAAAACAAAGAATATAATAATTACAAAAATAAGGGTACTTATTTCTCTTGGTCAAAATTCCTATTTTTTGCCCGTCCCTGTATACCATTTAGAAATTTGAAAGTTTGACGCTCATAATTGCAGTTTTACGCAATGCACCAACTTTAATCAAGAATAAAATTTTCTGTCAAATGAATAATAAAAATTTTTCCCATAAGGTGCAGACTTTTTGAGTCACACTGTATACACTAACATTTGGTAAATGTAGTTAATTATTTGAGTCTTTTTTATGTTGTGCACATTTTTAATGTGTCGATTTAAACATGATTGACTAGAAAAAATCTTCGAACAAATTTTACACACAATCATATTAATGAACAATAAAAGTATATATTAAATTAAATAAAAGAAATACAAATAAATAATATAAATATTTATAAGTAAAATAAAAGAAGCTTTAATCAACTTGATAACACGCAAGCGAGAATCAGAGAACCCAACCACAATTTGTATCCATAAAAAGTTGAAAAATAGCGGGAATTCATTTTTTATGAGTGCCACCAACCGGTCATTAATATGAACTAACACGGCACGCAGAGCTACAGATAGGCGCTCCTCTATTTCAGGTACATGTATTTCAGTAGTATAGGCAACCTCAATACATAATGGTAATTGAATTTCTATTATGTATTTCATAATTTTAATTCTTGAATTTCCATGATGTTTTTCATAATTTTAATTAAAATTTTTGAAGGAGAGATTTTTTTTCTTGATTTTTAAACGATGTTATTAAATACCATAACTTTCTGTATCGATTTTTGAACGTTTGCAACTTACCTAATAAAAGTCAGACAACGCTCTTTGGTTGTTTAGGAACGCAGCAAAAAGCGCCATCTATAAGAATAATGTCGCAACGTATTTTCTGTTAATCACTACCTCAGAGTAAATATATATAGAGAGGGCATTCTATCCTTTTTTATTAAGCCAACATCTAGTTAACTTTTGTTGACATCGTCCTCTAGAGATTCCATAAGCGTACTTTCAAGCAGCAACTATTTTAAGCGATTTTCTTGAGAGGTTGTTAACCATGAGAAAGAAATGTGAAAAATGTGGTGCTTTTCTCAAGCCATTAGATAATCAGTCTTACACTTCACAAGTAAGTTATGAAAGTAGTTTTTGAATAATTTAAAATATAATACAAGTTGATAAGATTTGATAATTTTTTATTTTGCTTCCTTTCTTTTTTATGTTATATACCTACCATTCACATTTTTTTATGTTATTCGCATTTAGGTACTCCTTACTGTAACACGGTTTTAGGAGCAATAAAAAATATTATTTATTTGATTCGATTATTAAATACGTACATTTAATATAAATTTACAAGCATTTGCTATGTTTTAATGTTAAAATTTATCAGTACAACTTTATCGAAATTATATAACTTCTCACGACATATTTAATTCAAATGTGATATATTAATAACATGTAAAATACGTAATTTTAATTTTCTATTTTTTTGCTAAAATAAATAAAAAGTTATAATTCTTCACGTCGCCACTGTCTAAAACATCACGTCAATTTTTATTGTTGATTTCGTCCTCAGATAAAGGAACTACTAGATATGCCCTGTATATCTAATTTCATTTACAAAATTTAAGCCAACATCTAGCCCTCTCTCTCGGCAAAGTTTGAGGGCGAGGGACGTGAGACGCGCAGAAAAATCTCGTGCAGAGGACGAAATCAACAATAAAAATTGACGTGATGTATTAGACAGTGGCGACGCGAAGAATTATAACTTTTTATTTATTTTAGCAAAAAAACAGAAAATTGAAATTGGTTATTTTACATGTTATTATTATATCACATTTGAATTAAATATGTCGTGAGAAGTTATATAATTTCGATAAAGTTGTATTTTCTGTAATACTGATAAATTTTAACATTAAAACATAGCAAATATGCTTGTAAATTTATATTAAATGTACGTATTTAATAATCGAATCAAATAAATAATATTTTTTATTGCTCCTAAAACCTTGTTACAGTAAGGAGTACCTAAATGCGAATAACATAAAAAAAATGTGAATGGTATATGTATATAACATAAAAAAGAAAGGAAGCAAAATAAAAAATTATCAAATCTTATCAACTTGTATTATATTTTAAATTATTCAAAAACTACTTTCATAACTTACTTGTGAAGTGTAAGATTGATTATCTAATGGCTTGAGAAAAGCACCACATTTTTCACATTTCTTTCTCATGGTTAACAACCTCTTAAGAAAATCGCTTAAAATAGTTCAAAATGTTTACAAAAATATTTAAAAAATAAACTATTTAATGTAGGATTTTAAATTATCCTGCTTGAAAGTACGCTTATGGAATCTCTAGAGGACGATGTCAACAAAAGTTAACTAGATGTTGGCTTAATAAAAAAGGATAGAATGCCCTCTCTATATATATTTACTCTGAGATTTCGTCCTCTGCACGAGATTTTTCTGCGCGTCTCACGTCCCTCGCCCACAAACTTTGCCGAGAGAGAGGGCTAGATGTTGGCTTAAATTTTGTAAATGACATTGGATATACAGGGCATATCTAATAGTTCCTTTATCTGAGATCACTACTAGATGCTTGACATTTCACATGATAGACGCCATTTTCTATCCAATTATTATAAATATTTTGATAAAATCATACAAAGCTCTAAAATGAGGCATTAAGAGGGGGATCTTAACAGGTACACCAAACTGACAACACTAAAATTCCAAGCACCATGTGCAAAATCAAAGTTCTGTTGTGTTACTCGAGTTGTCAGTCTCATCAGTCTATCACTGTCTTTCAGCAATAATAAAAGAGGTGCACTGTGTTTCATATATACCAACAGAAAGACGAAATTATTAAAATTATTTAATCTTCTGTGTAGCAGGTGGCGCTAGCAGTATTAAAATATTAATTTCTCAGTTAAAATATATTTTGAGAATTTTCGTATTTTCCGATCGGATACCCACTTCAACCCAAGGTCGACCACAAAACAGAAACAGATGTTATTTTGTTTTTGTTTGACCAGACTGAAGAGTACCTGCTTTAGTGCTTTATTTATTTTATTTCTTCCAAGTGAATTTTTGTTTCGACTCGACTTTCGGGTTTAGCATATTTCTCAAGCAGGACGCAAACGAAAGGTAAGATATATTTTCATTTGTAGTTTGAGGTTATGTATAACAATTATCAGTTGTATTTTAGAGAAATAATTGTGAATTATTAATTTATCGACTTTATCTTCATATTTTTTGCGTTTTGACTATTTTACTTTTGTTTCAGATTTTCGAACTGGTGTAACTATGGTTATGTGTTTTGTTCCTGATTGTAATGTAAACATTAATTGAATAAAAGACATGTAAGTTTTTTGTGTTTGCAACAAACCCAGCTGAGAGAAAAACTTGGATTAACCTAATAAGGTATTCAAATACTATTATTAATACATAAACAAAACATTCTAATGTAAAAATTAATTTTGCAGGAGACAAGATAGAGAACTGTTGAAACATTGCTTAGTTAACAGATGCCATTTCATTAATATGGATAGAAAAAATAAACAAACTTTATTCGATTTTAGTGTGAAGCGAACTTTGAATCTCCAGAAAGACCGTATGTTATAATATTACATTAATTAGACATGAAAAAAGATGATTATTTATTATATTTAATAATTATGTTTCTTTTTAGTAAACGAACTGCAAAGATAAAAAATGTTGATGACAGTTTCGTCTCTGCTTTGAACTCAGAGGTAGCAGGGCCATCTGAAAGTATTGAATATAAGACAGCAGCTCCAAAGGGAGCTAACCTACTTCATCAGTTAAGAAAAGGAGAATGAATCCTTAATCTCAAATGATAAACAACCAAGTACTTCGTAAGTGATGTTACCAAATCAATGAAAATTGGTTAAGTCCATTCATTTAGTTTATACCGATATTCAATTAAGAGGTATAGCTCAGACTTGACCTAATAGAAGCCTCTCACTGCCTGTCTCATTTTGAACAAGAAAAAATAAACGAGAATAAGTAGTTTGCAGCTTATTTCAGTTCTTAATTGAATATCGGTGTAAACTAAATGAATGGACTTTATTATTGTATTTTGTCTTTTAGTTATCGTTTAACGACTGAAGATGTACAAGATGCAGAAGTTCCATAAACTTTGAAAGAACCAACATATCTTAGGGAAATTCTTAAGTCAAAAACAAAATTACTTTTTAAAAACAACTAACTTGGAAATATTCAACAAAACATAAGACTACATTTTGATTATGATTTTATAAAAGATGATAATAATACAGGTTTACCTGATCCAAAAGTGTTTGATGTCTTATGTAATTTATTAAGTAACCTAAAAATTAAGTATTATTTTAACTGTTTATTTATTTCAACTTAACTGTTTTTTATTATGTCAATAAATAATATTTGTAACAAATTTCCATTAATGTATACAATTAACAATAAAAAAAATTAACAGGTTTTTGAGACTAACAAATAATATAAAGTCCTTTTCAATTTTATTTCATTAAATTTCTAATTGGAACTTTTATTAATTGCCGAACCCAACAAAGTTTTATCGAAGGAAAGTATTGCAATCATGATTTTTTAGCCATACCCAGATGTTAACGGATCTTTACGTTTTGAGGTCACCTGAATCCATTTATACCATTTTTAGAATGATGTAGGATTTTTTAAAAAATATTTTAAATTGTATTATGATTTTAAACTAAATTGAATAACTTTAAAAACATTAAAGATATTAAAATGGGATTCTCACCTTTCAAAAAATGTTTTTTTTTAAATTTTTGTAATTTTGTTTTATCAAAAAGTATAAAACAAATAATTTTTTTTCATAATTTTAAAATATTATTTGTAGAAGTAAAAGTCAAAAATGTAAAAAGTTTTGACAAAAAATTAGATTTTTTTTAGTTTTTCAAACTAACTTTATTTATGCATTTTGATCCAGAAAATCTAAAAAAAAGCTCTGCTTCGCGTTTTGAATGAAATATGAATTACTTATTGATTTTAAAATCATTCAAAAAATGTTTTAATTTTTTATACCTTGTGTAAATGGGTCATGGGCCACCCCTATAACATTTAAACATGTTAATAGATTTATAGCAAATTTTTGTCATAATAGTTATTTTTGGATGCGTATGAAATGTTTCATAATTTTAAATTATTATAAAATAACTGTTGTTTGTACATCTTATACTATTAATTTTACAGAAAATTTCACACTTGATAAAAGTTTCTAAATCTAATGAACTTAATAAATTGATATCAAAGATATACAGGATATAAGAGTATGTATGATTTCAAAATAACTTTTTTGTTTGTATCTCGTGTACTAATAATTTTAGAGAATATTAAAAATATTCATTAAAATTTTTATCAGAATTGATTAAACAATTACTTTACTAGGAGTGTTCAAAAAGGTGGGTGGGATTACAACCCTTTTTTTTTGTTATTTCATTTACTAATAAAACGTCTCTTTCAGATTCTTATATTTTAAGGCTTCAATCTTATTCATACAAAGTTCTTTTAGTATCTTTCAGATTTTTAGTATTGGATCATAAATTCCCTTAATCACTTTCTTGTTCATATTTTGAAATATTGTTACTATTTTATTGTATATATTTTTCTTAACATTAGCATGATTGTAAAAAAATAAATTTAATAATTAACTTTAAACCAAATCTTTTATTTCTTTTCAGTACATACAAAATATTTATTTTAACAATTAATATAAGATTTGTATCACTAATTACCTTTATTACAGTCTTTTTCGGCGTGTTCGAGTTTTACGTTCACATATTCATACAAAATAAGTAGGCAGAAGTGAAATACCAGTGCACAGGGCTGCTCAGTACTGTTGTGTTATACCCGAATTTAAAATCACTTATATTATCAGTCTTTCTTTTGAGTACATTGTGCGACTGGCCATTCATTACAATTTCTATTACCGTAGTACTTTCTTGTTTTATTCGCTTAAAACCACTAACACTAATTTTTAATGCATCTGATACGGGCATATAAAGGTTCGTTGTTCTCTTTCTCCTTGGTGACATATTTAATGTAATAAGTATATGATGAAAAATTCAAGGAAATTATGCCAAATGTTAATATAAGATCGCCAATACATATTGTTTAAAAGTTAAGATTTTTCTAGTAAGGTAGTAAGAAACACCTCTTCTGTAGTTTATTAGTAAGAGTCGATTCGCTTTTTTATACAATACACATCACAATATGTATTATTATTATTTGAACTGCACATTTTCATAAGATTACTGTAACAATCACCAAAGTCCCACTTGTCAAAACGTATTTTGATCACGTTTCTTTTAATTCGCACGATTCAACTTAATAAAAATGCTTGAAACTGAAGAACTGGTTTTAGTTAATTCTAATTTGTTTTGTTTAAATAGTTTAAAATATGTTGCAAAATAAACGACATGATTCTATAACCTAACAAAACAGTCAGCTGATAATGACAATAACACTATGGCAGGTCATATTTTTAATTTTCATTTGTAATCTTGGTTGTATAAATTGTTAAAAATGCTAACCAAAAAGCGCCACTTTTCACGCAGAAAATGCCTGAACTTGTGTACCGCAAGTTGCATAAGTTTTTTTTTCTAGAATACAAATCTCGAGAAATATAAATTTTTGAGATTTAATATTTTCAGAAATTAATACTGGATGCCTCATTTAGGACATCTCCTTTTCACGTTAAAATTGGTGATCACAAATTGTCAAAAATGTCAAAAACACACCTTCACTAAATGATTGATATCTTCTTTATTACTGCTTAGATTTAGTTCAAAAAAGGAGATGTCCTATTCCAATGTGTAAGCTATTATAGGTATAAATATTTCTACAAACAAAACTTTCGTTCTCGAGATTTGTATTCTACAAAATCGTCAATTTTTCTCGTCAATTTCAGTATTGCCAACTGAAATCGTGACAGCCCGTTTCGACGCCCCTCTTAACAAAACAGGCAAATTTGATGAAAAAAGAAGAATAATTAAGCTGGTTGCCGCTTCGCCACTCGTATTTTTTAGAGGTGTGGCGTGACAGAATTTAGAGGAACTTTGGATCACTATGACTGCTCCGGAAAAATCACAGTGACAAATCACAGTTCTATTTCGGAGCAGTGACAGCTTTGGTCGTATTAGTTTTTGAACCAAATAAAATCAGTGTTACTGGTTACTGTTCCTATTGTTCCTTTTCGTTCAGAATGGAATATGAGTAGGGTAGATAACAAACTACGCATATATTTTTAATACGTAAAGTTTTCAAAGGTATTTTTTTTCGTTAAATTGTCAGGCAAAGAAATTCTTATTGAAATATCAAGCTCTCGTGTAATTATAAGTGAATAAAGAATTGTAAGTAATTGAATTGCATCTACATATTGTAGTTCATATATAGTAGTCCAAAAACTTGCTAGATTTTTAAAACTCCATTTCCAAAAAATTACTGTTTTTTTCTCCCGTAAAGAACTCTCTGCGCCGGTTCCGATTAAATAACAGTAATAAATTTACCAACACTGAAATCACGCCACACCTCTAGTATTTTTATTGTCTGTATCGTTTTCGTTTTATTCGTTGTGTGAACGTTTGCAACGCGTTGTTTGTGAAAAAAAAAAAACTTAGTTTATTCTAAATCTTAACATTTTACCATAAATGAGACAAGTATAAGAGGTAAGTTTAAAGTACTTTAATACAGTAGTCGTATAAAAACATAGTTTTTAGGTTAAAATGTCCTTACCTCCTTACCTCTTGGGGCCTAATCCATGGGCCACAATGATGGCCCAGCAGCACCTAGCGGCGGCTCATGCTCAAGCTCAGGCTGCCGCCGCTCAGGCCCACGCTCATGCTCTACAACAACAAATACCGCCCCCTCACCCAAAATCCGATATAATTACCGAAGACAAACTACAAGAAAAAGGTAAGTAAACCCAATTGGTTAATAGTATTCTAATATTCGTAATGTTGTAGCCCAAAAATGGCATCAATTACAGTCGAAAAGATTTGCCGATAAAAGAAAACTGGGTTTCATAGAAGCTCAGAAAGAGGACATGCCTCCGGAACATATTAGAAAGATAATAAGAGATCATGGTGATATGAGTAGTAGAAAATATAGGCATGATAAAAGAGTTTATTTGGGGTAATGCACAATTTTTATTTAAATTAATTAGATTTTCATACTAAGTTTATATGTTTAGAGCTCTAAAGTATATGCCACATGCTGTTATGAAGCTTCTGGAGAATATGCCCATGCCGTGGGAGCAAATAAGGGATGTTAAAGTATTATATCATATTACAGGTGCTATAACATTTGTTAATGAAATTCCATGGGTTATTGAACCAGTATACATTGCTCAATGGGGGTAAGTTATCATTTTTTTCATCTATAATTTTCGTTTAAATCTAAGACATGGTTTTAAAAAAGGTTTCTTACATGGACGTATAGATGGAGGAACCAAAAAAATAGCACAATAGTGTGTTTTTAATGATACCAGTTATTTTTTAGCAATTTATAGAATATTTGTAATAATCAAAAGCAATGTTTGATAGTCTATTAAAAATTCTTAGCCATTTATACTGTTTTTTAGCAACTTTTAACTATTCTTACCAGTTTCTTTTAGTAATTACTTACGATTTTTGCAATTTATTCATTTTCTGAAGAATTTTTAACGATTTTAGCTTGTTTTGAACTACATTAAATTGTTTTTAATGATAATTGTTGGTTTTTAGCAATCGATAGCATATTTTTAACAACCAATAGCAATATATGACAATCATTAAGAATGCAAAGCAATTTCTACCAATTTTTAGCAACTTCTACTGATTCGTAGCGATTTCTACCTACTTTTATCAATTTCTAGCGATTTTTTAATGATATTTTTTAGTTTTTTAGCGATTTATAATAAATTGCTACTGATTTTCAGAAATTTCAATGTATTTTCAGGAATTCTCACCGGTTTTACCTTGTTTTTAATAATATCATGTTTTTAATGATATTTGTTGTTTAGCAATTTATAGCAAATTTTCAGCAGTTGCTACCGATTTTTGCATATTTTTATCAACATTAGCGTATTTTTAATATTTGTTATTTTTTTATCAGTTTGAAGTATATTTTGAGTAATGCCTATCGATTTTCAGCATTTTCTAAGGGTTTTTCAGGGATGATCATAGGTTTTAGATAACTTAATATTTTTCCCCATTTTCCAGATTTTTCTCTATTTTCTAGTTTTTTCTCTATTTACCAATAATTTCCCTATTTTCTCTATTTTTTCTAACTTTTTCCTTTTTTTCATTGTTTTTTCTCATTCTCTTACTTTCTCCTATTTTTACTATTTTCCCATATGTTTCCCTTTTATTCTCTAATTTCCCTGTTTTTGTTTTTGTAATTATTTTTTCCCATTTCACCTACTTTTTTTCTGTTTTCCCCCTTTTCTCTATATATCCCTGTTTTTCCCAAATTGTCTATATTTTCCCCATTTTTCCCTATTTTTTCTGTTTTTCATATTTGTCCTGTTTTTATTTTTTTTTCCTATTTTTTCCCTATTATTATTTTCTATTTTTTCCTTTTTCACTTTTTCCCTTATATTTCGCCTGTTTTTCTCTATTTTTTATTACTTTCCAGTATTTTCCTATTTTTCCCTATTTTTTCGATTTTTCCCATTTTTTCTGATTTTATTTTTTTCTGTTTTCCCAATTTTTTTCTGTTTTTTTTCTTCTGTTTTTCATTATTTTTCCCAATTTTTCACTGTTTTTACCTGTTTTTCCCAATTTTTCAATATTTTTCCCAAATTTTCCCATTTTGTACTGTTTTTTTTCCCATTTTTTTCTATTCCCCCAATTTTTTTGTATTTTTTTCTATTTGTCTTATTTCTATTTTTTCCTGTTTTCCATTATTTGCATGATTGCATTTATCTTTTTAAAATTTTATTTATCAAAATCTGCTGGAAATATAATAAACAATATTATTTTTAAAGTACAATGTGGATCATGATGAGAAGAGAAAAACGAGACCGTAGACATTTTAAAAGAATGCGTTTTCCGCCATTCGATGATGAAGAACCTCCACTGGACTATGCGGATAACGTATTAGATGTTGAACCTTTAGAAGCTATTCAGATTGAATTAGACGCAGACGAGGATGTCGCCATTGCAAAATGGTTCTATGATCATAAACCTCTAGTTGGTACAAAGTACGTCAATGGACCTACTTACAGAAAATGGAATTTATCTTTACCCATGATGGCAACTTTATACCGATTGGCTAATCAACTGTTAACAGATCTCGTAGACGAAAATTACTTTTATTTATTTGATACAAAGAGTTTCTTTACAGCCAAAGCTCTTAATATGGCGATTCCAGGAGGACCTAAATTTGAACCGCTTATCAAAGATATGAATCCAGCGTAAGTTTTCTCGCCATATGCAATTTTTTTTTATTTATTAGTAAAACATTTTAGGGACGAAGATTGGAACGAGTTCAATGATATAAATAAAATTATAATAAGGCAACCAATTAGAACCGAATACAGAATTGCCTTTCCTTATTTATATAACAATATGCCCCATTTTGTACATTTATCTTGGTAAGTAATAATTTACAAATATGTTGATGATGATCTTAGTCCCACATAAGTTCTATATTTATTTGTTTAAAATGAGTATACTAGCATGTGGAATATTAGTTGTAATATGATATTCTTTCTTTTGTGGAGGAAAAAATGTAAATGCTGAAATATTACAAACAGTTACTAATTTTGGAAAAAATCTAGTTTATGGCAGGCAACTCCTCAGATTTTGACAATTTTTTTTTATAGACCAATTTGGGGTCAAGGAACACGAAAATGTAAAAAAAATTGGCGGTCTCTTACCAAAAAAAAAGTTATGAATTTTTGAAACCATCATCAGACCATTCTGTATCAATATTTTTTTTTATAATATCTCTTTTTAATACCTGTGTTTTACGATTTTCTTTTCACACGGAAATGGACAAGTATGATTTTATAATTGCAATAAATTAATGAAATTTTATTCTTTAAACTAACTGGCACATAGATTACGCTATTGTATTGAATTAACCAGTGTTGGAGTTAGTCATGTGACTACTATACAGTATGTCCAGGAAAGTTGGCAACAAATGTAAAACTTTTCAGATATCAAATTTTTTTGGTCGTATGCGAGGTTTGTCCAAATATGAATAAAGTACTTTTTCCTACGATCACTACCCAAAGTAGGCTTTTGCACACTCAAATCTAACCGCAAAGTTGACGTTTTCCGTGATCTGTAATAATTTGACATTATTGTCGCTCTAGCGCGTACTTTTCCGCTCGCCTGTTTTCATTTACAATAAACTAAAGAAAGGTAGTAAATAATAGGTATATTAAAACAAAATGTAGGGCAGTCTGAATATTTTAGTTGAAATATTAATATTTGAAGATATTTCGAACGAAATTAAACTTTATTTTATAAAATTTATCTAGTAAAAATATAACAGTCAGAAGGTACACCTAGATACACCTAGGTACACCTATATGAAATAGTGATTGCATATTTAAGTATCTACTTACTGTTTTGTGCAAATAGTAGACTATGAAATTAATGAAACGTCATTATTTCATTTTTAGGTTATGAAGTGTATTTTCATGTTTTTTTTAAATTATTTGTCTAAAAATAATGTGATCGTAGAAAAAATCTTGTGTGCAATTCGAGCAGAAAGTGCTTTGCCGCTTTCGGCAGATTGCCCGCGCTCCGCTACGCGTCGCGCGGGCAACTCTCTGCCTCAAGCAGCAAAGTATCACTTTCCGCTAATACACAAATAGCTATTATTTTGACAACATCGAAAATTGTTATTAAGAAAAATTGTTTAGAATTAAATAAAAAATCACATTTAAATATACAGTGACAGTCTTCTACTTTTGTTGCCAACTTTCCTGGACAAGTGAAATAATGGAAAATTTACTGATATTTTAGCGTTTATTTAACTTAAACTTATTAAAAACATTAAAGATTTGTCATTATCTCAAACTAAGTCTTAAAAACTAGGAAACTTTTTATTTATGGCTATTACCAAAGAAAGGTGTATTACCTTTAAACATATTTAAAACAATTGGCTAAATTAATAACCTCTTATTTTATTTAGGTAAGCTTAAATAGGAAACACATTCAACAAAGTAAATTTTTGATATTGCATTTTTTTAACTTTCTCATATAATTCTGTCACTGTCTTTAAATTACTTAAATTACTAACAGAGGCGTCCTTATTTTTTGCAGACGTTTGTAGTAAGATGTCTAAAAACCCTGGTATACCCACTGATTAGATTTTGTTTCGAACTTTTTGGGAGTAGAGTTTGTTTAACCATCCTTTGCCGTTACGTCATAATTGGTGACGTATTCTGCTGTTTTACGTTTGTCGTATATTATTTGAATGTCATTTTACACATAACCTCAAAATTAAAATATAACTAATGACATATGTTAAGGATTTTTTTTCAGTGAGCCATGTTAAGGTGCATTTCCACCAAAAAAACAATTACAAGCAAACATTTGTGAACGTTTGAAAACGTTTGGAAATGTTTGTTCGGTTCTGTTTGTGTAGTTAAAAACAAAACAAGAATTCGCGAATAACAGTGTGTTTGCGAACACTGGTGAATGATCCATACTAATTGTACTGCTAAAAAGTAAATAATCTACTGAAAATACGTTTCCACTAAACGCGCACAAACAACAAATCTCTTTGAGGTACCGACAGCGTCCGGAACGCCGCTGTTCGTTTGCAATTGTTCGCATATGTTTACAAACATTCTTAATTTCGTTTCCACCAGGCTTATAAATTTGTTTGCAAACATTGCTGATTATTCGCAAACATTTGCAAACGTTTTGCGCGCTTGGTGGAAATGCACCTTTAAGGTGTGTTTGTATTAATAAATTGGTAATGCTGAAAATTTTGGGTTGCGTACATTTTTACATAATTTAGTAATTTTTTTTAACTTGAAACCTCCTTTTTTTAACTGATTTGTTTCAAATTTATAGTTTTAGGATATAACTATACAGATTTTTAAAAATTGTATAGTAATTATTGTCTGTGTCATTGTGAGAAATACTTTCGTAAGTATTCCTAAAAAATGAAAATAAAAACACATGTATTGGAGAAAACAGGCAATAAATAAATTTATTTCTGAAAAAACTCCCAATACAAATAGGAAAAAGGAACGAAAAAACGGATAAGAAACGTAAACTAAAATAGCATGTAATGAAATAAAATGAAAAATCTAAGCTTCATCACTGACAAAATCATCTTCATCATCACTCTGTGAGTCTGATACATTGAGATCTATGATAACAGGAAGAAAATGAGATGCATCAATTATATTTCTTTTTCCAGTCATTATTGATTAATTGATTTGTGTGCCTAAAATAGTGCTTCCATGAAACATGTCCAGCATGAACTTTGATTTTGTAGTCTTTATCTGTTTCTATTCCACTAATAAATGCTTTTTTGAACGGTTCTAATAGATATCTAGAGCATCAGCAACACGCTTAAAATTTAATAAAATCAAATCAATAAATACTTACCTTTTTGAATAATAGAGGTAGATACTTACGTTGTAGACTGCATTTAACAGTAAAAGCGGTTTTCCAGCATCTCTTTCTCTTGAAAAGTAATTAATCAACTTCAAAATTAAAGTTTGCTGTTTCTCATTATACCGGGAAGGCATTTTGACAATGAACAATTAATTGAAAAAGGCGAAAATAATCAAAAATACTCAACAAATCAAAATATGGCAACTGAACTGCCAAAAGTAATAAATAATCCAAATTAGTTAATAAATACGTCAATGATGTCATAATTCCGTCTCATCCATTTCATGATGGAGAGATCAAGATGGATAATGTATGACGCAACCGGCAAAGGATGGTTAAACAAACTCTACCACCTGTTGCGTTCAATAGAACTTACTAGAATTTTGTAAGATGGCGCTGTTTAGAATTGTTGGTGGGCTAGCTTATAGCGCATTCGACTGGTCGCACTGGTGCGCATTTAGTTCGACTTTTTTAAGTGCTCTTTGTTCGGCTGGCGGAACTGAACTAATTGTTGTATTCGACTGGAATTGCTCGGCACAAGGGCAGAGTGAAATTTTGTTCGACTGGTAGAAGCGCTTGTTCAAAGTTCGAATTTTTTGGAACTGTACTTTTTTTCAGTGCCAGCCAGTGCCGATTTAGAGGTTAGGTTTTATTTTCAATTTTTAAAATATGTTACCCTTGTCTTTATTATGATCAAGTATTAGTGAAGAGGAAGATATTAGTGATGACAGTGAGGAAGAGTTTAATAGACATTTTAAATAAATTTCGTTAAAAACACATACAGATATAAAATTAGGTTAGAAACTAGAAATGTCAATTGCATCAGTCGAATGTCGATAAAATTATACTTTGCAGTTGCCGAACTGGGTCGCACGCAGTGTGCATTGCTCGATAAAGTTTCGAATTCTAAAAATGCTGCCCGAAATCAGTGCGGATCTAAAAGCGCTCTGGCATCGAGTAAGAGCATACGAGTCGAATGCGCTATTAGTTTGTCACAGATTACTTAAAGCAGCTGAGATGTCAAATAAATTATTTTCTGTCAATGTCAATGCGGATTTTTTTATGTATGTGGTATTAGTATTTTCTATAGTCGGCGTGTTTGCAAATTTTACCTGTCCCTAATATCTTTGTTCGTGTTTTTATTATAGATTCGTTCATCAGTTCTTAGTTATTTGAGTGTAGTTACATTTAGTCCATTAATTAGTTCATAAGGAATAGTTCTAAATAGTGTATAAGTATGGATACTTTTCATCAAATGGGGCTGTACTGTATTTTATGTGGACAGTATAAAGCTGCAGATTCGAGCATTCGTCTGTATTCAGTACCAGATTATAAATACACCCTGTGTGATCTGTAATTACAGTTTACTATGAGCGATGTATGCGCCATCTAAAATTTTTAATCTGAAACTTTAGTAATCTCTCAAAAATCAGTCAAAATCAAATATGGTGTTAAATCTTAGTCTTCTTCAGTATATGACTTGACAAGGTAATCGCAATACTTAGGTAATTGTTCATTTATTGGTTGTACTGAACATACGTCGAATACAAAACAGTCTCCCAACTTCGGTTGGGTTTAATTAGGTTAGTCCAAAAGTGCATTTAAACCATTTTCCAATGTCTGAGTCCTTGTCCTTATAATGCTCTGTTAGTACCAAACTTTTAATTTTTTTGTACCATGCTTGGTGAAAATGAAATCAGCATCCATTAATTTTTGATTCCGGCCAAACATTTTGTAGTGCATTGTGTATAGGCTTCTAAAAGTCTACAAACACTTCAAGTGGGTAAAAGTTTAAATTAAAATTTTAGAATTCAACAGATTAAATAACTTTTCATAAGTTTGCGTTTATTTATTTTTTAATAAACAAAACATATAAGGTACATAATGTCCATTTTTAAACCCGTGGATGGAAGTTGCAAAAAAATTTTTGTAAAAAACTATAATCTACATTATTTAAAAACAAAAAGTCTTCTCCTCTACAGGTTTTGGGTTTATAATTTTTAAAAACCCGAACTACTTTGTCTATGTTCTTAGGTAACGGTCTGCAGTTGTAAACATTTTTTCTTACACACTCTCGGATTTTTACTGGAAATGTGATTTTTAAATGGACTTCCATCTGGCGTCGTATAAGTTTGGATGGTTTTTCTGCCATGTCTTTAATGGCTTTCCTTTTTCAGCTCGTGGATACAATGTGCCGGTTTACTTTTTGTATATCAGCTTCATGCTTGTGGTCATTTTCTGTTCTGCTTTTTAAATACGGACCTGTCTATTTTATTTCCTATTATTAAATCGCTTCGAATACTAAATTCAACTATATACCACACTTGATTATTGTGTGACGTTTTGTCTCTTCGGGGCCACCATCATCTTTATCTTTTTAACTACTGAAGTGTAACAAAAAATTATTTCCACCCCTCTGGTAAACTTATTTAACCTCTCTAAAAACCAATCAACTTACCCAGGAAAAACACTAATTTTGTCCTTCCTACAATTTTTGCTGAGATTTCCGGATGAACCTTCTTACCATAAATATACTAAAATTAAGTAGTTAACAGGAAAATAAGGTTTACGTTTAACAGACCGGGGATTAAGCATTTAGTTCCAAAAACAACAGCTTTGGAATTTCCAGGGTGATATTTCTATACCTTACAATTATAAATGCAAACATCATTCAGTCATTAAAACCTCGAGTGGTAATTTCATGGTAATCATTGCTTATACCCTGATTAACCTGTCAGGTAGAGGTCCTTTTCTCTGGTGACACAAATACCTGTGTAATTTTAATATCCTAAATTCGTAACAGGTAGAATATTATTATTGGTGGCACATTTACCTCCGATTAAACAGTGGCCAAGAAGTTGTTGAATCTGCCTTATTTTCAAAATTTACGAGATCCGTGAATGTTTACATTTTTATTTATTAATATGCCAGTACGAATTCTGATACAAAAACCCAAATTAAGGCGTTTTACAATGGACAAAAAAAATTGTGCTTGAGTTTGATTAAAAGCAGTGGTAGACTGTATAAACTTTTATCAAAGATTTTCGCTCTTCCTTCAAAAAAAAACTTTGTCAAATCTTTTGGTATAAGCGTTTGGGCCAGGGCCAGTTTCTGTATGATTTTACTTTTATAGAATATTCAGCCAGTTGATCCTATGTTCTCTGTGCAATGGGCAAAATATTCTTCGTTTTTTAATATCCTTTACTTATTCAAAAATTACCTACTCTTCCCGACCAACTGACACAGATCAAAGAGTAATATCGCGTTCTCATCAACTTAATATCAATATTTCTAATTGTTAGCCCTCGTTTCTTTCTTAATTTTCTCACTTTTTAACTATTTTTATTCTCTTTTCAATCATTTTGAGCCCTCGGTCGATGCAAATGGTTATTTTTGTTTTACGGAAATGTCCTGTTGCCAAATTGGTCACTTTGAATTCCTGGAAATTTGATATTGAGATGGACATTATTCTATTTAATCAGATGAGTCTTGGGGTGAGTTCGGGTTGACGCTCGGATTGATCGGAGAAATCCGAGGACGCTCTGTTTTCTCCGAATTAAAAGACGGATATCGTAGAGATGTGACGCGAATTGACTAACAGGATACAAAACGATTTATAATCAAGGAGCATTTAATCAAAATGACGGTGTAATAATTTTTATTAAAACAGAATTATACAGTTTACACGAGATTATTAAATTTGATAACAGTCACTTAATTAAATTAAAAGCTATCGCTAACAATAAACAAATAGAAATAAACGCCCTCTACCGGTCCCTGTCAGAAACAAATATTAATGGATTTATAGACAACCTAACCCAAAGACTGCATGAAGATTTAACAAATGCCGAAATATCTATACAGGGTAGGGTGGCTACTTTTTAATAGGGACAGTATTGCTATCTCGTAAACGGTAGATGCTAGAAAGACGGTTAAATGGGGAAAAATGTGCGAAATATAAAAATAGACAAAACGATTTTTTGAAAACAAAATATTCCTATGAGTTCCGGAGTTAAACGACATTATCCGAATTTGTGGAAAATCGTTTTTTTTTGCCAAAGCTCTGTTATTATACAAAATTTGGGATAACTTTATTAAAAGTTTTTGTTGTATTCTAACATAGTTATAAACTGCCAAAGTTAAATTTTAAATCTGACATTTTGTCTATTCGGGGCCACCATCAACTTTATCTGTTTAAATACGGACCTGTCTATTTTATTTCATATTATTAAATCGCTTCGAATACTAAATTCAGCGATATATCACACTTGATTATTCCGTGACGTTTTTGTCTTCTGGGCCACCATCAACTTTATTTTTTAAATACGGACCTGTCTATTTTATTTAATGTCATTAAATCGCTTCGAATACTAAATTCAACGATATAACTAGATTATTTTGCGACGTTTTGTCTCTTCGGAGCCACCATCAAATTTATCTTTTTAAATACGGACCTGTCCATTTTATTTAATATTATTGAATCGATTCGAATACCAAATTCAACGATAAAATTTGATTATTCCGTGACGTTTTATCTCTTCGGGGCCATAATCAACTTTATTTTTTAAATACGGATCTGTCTATTTTATTTTAATTCATTGCTGTAATTCGAAGTATACTACATTTAGATATCAAGAAATTCTATTTATTTATTTATTTATTTATTTATCTATTAAATATTACAATAACAAATGCTATTGTATCTTAGTAATGCTCTAGGTCCAGAATCACTAGCAGGTGTATTGTCTTCCCCTCAGAAAATACGTAAAACCACGTATGTCATTGATCAGGCAAAACGTCACAGAATAATCAAGTGTTATTATCGTTGAATGAAGTAGTTAAAAAGCGATTTAGAACTATTAAATAAAATAGACAGGTCCGTATTTAAAAAATAAAGTTGATGGTGTCCCCGAAGAGACAAAACGTCACGGAATAATCAAGTGTAATATATCGTTGAATTTAGTATTCGAAATCATTTAATAATATGAAATAAAATAGACAGGTCCGTATTTAAAAAGATAAAGTTGATGGTGGCCCCGAAGAGACGAAACGTCAGATTTAAAATTTAACAATGGCAGTTTATAAAGATGTTAGAATACAACAAAAACTTTTAATAAAGTTATCCAAAATTTTGTATAATAATAGAGATTTGGCAAAAAAACGTTTTTCCACAAATTCGGATTTTGTCGTATAACTCCGGAACCAATAGGAATATTTTAGGTTTCAAAAAATCGTTCAGTCAATTTTTATATTTCGCATATTTTTCCCCATTTAACCGTCTTTCTAGCGTCTACCGTTCACGAGCTAGCAATACTGTATACGCGGGAGATTTCAACATTGACAAAGATGCTACAAAAATGTGCTTGGATATATTTGGTGAGTATGGATATGTTTCGGCAATAAACATACCTACAAGAGTAAAAAGAAATTCAAAAACATGTATCGATCACATTTTTATAAAATCTAAAAATAATCATTCCTCTTATTATAGAAACAGATATAAACGACCACTACATCACGCAATCCCAAATCATCTTTCCAGAAACTAAAAATCAGTTTTCAAATACTAATACAAATATTTTTCCACAGATCAAAAGATCAAAATGGATAACGCCATCCCTAATTAAAACAATAAATAAGAAAAACAACTTTTACAAGGAGTTTAAACGTAATCCTGGAAACGAGGAAATATTTTGAATTAAAAAAGAGTGTAGAAAATCTTGTTCGGAAAACAAAAATAGATTATTATAAAAAACAAATCGCGAATAAAAAAAATGACTCATCAAAAATGTGGAAAACAATAAACGAAGTACTAACAAACCCAGAACCGGTAAAAATAGTTAGCATAAAAACTGTAAGTAATGAAACAATTACATCTCCGCAGCAGAGTTTTAATAAATATTTTATAAATATAAGCAAGTTCTTGGCAGATAAAATAAAGCGTAATAAAGCCTACAAATCGCCAAGGTTTACAAATGCCAATTCGATATTTTTTACTCCCAACTAATAATCAAGAAATAAAAAAAATATCTGAATTAAAAAATAAGAAAGCATCAGGAGACGATGGTTTAAAAGCAGAGACACTAAACTAATTTCAGAACATATAAGCGATCCTTTAACTTAAATCAACAGTAAAAACACAAGAGCTTTTTTTTTATCGGATAAAGGAGGGTATCGTTTTAAATGGGTGTTTTGGGTTTCTCATGAAAAAAATTTTTATGTTTCAAAAACTTGAAAATCCAAGAGAGGAAAACGAAAAAAATTGTTTTATATTAAAACTATAAGCTTAAAATGAATTTCCATTGCGAGAAATTCTAAATTACCTGATTTTTAGGGTGTATACGGACGGCTAAAATTATTAATAAATAAAACATATTTAATGCAAGAAATCTCTTTGAAATGAAAAAAAAATACGTAGAATAAATCACTAATATTTTTAAAACTATTACATCCGTCTGAAAAAGCCCAAATATTTAACAATTGTTAACTGAAAAATCTAAGAACTGGAAAAGTTTGACATTTATTATTAATATCCAAGTTAAACCAATTTTTAAATATGGTAACATCACATGTCTTAACACAGAACCACATTAGCTCCTATATGGGAGACAAATGCGTCGTTAATGTTAGATTAGGTTTTTCTGATTATTTAGAATACAAATAAAAAAAACTATTATTTGGATTTAACGGGGGTTAATCAGTAATACAAAATTGCATTTATTTTGCATTTCACAAAAAAAAAATTTTATGGAATATTTGTCTCCCAATAGCTTCCCCTACTATGAGCCTTATACTGTGAAAGAAACAGCTCGTCCTACTATAAGCTGTGACAGAACTAGGACTTTTATGTTTTTTTTTAACTTTAATATGTTTATTACCCGTATTGATAAGCAAAGGCCAGGATTTAGCAGATTTTTTACGATCAAATGTTTTAATTTCAAATATTTAATATTTTTGAGACGTCTTAAGGTAGATCAGTCGTCAATTTAAGTTTGAATTATCTATTTAAGCAAAGATGGCGTTACAATCGAAGTTATTTATTTAATTATAAGCTTACCTTTTGCTACAAAATGCCCTATAATTATTGTGTCGCAATGTTTAAGAATAGTATTTTTAATAGTGATTCAAAAACTAGAATAAATAAGTAATTTCGACGCTAACTCCCCTTTTTTATTTATAGTATTGAGCACAGAAGATAAACTAATAGTTTATCTTCTGTGGTATTGAGGTGTAGTATTGCCGGTAATACAGAGAAAACTGTCGACTGTAAACCGAATTTAAATAAATCCGAGTGGCACCATCTTTCTCATATTTGTTTAACTGATCTACCTTAAGTCACAGATTTTTTTTTAATTATAGGTTGAATATAGGTTTAAAAAATAATAAAAAATAAAGGTTCAATTTTTATTACTCAGGTTTTTAATGGCCCATTAGCCTAAAATCAAGCAAACACCCCATTCGTGTAAGAAGTTTAAATGTTAATCTTTTTATTGATCTAAATAGGATTACACTATAACGTCAAATAAAATATTACTAACACATTTTTTAAAAGCTTTATTCAAATATTTATCAATCTTAATTTTTTAAATTAACGTGAAAAGTATAGTTAGGATTGTTTGAAATATTGAAACTTCGATATTTTAAATCAGATGAACTTGTCATAATCTTTAGTGTCTTCTGATTTTTGTTGTATTAACCGCGATTCTGCTTTATTATTTAAGATATCAATGTTAGAACTTATTTTTAAGTAATATACAACCAGTAACAACTGTGGTGACAACAATAAATCTTATGTGATAGATTGCAAATTAATTTTTGTATTTGTCATTTCGATGACAGCTGCTGACATCACTAATTCAACCATTTTACATTATTATTTCTTATTTCCATTTTTTGTAGTAATACCAGTATTTATGATTTTAAAGTGTACAAATAAAAAAAATGGCAGAAAGTATTCGTGGATAACTGGTCTTTAAAACACTTGACCTATTTCGAGAAAAATCGCGCGTGTTCTATTAAATGACAGCTGGCCGCCATGTTGCCAAATCCTCCTTGTCAGTCCTTGTAATTTCAAATTTTCGAAATAAAAAAAAAGTATGTTCCGGGCCGTTTTAAAGAAAAAAATTTTTTGAAATCCATTTTTTTTTTTAATATCTTTTAGTGAGAAAAATTTCGTACGGGGTCGCAAAAAACCCAAAAAACGATACCCTAATTATATTTATTTAACGAAGAAGTCGCTTTTTAAAAAAATTATTTATTTTTAAAAAGTACAAAATACCAACTAACTTGGTTGATGCGTAAACAAAGAGTGATTTTACAATGCATAAATAAAATATAAGATGAAGCTAACCTTGAACTAAATTCTAACAAACAAAGATAATTTTATATAAAATAAGCATTTTCTATATATATAACTCTTCCCTCCTTAAGATGAGAAAAACAGGGACTGATTTTTCGTAATTTCTTGAGGGTCTTCTTTTCTTCTAATAATATTCATTTCTACATCTACTTCTTTTTTTTTTGATTTTTTCTTTCTTGGGGTTCTTTTGGAGACAGAATTTTTATTTTATTTTCTGTCTAAACTTCCATAAAAGGAACAGGATAAGGCATATACAGGTAATTGTAATTAAAATAATAATTATTATATTTGTCTTGATTGGGACGTCTTCAATCTCTTGTATTGGCTTTAAATTTCTTGCAATTTGATTAATGTCGTAGAGATTTTCAAAATTTATCTTCGTAATATTGGGTTTTTGGAATTCACTTGTAGTTTGCAAATTTTCAATGATTAGTTCTGGCAAAATTAGTGGTTTTCCTTCTTGAATTTGAATATCGTTAAAATATTTTTCTTCTTTAATTAATATTTGGCATAATTTTGGGATTTTAATTAAAATAGGTTTGTCGACTTCTATGTATTGGTCAGTTTTACATTTTGAAAATGTTTTTTCTTTCCTAGATGGAATTAAAAGGATTTCATCTCTTGTAATTTGTTGCGTAATTAATTCTTGAATATTGACATTTAGGAATTGACAGTTCACTGGATTATTTCCGTCTAGAAGTTGAAGTGTACAATTGTCTTTGGTCGCAAAATTGGCTTGGCAATAAAATATTTCTTCTAAGGAAGGGCATTCTTCTTTTTGAAACTGAGCATCATTTTTGTAACGTGCCAAATAGGGGTAATTTGGGATAAACATTTTGGATTTTTGAATAATAGGATATAAGTGGTAAAACTCATGTGATTCAGGTTTTAAGATAGGTATATGAATTGCAAAAATTAATTTTGAATCTGTAAAGGTTACTTGTGTACCTAAAAATTGATAATATGACAGAATATTTTTAAACTTTGGTATTTGATTTTCTGTATATAAATTATCTAAATATTTTAACATATTTATAATGTCGGTACTCGACACTATGGAATTGTGTAAAGTATTTAATTTTGAAAATAATATTCCGTTTTCTAAATTGTCTAGAAGAGTAATCATGTTTTGACAATCTAAATTAATTTGAGATAATATACTTTGAAAACTAATAAAGGTTCTTAAATCTTGTATCTTGCTTTTAACAGTAAACTTGAGTTTTTCTAATATATTAACAAGATTTTCTTGATTTTTTTGATAAAGTAGTTATTGATTGATTATAATGATCAATCAACTTTTGATAAAGTGACATTTGTAAATTAGTTTCTTTAATTATATTTTTCTGATTCTGTTGTAAAACAGTTATAGCTCTGTCATATCTTTCTTCATCATCTGAATCTAAATTTCCAAATAACCATTTATTTACTTTTCCGATGCCATTTATTAAACCTCGTTTAACTTTTATATGTAGGTGAATATTGTCTAACTTTTTCTGTACTATACTTATTATCATTTCCGTTCGTAATAAATTATTTTGTGCCAGACTATGGTATGAAATAGGATTTGTTATATTCTCTATATGAGTAATTAAATTCTTTAAATTATCAAAACTGCTTATCAAATTTTGTACTTGTTCAATAATTGCATTTAAGTCAATGTAATGTAGAAAAGTATGTTTAGTATAAGCTATTTTGGCATTTCCCAATTCTATTGGTAATAAGAGATTGTTTAACGTAATCGTTTGTATGTCATTTTCTTGTGTCTTGATTTGTTGTATCGCGAGAAGTACTAGGCATATTAATATTTTCTTCATTTTTATTCTGTAACAATAAATTTGAATCGTTAATCTGAATTTTTGGTTTTTTAATAATACTTTTATGATAAGTACCTTTGTCTGTTTTTAAAAGTTTGTCTTTGTTTTTTATTACTTGTGTCTTCTTAAATACTGGTAAACATTTATTTCTTAATTTAGTTTTAACATAGGCGGTACTTGCCTTTTTGTAGTCAATGGGTTCTGATCGATTTTCATTACATTTTTCTATTATTTTCTTTTTAGTGGTTTGATTTTTATCGCGAATTTTCTCGTATAATTGTTTACTAATTGCTTTGTGATTTTGAACATAATTTGAGATAACTAAGTGATCGTTTAAATCAAAAGGATCTTCATTATTTATATGACCTTTAATTACTTGAAAAGGTGTGTGTTTAGTTACTGAATGTATGGAATTGTTATAAGCTAAAATTGAATGTTTTATTAATTGATCAGGGGTTAGTCTGATTTTTCTGATTTAAGACATCTGAAATGTTCAATTAAACTTGAATGAAATCGTTCTACAGGAGAATTTGAGTTACTGTTTTTAGCAGTTGTGTAGTGAAGTTCTATGTGATGTAATTTGCAAAAATCTTCTAAATCATAATTTTTAAATTCGGTGCCACTGTCTGTTGTAATTTTTTGAGGTAATCCATGATGGGTAATATAATTTAAAAGGTTATCTACTACATTTATTCCAGTGATACTTTTCATTGGATATGCTTGTCCGTATCTCGAAAATGAGTCAATAATTGTTAAATAAATGTCATTTGATATTTTAAATACATCGATATGAATATGTTCGAATGGTTTTGTAGCTGTAGGAGTGAGATTGAATTTAACTATAGGAGGATTTCGATCATATTTATTCTTTTGACAAGTTTCACAATTGTTAATATATTGTTTAATATCTTCTAACATTTTTGGCCAATAATATTTATTTGTTAAAGCAATGTTAACTTCATTAATTCCTCTGTGACCTGATTTGTATACATGAAAATATTCAATTTTTAATCGTTGTTCGTCATGAGTTAAAATGTCTGTTAAAAATTTAGTACAATGTACAAATTTAAATGCTGAATTTTTGAAAGTTCTTTGAACTGTTGTAACAAAAACTTCTGGTAAATTATTATTTTTAAAATATAATGCGTACAACTGTTTTGGGTCAACATAATTTTTTACATAATTTATTATTTGTTCTTCTAGATTAACTCTTGATAGTGTTACATATTGTCTTGTATTTTCGAATATTTTTTCTGTTTTAATTTGATTTTTTAATGTTTCGCCTATGGTAATAAATATTTGATTTTTATACGAATTTAAACTTCGTTCAGAAATTGGAATTGATAAGATAGGGTTTTCTAATGCAGAGTGAATAGTTTCTAGATCTGATTCAATATTTGGTGGGTTAACTCGTATGTCAGATATTACATTAATTTTGGGATTGTCATTTAAGAAAGATAAGTCTGATTCATCTAATTGAGGAAGGTCATTCATTCTACTTAATTCATTTTGAATAATTTCGTCAATGTCGTCAATGTTTACATCTGTACTTAAAGTTTCTAGGGCATTAAGAAATTGCGTTCCGTCGTTAGGTGGGTTTCGTGATAAGAAATCAGCTGCTTGGTTTTGTTTACCTTTTTTATATTGTATTACATAATCAAATTCTTCAAGTTTTAGATGCCATCTAACAAGTCGTGAATTTGGTTCTTTTAGAGAAAATAACCATTGGGGAGGTTTATGGTCAGTAAAAATAGTAAATTCTCTGCCAAAAAGATAAGGTCGAAATTGTTTACAAGCCCACACTATGGCTAATAATTCTTTTTCTATCGTAGAGTAATTTATTTCTGCTGAATTTAATGTTCGTGAAGCATAACATATAGGGTGATTATCTTGAGATAATATTGCTCCTAAAGCATAATTTGAAGCATCTGTAGTTACTTCGAAAGGTTTATCGAAATCAGGGTAGGCTAAAACTGGTTCCGATGTTAATATATTTTTACAAATATTGTAACATTCTATAAATTCGTCTGTATGTTCTACTTTTTGATTTTTCTTTAAACATATTGTCATTGGTTTAGTTATTTTAGCAAAGTTTTTGATAAATAAACCTAAAAATGATTTAATTTCTTTTTGTGTTCGAGGTATTGGAAATTTTCTAATAGTTTCAATTTTCTTTGGGTTTGGTTTTATACCGTTTTGAGTTATAACATGACCTAAAAATTCTGCTTCTTTCTTTAAAAATTCACTTTTATCTAATTGAATTTTTAATTTTGCTTCGCGTAATTTTGAAAATACTTTTCTTAAATTTTGCATGTGTTCCTGGAGACTAGAACTAAAAACAATAATATCATCCATGTAAACCATGCATATTTTATTTTGTAATTCTTTTAAAATTCTGTCCATAGCGCGTTGAAATGTGCTTGGTGCATTTTTGAGTCCAAATGGCATTCTTAAAAATTCATAATGTCCGTTATTAACGCTAAAGGCAGTTTTTTCTATTGAACATTTACTCATTTCAATTTGGTGAAATCCGTTTGCAAGATCTAATGTAGTAAAATATTGAGCTCTACCTAATCTATCTAATATATCATTAATGTTTGGTATCGGGTATCGATCGTCTATAGTTTTTTCGTTTAGTTTTCTATAGTCTAAAACACAACGGTATTTAGGCTTACCAGAAAAATCAATTTTTTTTTTTATAACAAATAGGGGTGAATTATATGGCGAATAAGAGGGTCTAATTATGTTTTTGTCAAGCATGTCTTGAATTTGTCTTTCTACTTCGGGTTTATGAATATAAGGAAATCTGTAGGGTTTTATGTGAATAGGTACCTATTTCGTCAGTTGTTTTAATTTTGTGTTTAATTTCAGAGGTAAAAGTCAGTTTCTCTCCTGGTTTGAAAAATATATCTGAGTATTCTCTGCATAATTTAGTTATTTCATTTTTTTCTTCCGAGTTCATATGGTCTGTTCTAATTAATTTTGCAATGTCAATTTTATTTTTTGAATTTTTATATTCGTCAAAATCGTTTAAAAAACATTCGAATTTGTATAATTCATATTCATCATTTTGAAATGGTTGAACAGAAATGGGTTTATTTAATTTAACAGAAATATTTTTATCTGAATGATTTTGTAATTCTAATATAGCAAATCCGTTCTTTGAAAAAGTTATTGTTCTAGGGATAATTATATTTCCAATTTTCGTTTCTTCAACAATTACTTCTCCGTTTGGTATACTAACAGGTAGTTTTTTGACTAGACTTTCTCTTGAATTTATTGAAAATGAAAAATTTATATCATTTGAATTTCTATACTGAAATGGAATTTCTCTATCGTAGCTTATTAGTTTTTTGTTAATTAAATCAATATTAAAATGCATATTTATTAAATCATTGACACCTATAACTCCGTCAAAATATTCGTGAAAATCATACAGGATGAAATTAATAAAATAATCTCTATTAAATTCCGCGAATGCTGGTACATTTGCTTGGTATTGAATTTCTTTGCTACCTAAAGAAGTTTTAACTGTAATATTGTTTTGATAAATAGTTTCAGGAAAATATTTTTCAATAATTGATGGTTTTATAATTGATTTTGAACTTCCTGTATCAATTAAAAGTTTTATATTAGGATTTTGTATTTGGATATATGGTAAAGGATTATTTTGAATATAATTATTTATTTCTATCATGTGTTCGGGACTGAAAGGCGGGGTAACTGAAAATTTTCATTTCTTACATTGTCCTTTGTAGTTTCATTTACATGTGTATTAATATTAATATTTTCTGAATTTGGTAGATAATTATCAGTATAATTATCGTATTCTTGTCCAGTACAATAATTATCGGTATAATCATTGTATTCTTGTTCATTGTAATAATTATCAGTATAATTATTATATTCTTGTTCATTTTTATAATTTACATATTCTTCTGTGTAATAATTATCAGGTTCATATTGTGCATTATTTAATTCTTCAAAATGAAATTTCGGTTTTTGATTTGGGTCTCTTTGAAAATAATTATGTCTTGGATAATTTTGATTAAAGTTTGTAGGTCGTTGAATTGTGGGATTTCTTGTCGTTGTTGACATAGGTTCAGGTTTAAGTAATTGATTTGGAGAAATTTGATTTGGTTTAAAAACATTTTTGGGTGGACCAAAAACTTGACGATTAGTAAAATATTTTTTATTTACTTCTGGAATTGGTTGTACATTTATAGGTTGACTTGGAAAGTATGGTTTACTTCTAAATTGCTGTTGGATATTAAATTGGGGTGGTCTATAAAATTTTGGAGTGTTTTGAAAATTCTGTTGTTTAAATTGTTGTGTATTTTGAAAACTCTGTTGTTGAAATTGTGGTTTTTGTCTGGGTGAAAAGTTACTGTTTTGTTTAAAATTATTGTTGCGATTTTTGTAGCTGAGAAAATTTTCTTCTTCTCTAGCAAAAGCCATTGCTTGTTCTACTGAATTAGGATTTTTTAAGCGAGCGACTAGTTGCATATGATAATTTAAACCGTTTATAAAAGTTTTAAGACATAAATCTTCGTACTGTTGAATTTTTAATAATTTTACATTATTTGCGTCATTAGACATATTTATTTTTGAACATAAAAGACTGCGAGCATCTTGAATTCGTAATCCAAAAATTTGTGCACTTTCATTTTTATCTGGACGCAAGAAATTATATCTTGTACAATACAATCAATTGACCTTTGGTCAGAAAAGGTAACTAAAAGTGAGTCTTTAACACTTGCCCATGAATCTAATTCTGTTCGAGAGGCTATTAAATCAGCAGCTCGTCCAGTAAGTTTACTAAGAATTGTATCAAACAAATATTAATAGGTGCAGCCGGTTCTGCTCTATTTTGATGATTTGTTAAAAAGTTTTTACAAGATTTATTAATCTATTAATTTGTTTAAGATTTCCATCAAAAGATGGGATATTATCCGCTTGATATTTAATTAAGTGAAAGTTTGGTTGAGCCATTTCTATTTTATTTTCTTCTAATGAAATATTATTTAATGATTCTATAATATTATCAAACTCCGTCATAAACAAATAACTTTTATTTTATAGCAATAAATTCTTTAAATAAAACAAATAAAAATCTTGAAATTAAAATTCGTAAACTATCTTTTCTGAACCACAGAAGGGGAGAAAAGGCAAAAAGGAAATTTGGCACTTACAGATTCACAGAAGGAGGCTGTAGAACTTCGAATTCCTTTTTCTGACTCTTGAAGACTGCTTCGATGACTTCAACGTTGTTTTCCACTGAAGGGAACTGTTCTCAAACTGCTTGTCACAATATGGAAAGAGTTCGAAAGTTTGTAATCCGCACTTAAGTCGTAAAAACGGCAAAGTTTTTCGAAAAATCACTAATCTGCTCGATGCAAACCGTTAATTGTGTTTTCCAAAACTTGTGCGAATCCTACTGACTGCGCCAATTATATTTATTTAACGAAGAAGTCGCTTTTTAAAAAAATTATTTATTTTTAAAAAGTACAAAATACCAACTAACTTGGTTGATGCGTAAACAAAGAGTGATTTTACAATGCATAAATAAAATATAAGATGAAGCTAACCTTGAACTAAATTCTAACAAACAAAGATAATTTTATATAAAATAAGCATTTTCTATATATATAACTCCCTCTTTCTCTTTGTAACGAAAAATTTTGCCAATCAGCAATTTTACGAGAAAAACTGACATCGAAATGTTAGTTTTTCGAGGAAAATTACTGATGGAAAAATTTTGAGTTTAAAAGAAATTTATCCTTAAAAAAAAGCTTGACTGTTTTTTGGCAAGATAAATTAACGACAAAATATAGACTGAACAACAACAATAATTATCTATATTGATACAATTAAATTATTTCATTATTACTATTTTTTATTATTTTATTATTCATCCTCCATATCTCAATATCAACCAAACAAATAATTTTAACTGACAGAACTAAGGTTAAAGTGACGTGCCGACGCGATTCACAGCTACTAGATATAGTCTGATTATGAGGAACATGCATTTTTATCGCGAGGAACAGGCATTTTTATCGCGATAAAAATGGATGCACCTTTTTTATCGCTGTCAAACTGATAAAACTGTCATCATTAAATGACACATTTTATATAGGAGTTAATTTATCATAAATAAAATATTTCAATTCGGTAAGTTTCCTGCAGCTCTCAAATTTTTAAAAATGGAGATAGGTCTGAAATGGGAAATTACAGACCTATATCTTTAATATCAAATCTTGCTAAAATGATATAAATTAGGTTAACCAATTTTTTAGAAAAACATAAAATATTGTCGAAATCACAATTTGGTTTTCGACAAAAAATGTCAACCCGGGATGCAATTACGTGTTTAACAAACAATATTTATGAAACAATAGATAGAAATAAACCATCGATGGGTGTATTTATAGATTTAACAAAGGCATTCGACAGGATCTGAGTAATGAGCAATTCGTCATGTGTGGTGTACCTCAGGGTACAGTGCTGGGCCCATTGTTGTTTATAATATACCTAAACAATTTGTTTTTGCTAGAAGAGGACAACAAAATAATTAGCTTTGCAGATGACACCGTAATATTTTATTGTGGTGGAAATTGGTTTGATCTAAAAAGGCTGAGGTACACTTATCAAAAATTAAAGACTGGTTCGATAACAGACTGCTATCAATGAATTTCAAAAAAACGTACCATTAAGTTCTTTAGAGTCATCACTTCCAACTTTTAGGTTAACGGTCCAAAACAATATTCAAATTCAACCTGCAAAGCAAATTAAATAGGTATCTAGGTATTTTCATTGATACCATGCTGAAATGGAACGTACGCATTGATTTTTTAGAAAAGAAACTTAGGTCAATTTTATATAGGTACAAAAAATTTCAGAGATACTAGATATTAATAAAAAATAGTATACCAAAGTATTGTTGAACCGCATATTAGATATGGTATTTTATAGGATGGGGTGGTGTTGCTAGAAATCACTTAAATTCTTTGGAAATCCTTCAAAGGAGATTTTTAAGGGTCCTTTTAAATAGAGATGTTTTGTCTGCTAGTGACCAACTATATAAAGATTCAAATATACTTTCTCCAAATATGCAGTACCCAATTTAAGACCAAACATTCCCTTAC
Source organism: Neocrepidodera transversa (assembly GCA_963243735.1). Classification (NCBI taxonomy): domain Eukaryota; kingdom Metazoa; phylum Arthropoda; class Insecta; order Coleoptera; family Chrysomelidae; genus Neocrepidodera; species Neocrepidodera transversa. The sequence goes on from OY725350.1 coordinate 26,165,929, forward strand.
AGCTGGAGCACATAAGTATAACACAAGATAAAGAGAGGACATTATTACACTTTTTATGTAATTACAAAAAACTTAAAAAAAATATTCTACCAGTTCCAACTAAAGCACCGCGAAAAAAAAAAAATTGTTTCTTACCGTTTTATTAAAATTGTTCTTTACATAATTATTTATTTATTATTTATGTACATTCTTCCTTACACACTGGCATTATGCCTCGTAAGTTTTCTTTTATTCACTTACCAGTTAGCTATGTACCAATGTTTTATTTATACTAATGTTTTTATGTGAATAAATTACTATTACTACTACTATTACTATTTTGATATAAGTTCAAGAAGATTTTGTCCATTTCCGTGTAACTTATTAGGTCAAGATTTGTGTATGAAAAGAAAATCGCAAAACACAGGTATTAAAAACAGATAATGTTATAAAAAAATATTGTTACAGAATGGTCTGATGATGGTTTCAAAAATTCATAACTTTTTGTCGGTAAGAGACCGCCAAGTTTTTTTTACGTTTTCGAGTTCCTTGACCCCAAATTGGTCTATTAAAAAAATTGTCAAAATCTGAAGCCGTAAACTAGACTTTTACCATAATTTCTGATTTATACATGAAGGACCCCGCACTTTTTAAATGGCAAATGGCTTTCGGTCAAATACGCTGAATTTTGCATATGTTGAAGATCTCGATGTCTTAAGTAAAAGCTTCCATGGCACCAACAAAAAATAATGATACGTTTCTGAGATACAGGGTGTTAAAGAATATATTTTTCATGATTTTAAGATTTTAAAAAATTGCAATGACTCACACATGTTTGAATTAATGATCAATTTGCAATATATTTTGTTTATAGTACATGTATAAGTGTTTGAAAATATAATAGCAATAATTTTAAATTGCAACTATACAGGGCGAGTTGTGTTTAAAATAAAAAAGACAATTTGAACGATGTAAAATATTGTATATTTTGATTAATCATAATGGAAAAGAAACTAAACTTTATGATCATAATCTGTTTGTTAAGGGGTATTAAAAAAAAATAAAAAAATCGTTTATACAGGGTAAGTCAAAAAACACCCCGTATTTTGTGATAATTAAAGAACAACTATAAAATACCATTTCCAAAAATGTATTATACTTATATATCCTCTACAGTGTGTACAAAAACATATGAGGTTGAACTTAGCGAAAAGTGGCTATTTTAAAAAAAAATCGGTATAACAAATTGTCTCTTTTTTTAAAATTAAAAGGAAATTATATTTTGAAATACATTGCAAAAAACGGTCTAAAACAAATGACAGGTTTTTTTTATACAGGACGTTTAGTTTATAATGTCAACCGAAACTTGTTTTGTTTCGTAGTACAGTTCGTGATATTTAAATTATTCCAATTGGATTTTTACTGAATTTTTAGGTTCAAAATTATAGGTATCTTTAGAACTTCTATCAACGTTTCAACCAATATATGATCATCTTCAGTAAAACGTAATTAGTTGATTCACATAGTTACAAACTTGTTGCTTATTTATTACTATTTTGTTAGTGGATTTTAGCCAGTTAAACTGTTGCCCAGAGTGTACCACGAGGAGGTAATGCACATACACTCTACTTAACCTAACCCTATACAATATAATTTGTTTCTACGAATTTACAGTAAGTAACTTCAGAAGCCTATTAAACATAGTTATCGTGAGTGAGTCAACTTGGAAGTAAATAAAGACCGTAAAGTGATAGAAATATGAAATAGCCTAATATTGAATAAGTTTTCATACTTCATTCCCATAATTCTCAACCCACATGGATTAGTGTAAATTATGTTACAAAACAAAAGGTGTAAGGTAGAACACTAAGAAAAATAATTTTCGTCCCAGTTTTTAGAACACTAGAACATAAAGTCAAAAAATCTATCGAAAATCATGAACATGCTTTACAAGAAGAAAATTAAACTATAAAATGAAAAAATATTTTAATTTACTGAATTAGGATAGCCAGTTATTCAATTATTTGAGGCGCTATATTTAAATTGTTCATGGGCGCTCGATTGCCTGCATCAAGAATATATTCTAATAAGGTTGTTGAGGGATAGCGTATATTTTGTACATGTCTAGCATATCCTAGAAACCAAAGAATACTTGCAACATGCGCACAAGTACCTAGAGTCCTAGCTCCGGATTTACACGTGCAATAGTATCCAGTGATTAACTCATAAGGATTTTCATTATCGTATACAATCCATAACAGTATTGTATTATTATTGTATTATTTCGAAAACGAGAAAAAATTATGACACTAAAAAATTTTCTTCAAGCCTATGTTGGTCAATGTGAAACACATTATCGTTGTGCCTCTCCAATCGGTCTTGCATATAAGAAGGTGCTAAATTCAATTGATATATTCCAATCGTAAGATTTTTTAAATAATCAATATTTAAATAAGGAAAATCTGGTACATGGTTATGGTTTAAATCAACCCAGTTGCCATTTCTTAATTGGAGATTTTCTGCTTCTACACGAGCCTGAACAATATTAACTTCTCGTGATTTTTCTAAAATTCGTTGAGCAAGAGGTACGCTGACATTTTCCATTGTAATAGTTCCTTTAAAAAACTTAAATATTGATTTAAAATGCCCATTTCTTGCTTCCACTATCCACCTGGTTGTCGAAAGCCTCGTTGTAGAAAAGGTGGCATACGATAATAAATTCGGAGCTGTTCTAATAATGGAGTAACGTCCCTGTAACTTCTGTCGATTATCACTACATCTCCTTCCCTAAACCATGCTCTTATTCCATCTACGTCACGAGCAAATTCATTTCGCAAAATTTCTGCGTCATTGTTTTGAGAATCGGAAAAGTAGGGGCCTTCAATCGAAAGAATGTAACCATCAGGTGCAACGATTACTTCTGGTTTGATTAAGTGCTGACCTTTATGGTAACAATAAGACTGTCTCAGAATCCTAAAATTACTATTTGTTTCAATTTTACAATAAGTGCAGTCTTTGTATGCAATTACTTTCTGAACAATTGGCTCAGGATTATACAGTTGATTTGCAAATGGAGTTACATGTCTAGTTATATACTCCTGTCTTGTGATTGCTGTAAACCCAGTATTTATTGGAACAAACCTCTGCATTAAAGATACTTGAACATTAGAAATTATTAGACTTGTTGTTTGTCTGGAGGAATATTGAAAAATCATTGTTAAAAAATCGTCAGATAATCCTTGTCTTAATTTAAAAAGGAAAGTAAGCAATTCGTTTTTACTTATGTATCTTTGATTACCTCTCTGAACTGGATCGCAATAATTATACAATTCATTAAACTGATATTTTGACAGGGATGTTGCAATTTTAAATTCAATATCTGTGAAATCATTAATATCTTAAAAATTTCGAGATTTATAATTAAAAGCTGAATTTCTAAGTCCTTGGAGAAATATTTGTAGTTGCTGTCCTTTAATAACAAAAGGCCTATTTACATATCTTAGATCAGCGAGTAACATTTCTAAAAAATATCCGTTCTCATCTAAGTGATGTAAACATGATCTTACATTTTCTGGAATATAAATATTTTTGCGAACGAAAACATGTATCCTGCATTCTATTGACAGTCTATTAATGTTATTGTTTGCCTCACATATTACGCAGGTGTTGCTCGTAGACTGGGTTAAAACATTAATCTTAAGTTGGATCTCAATCGATTTCATCTAACTCAAATAAAATGGACCTATTACAATTCAAACAAATTCTAGTTTCTTCTATATTAATATTAGCGTTAGATATGTCGGCCGCCTTCCGACGAACTAAGGCAATTTGCCGTTTTACAAAATTGTCTTCACCATCAATCCGCACTAATTGTCTAGGAGCAAATAGCCTGTCGCAAACAAAACAAGCATTATTGCGATTAATAAACGCCATTCTTATTTACAGATTATTAGCACCAACTACACTTTCAAAAACTTACAGATGTCAACACAAATAATTGTCAAACAATAACTAATACAATGGGGACGTGTGATACGGTAGCTACAGCAAATTCATTTGTAGTATATGAAAATATACTTAAAATTATTCACAAAAATAGGCTTGGTTAACTTTGAAACAGTACGATTACTTAGAAATAAATTTTCAAAATTTTCAAGTGACGTCAGCTACATTAATTTATTTAAAGTAATGTAGACAAGGTATAATTTACAGTTATCTGTCGAGTATTACTAAACCAAATAGCCTTAGCGACTTTGACTATTAAAAAAAAGAAGAAAAAAGCAAGAAGAAAAAAGCAAAACACATAGGTGACACATAAACATTAAAATAATAGATTATGTTATACTGAGAAGTGAAAAATAAAACGCTGTGACTAGCAGTACATCGGATGTACGCATTTATTTTATATATCGGCCGTTCACTGCGTTTTAAGGTTTACAAAGTATGGAAGTATGTTTGCGCATCTGCTTGATAAGTTTGATAATATTTCTGTCACTTTGTTTTTTTTTCGTAATGCGTGGATTATTTGGTTTCGGCACAGAAGATAAACTAATACAGAAGCGAAGGTCCCTGATGTAACGGTGGTCAAAATTTGGGTGCCAGTTGAAGTTTCTGCTGCTTAATACACTGGGATAACTGTTCAAAATTTGTAAATTCGTATATCTAGACATACGAATTTTAAACATTTTTTCCAGTGTATTAAGCGGCATAAACTTCAACTGGCACTCAAATTTTGGTCATCGCTACATCAAAAGGGCCGACAGGAACCTTCGCTTCTGTATTAGTTTATCGTCTGTGGTTTCGGTGTATAAGGGCCTAATTTTGATTCCCAGTACGGCCAACTTTTTTATGTTTTTATAATTTTTTTAACTTTAATTTTTTTAACTTCCTAAAAACAACATTGGTAACCCGTTTGATCTCTTTTAATTATAATAAACTGTTCAGTAGTAGAAGGTGTGTTTGCTATTTGTATTGAGAAAAAAAATATGATGATAATTATTTATAGTTTAGTATTTCCAGTGGTGGGTGTATTAGGGCTGGAACGGTGTTTCGGTACCTTTTTTCAGTCTGGTACATTTTTTCAGAATGGATATTTTTTTGGGAGCGACTTGTGGTAGAATTTAACCGGCACAAAGCGTCAAATAAGAAAAAAGCGTTATGCCCCCTCCAAGCGACTCCCTCTCTTTCTGTTACTACTCCATGTCTCTTTCCACAATATAATTTTTGTCTCATTTAATTTTTTTTATATTATATAAAGTTATTTTATAGAGAGAGAAAGTTTTGTATATTTTCTCGTTTTTCGTCATTTTTCTGAATTTTTTTTTGTTGCGATTTTAAGCGTTTGAGTTTTTCGGTTTTTAAAAATTTTCTGATTTTTCTTTAAATTTTTTCCGATGTTTTCGTGCTAATTAAAAAAATGTACATAATACGTCCCCGTTGGTATCTGCCATTATTTAACAGCCTACTTGATTATTTAATTATACCTCTGGCAGTATATTTTGTCATATTTTTTGCATTTCTGGGAACATGATTTATTGAAATAGAAAACTGGGTTATAATTTTGTCTAAAAGAAGATATATGATTTTATATTCTTTATTTACTTCCAAGTTTTGTAACATTGTTGATAATTCGCTTACGAGAACTACGTTTAATATGCGTCTGCAGTTAATTGTTTTATATTCGTAGTGCAACATTTTAACTGGCTAAAATCCGCTAACAAAATAGTAATAAATAAGCAACAAGTTTGTAACTATGTGAATCAACTAATTATGTTTTACTGAAGATGATCATATATTGTCATTTATTTTAGACCGTTTTTTGCAGATGTATTTCAAAATAGAATTTCTTTTTAATTTAAAAAAAAGAGACAATTTGACCGACGATTTTTTGTTATAAGGTGAAGAGGGGTAAATGTGATATAGTTTTTTATTAGTTCATAAACAAAGTGTTAAAGTGACACTTTTAAAAAAACTAAAATTTTTAAGAAAATTGTCGATTATTGCAATACATTTCTTAACTGATTGTAGGATGGACACCTTCTCAAATCTTTCCTCAAAAATATTATGTATTTTTTTTTAAATGGTGTCAGTATATCACAATTGCCCCGGAGTTTGGGGCAAATGTGTTAACGATTTTTAACTACCTATGGTCAACTCACTTGAAACAGATTGGGGCAAATGTATAGAAATCATAATTTTTGAAATATTTTAATTTTTTGAAAATTCAAATATCTTAATTAACAAAAAAGTTACAAACTTATTTCAGTCTATGCAAAAAAATGTAAAAAAACCCGAAGTCTCTAAGCAAACAATAGGTTAAAAAAATTAACACAAACATGTTTCAATATTTAACATTAGAACTAAATGTAAAAATATATTTTCATTCACCATTAGGTCCACAATTAGGCTAAATTATAACCATCAAATGACACTGCAAATGTAAAAGAACCGCGTCTATTGAAACTTGGCTCTGGTAAAACCAAGACAATATCATTTTGCTGTATATTGTCCACGTCCTCAAGTTTTGGCCATGGAAATATATTGTTAGACATTTTTGCAAACCTAACTGTGCAACCATTATCACATGCCTCAGTAAACATTCCAACAAAATGCTTGATTATTTTCTTTGTGGCATATTTAACTAAAACCCAAGAATTCGGAGTTACATTTTGGTCAACCTGTTCAGTTCCATCTGTAGAAAGACTTTCATTCTCTTGCCAAAATTCTTCGGAGTTTTCCGAATCAATATAAGGAGGTCACTCGGGTTCAATATCTTCGCTACTTTAGGAAACTTTGCGCCCTTTTAGCTTGTTTTGTTTTCTCTTTCTCTATTGGTTTTTTTCTTTGTTCTTTAAGTCTATTCACTGCCTCTTCTGACGTTATTAATTCTGCATCAGGACATATTCTTTTCTTTTTTTGTGGGATTGCAGCAGGTGCTGGGCGAATTGTGGACAATAGTAAGGACTTAAATGATGTACTACCACTTGTTGTAGCCACTGCAGCGTCATTTGGTCCTGAATTTTCATCAACAGCTGTGGCCTCTGGCAAATTTATAGCTTCCTCAATCTGCCCATTATTCTTATGATCATTCCATCTTTTAATAGCTTCTGGTGGGAACACTTCCTCTGGAATAACGTGTTTTTGTTAAAAGGCGTAATTCCTGCTTTTCGAAATCCACCTTTTATAACATCTCTTGCAATATCTTTGCAGGTGGTACAGAGAAACTCTGAAAACATTTTCTTTGGTAGTTTACGGCCCACATGTTGTCGCTGCCAAGAGATGAATTTTTCATCCCATTTTAATTTAATTGGCCGGAAAACAGAGAGGTCCAAAGGTTGTAACAAATGGCTGCTGTGTGGTGGCAGTTTCATTATTGTAATATCATTCTGAATTGCTGCTTCAAGTACTTCCAAACTTATATGTGTTGAATGACCGTCGTAAATAATTAAAACTGGACGTTCTGGACCAAGTGCTGGAATCAAAGTCTTTAGGAAATAACTGGTGAAAATATCAGTCTCCATCCAGCCTTTCTTGGGAGCAGCATAAACGGTGTCTGTAAAATATATTTGGGGAGCAGCAATCCACTGATCCCACAAGTGTTTGCCCATAAATATTATTAACGGTGGCGCTTTATTCCCATTTGCATTGCACATCAAAAGAAATGTGGTGTTATCCTTTCCTGGAGAACTTATTGTTCTTGAAGATGGTTTATTTACTTCACCGACAACTTTTGACTTTCTGGGGTCAATGCTAAGGCTGCTCTCGTCAATGTTCCAGATTCTGTGAGGTTTATCAAAAAGCTCCAGTTCTGTCATAGTTTTTTCCAATAAATCAAAATATTCATAAATTATGAATGGATCCAACACTTTCTTTCGAGCGTATTCCACATTTTGTGGAATTTTAAGGCTCAAGTTATGTCGTTTTTTGAAATTGAGAAACCAGTCCTCACCGTCTTCATTTCTTTATCTTCTACAAATCTTCCCACTAGTTCAACTACTTCTTTTCTAGACAACCCGAATCCAAACTTCTCCACGGTTTTTAGGCCATTAGCTAATTTTAATTCGTCATCAAAGGGAATATCTGTTGGACGACCTATATTTTCTTTTTTTTTCCCGGATACCTTTAGCTCGACTGTAAAGTGTTACATAGGGTATTTTGTATAGAAGCGCCGTATATGGTTTTTCTTCCCGTAACTACATCATTTATTGCCAAACGTAAGTCTTCCGCTGTATATTTTATATCAGCTGCAGTACGTTTTTTTATACGTTCGCACCATAATGGTTCTGAAACAACGGGGTAAATGTAATACATATTACACAATTACCTCAAATGATTATATCACATTTGCCCCAATGAACATTTTTTATGGGGCAAATGTGATATAATAAAAAAAACCCTTAGCTTAAACTATTATTACGTTACAAGTATTTAAAAACACGCTACATAACTTTAAATAATACTTACCTGAGCAAATTAAAAGGTAAGGTTATGGTGTACACAATAATTGTCGCGCAGCTCGCAACTGTACTAACGTTTAATTTCGTCAAGTCTAGTGTTGTGGTGGTAAACTTACAAGGTTAAAAACGTGAGTTATGGCCAGTACCCCCCCATATAACCGGAGTACTATGACATCGGGCGATGACTTCCAGTACGCTGAGCAAGGGATTCCGCAAGTCGAACTTAGTTGAACTTTGCATTTGATATCATTTTGTTAATTTAATATAATAAAACATTATTCATTCTGGTTTGTAAACTGTTAACATCGTTAATAAAAAAAGAACTTGGTAAAAGTCGCTATTATTTAATTTTAATAATAAAATAAAAGTTAAAGTTATCTTTTTAAAAACTTGTCGCTCTTTGGGCATTTAAGTCGTGTTGGGTAGATGGCAGCAGTTATACTATATATGCGTTAAATATACAGACCATTATCACAATTGCCCCTTTATCACATTTACCCCACTTCACCTTACCGATTTTTTTTTAAAAATAGCCACTTTTCGCCTTATATCTTTTTGTACAAACTGTAATACATTTTTGGAAATGTGCAATATTTTACATCGTTCAAATTGTCTGTTTTATTTTAAACACAACTCACCCTGTATAGTTGCAATTTAAAATTATTGCTATTATATTTTCAAACACTTATACATGTACTATAAACAAAATATATTGCAAATTGATCATTAATTCAAACATATGCGAGTCATTGCAATTTTTTAAAATCTTAAAATTATGAAAAATCGATTCTTTAACACCCTGTATCTCAGAAACGTATCATTATTTTTTGTTGGTGCCATAGAAGCTTTTACTTAAAGACATCGAGATCTTCAACATATGCAAAATTCAGCATATTTGACCGAAAGCCATTTGCCATTTAAAAAGTGCGGGGTCCTTTATATTGACCATTTTAGGTATCATGCTCCCAATGTAGTGTACATAAAAACAGAGGATCCTGATTTACCAGCGTTTTATTTTGATCCGTTAATTAACCCGATATCTCATCGACATGCCGTCAAAAGTTTAGAACCTTTGCCCGATGACGATGAGGAATATATTTTGCCAGAAACTGTACAACCGTTCTTGCAAGAAACTCCTCTTTACACCGATAACACCGCTAATGGTATCGCATTGTTGTGGGCACCTAGACCGTTTAACATGAGATCAGGTAAACATTTTAACAAAATAAATCGTCATTAACCAATTTGTAACGATATATTTTTCTTTTAAGGTCGATGCAGAAGGGCTATTGACGTTCCCTTAGTAAAACCTTGGTATATGGAACACTGTCCTCCGGGACAACCTGTTAAAGTACGAGTCAGTTATCAAAAACTTCTCAAATACTACGTACTAAATGCGCTCAAGCACCGACCACCGAAAGCCCAAAAAAAGAGATATCTGTTCAGATCGTTCAAGTCGACGAAATTCTTCCAAACTACGACTTTGGATTGGGTCGAATCCGGTTTGCAAGTTTGCCGACAAGGATATAATATGTTGAATTTGCTTATTCACAGGAAGAATTTGAATTATCTTCATTTGGATTATAATTTTAATTTGAAGCCGGTGAAGACGTTGACCACAAAGGAGAGAAAAAAATCGCGATTTGGAAATGGTAAGTAACATAAGACACTATAGTTTGTACATCCAACAAACAGAGTAATCACGTGAACACCGTCTGTTTTTAAAGAAACCACCCGATGTCCAGTTACTCTAAAAGTTATAACCCGAATAAAGAAATATTGTTCTAAACCAGTGGCGTTACACAAAAATCAATTAAAAAATTGGTATATAAAATTTAAATTAAATTTAATCTTTTTAAATCTTTATTGATAAAATAAACCAATTAATAAGTAAAAAAAATATGAATCAACTACTTTGACTTTGGGATTTTATGGTTTTTTAAAAATGAATAGAAATAAACTACTTAATTGTTACAAAATATATAATTTTATACGCTTGTAAGGAGTCAATTTTAATACATTGATATACATTTATTCGCTATCACTGCTATTAGAATCATGGTTTAAATTAATAATTAGAGGTTCGACTATATCTTCCATAAGTCTGTCAGTTTTCCACATTTTGCCTTCCTCTTTATGGACATGTTTAATTGAATTTTGCCAATTGTCTGCAGTTACGTGCTGCACTGCTTCATAAAAAAGTTGCTTGATCAGCAATTTTAATAGTAGTGTTTTTTCTTGCCACCACTCCCCATTGAGCCCAAATCAGTTCAATTGGATTAAACTCACAATGGTAAGGTGGCAAGTGTAAAACATAACGTTCAGTACATACCGCCATCTCATCTACAACATATTTATCAGCAGGGTTGTTGGTCTTTACTAGTGCTAGCAGTTCAGCTTTAACCATATCTTCTGTAAACAGGGTTGGAAAATATCATGATATTTATTATAAATATCAAAATATCGGATATATACGATATATATCGGATATATATCAAAATTTGATATATATCCGATTATTAAGTATTCATTGTTTTAGAAAATGTTTATATTACTTTTAATTTTAATTTGTGTCAAATAAGAACTACACATTCATTTTATAACAAACAAAAACAAAATACATGTAAGAAGTAAGAAGAGTATCAATCTGATTCGGAGTTTGGATCTTCTGGTTGAGAATTACTACTAGAGGATGCCACAGGCTCTTCAAGGTCTTGCTGTTGCTGCTTGCATAACCAGTCTAAATTTGTGGCTTTTTTGGAACAGTCCTGATTAACAAATTTAAAAATAAAAGTTAATTTGGCAGCTTTGTCAGTCCCCAGTCTATTTCTTAGCTTAGACTGTACAAGTCCAAATGTGGAAAAAATTCGTTCCAATCCGGCATATGATGCTACTGCGGTCAGTAGCTTTGAACACATTTCTAAAAAGGTGTGTTTTAAATTTGTCCAATCAAAAAAAAAATCTTTAAAGTAAGTGCTTTCCACCAAATCATGGGGGGCGTGCTTTGAAACGCAGGCCCAAGCATAAATTGAGGAAACGGTTTTGACCCTGAATTTAATGCCATTACTATTTGTATAAAGTTGGGATTTATAGTATCTAAGTGCTGAAGTGCAAGATGCTTTTCTTCATTATTTAAATTGCTTCCTCTGAAGCGATGTTCGCATAAATTTGCCAAATAATGACTAGGTGTTAAGGCCATCTCTTTTCTAGTTCGAAAGTGTTGGAGCACATTACGTGGTTGTCCTTGTAAATCTTCTTCTAGTTTTTTCCAGATTTCTACACTAACGGCTATAGTAGTCCCATCCCTTTCCATCGATCCAATGCAATTGCAATCGGCTCCATACGGTTTAAAAACTCTTTTGCATTTACTGTGATATTTATATCATTTACAACACGGAATATATCACGATCAATGGCGTCCTTATGATCTTGACAAACTTGTACAAGTATCCCTCTATTCTCAAGGTATGATTTTAATGTATCAGTTACAGTGTTCCACCTAACTTCTTGAGGAATGACAAGCATTTTCCCTTGTGCTCCTTTGTACCAGGCTGAAGGCAAGTGCTTGTTTCTAAAGTATTTTATTACTTTTATTATATGTTCCTTCAGGCCCCGAATTTGTATATACTCTACCAACAAGTTGAGAATATGAGCCGAGCAACCATATTGTATGACATCAATTGGTGGTGTGGCTGCTAGTAGAAGTCTTCTCATTTTTGCAACGTTTCCGGTATTATCAGTCACGACGCTTCTTACTTTGGCACCAAAAAATGTTTCGATATGTGTAACAGCATCAGAAGCGACATCCTTTAAGTAGTCAGCTGTATGTGAATGTCCAGAGGTATCCACAGTTTTAACTAGGTACGATTCCCCATATTCATTTATAACAGAACAGCAAACTATTGGTTCATTATGAACGTTCGACCATCCATCAAGTGACATTGATACAACTTCTCCTTTTAATTTATCTTTACATAGTTCTGTAACATCATTATATACTTCGTCCAATAGAGTATTGCCAATTTGCTTTCTAGAAGGAGGCTTGTATCCTGGCCTTAAAATTTTACACATTTTTTTAAACTCGCCGTGCTCTACGTGTCTAAATGGAGTATTCGTCGCAAAGAAGAATTTGGCAATTTGTAAATCAATGGTGTGTGCATATGAATTTGATGTTGAAATTACGCTGACGTCCTTAGCAACATTCAATTTATTTATATCTAAGCAGGGCTTCTTTTTCGGCGGTTTCATTGTTGATGATGATATTGTTACTGAAAGTGAAAGACATTTTTTCAGTATGGATTTTAATTATTGGCCAGATGGTGTAATAATGAAATGTACAAAGCCCTGCAAAAACGAAAAAGCCTGAGTCTGCACCGTATAGCAAACTATTTTATATTTTTTATTTCTGCCAGTCAACTGCCGTATCCAAATTTTGAATTTTAGAATAATATTTTCTTTTTCTATTTTCATTTTTAACCACCTATATTTAAATTAATATTATTGTATTTGTTAATCAAACTGCGCTTATTAAATAAACGCAAAATGTTACTTACCATTTTTATTTTTAACAGTTTTTTCATTTTGTATTTGTTCCGGGGTCAAATTTTCATCAATATTAGTTGTCACATCCGTTGCCCCAGTTTCAGCTTCACTATTTAGTAGACACTTTTCAATATGTTTTAACATTCTCTGTGAGATTCCCTGCATCTCTTTTTTACATTTTTTGCAAATGGCCCACTTACCACTATTCTGATCTTTAGTTTCGCATCGAAAATTTACCCACACTGAATGTTTAACTTTTGGCATTTTAATTATTTAAATGATTAAACAAATTCTTTTAAGTATAGAAACCAAGAGAAAAGTTTCACAATAGGTACAACACACAAGGCCTATAACTAAAAATATCAGAGAACAGAAAAGGAGAAAATGGACGATAAATAAACACTCTACTCAGGGGAATTCCAGAGAGTTTGTATCAGTTCAATAGTGCCACGTTGTCAGGTTGTAATATTATTAACGAGATTTAAGGATGTTTAAATATTGGATATATATCATCAAGATTGATATTTATTTAGCAATAAAATCATGATATACAATATGTCTCAGTAAGTTGGAACCATATGGGAAACTTTTTTATTATTAATTTTAGGAAAAAAATGTATTCTTCATAAAAAGTTCTGCATGTTCTAAAATCTAAAATACAATCAACAGATATCAAATTTTTTCAGTCGTGTACGAGGTATGTCAAAAATATGAATTTTACTCACGAGTAAAGTACCTTTAAATTTGACAATATCGAAAAATGTTATTAAAAAAAAGTTTATCAGTACCAAAAACTATGTTCAAATATGCAATTACATTCATTTATTTTTAAAAAGTAGGTTTTGTGATTGTTTACTATTGTTTCTATTTTGAATAAACATTTATCTCTTGTAATTGTAAAAGTCATGATAACCTCGTTTCTTAATGTTTTCTAACTATTTTGGAATTTAAACACGTGTTGAATGCATATGCATTTATAATCAACTTTTTATAATAACAATTGTCAATATTCAGAAAAATAAAGGTACTTTACTCTTGAGTAAAATTCATATTTTTTGACATACCTCGTACACGACTGAAAAAAAAATTGATATCTGTTGATTGTATTTTAGATTTTAGGACATGCAGAACTTTTTATGAAGAATACATTTTTTTCCTGAAATTAATAATAAAAAAGTTTCCCATATGGTTCCAACTTACTGAGACATATTGTATATCATGATATATATCGTGTGATATATATCGGCCAACCCTCTCTGTAAACGTTATGCTATGCTTATTTAACCATTCTTGTATTTCGCCTTTTCTTGTTGCTATACTTGGAGCTTTATCGATGCGTCTACTATGATACGAAGCGTTGTCCATAACTATAAACCACTCCTCAAATAAATCGGAATTCATATCTGCATGATAGTCGCCGTCTTTTTTTTTAATTCAAAAACAAACAAACCGTCATCCATCCAGCATTTACCCAGGTTTCATCGAGGTAATATATCTTTCTACCCTCATCTCTGACATTTTTTATTTCTCTTCAAGTAAATGCGTCTCCAGGAAATAATTTCTTCTTTTTCTGTTAAAACGCTACTTCTTTTCCTCGCTACGAAACTAAAATAAAAAATTGAAAACTTGTTTTCTCCACGACCATTACTGAATGTATGAATTCTGATATCATTTTTAATAATAGAATGTAAACATTCACCCTCTAGAGTCTGAATATTTATTCTATAATACTTGCCCCTTATGCATTTTGCATGTATTTTCATTCTTTATCAAGGTAAAGAATGGATTTTCTGTAATCGAAATAAACAATATGGATTGCCCTGGATTTCAAAAGTGTCACTGTCAGATATAAAATGGCGAACAAGTTTTAATTTAAACAAAATAATGAGTGAAAAATCAAGTGAAGTAGATATAGAATTTAATAATATCTGAAATTGCAAATTATGAAAAAACACCAATGCACCAGATTTTAATATCGGTAAGTGTACCACAGCACTATAAATATTAATACAATGTAATACAAATATGTCAACAAATAACTTGTGTTCAGATTTAATTTAATTTTGATTTATACTTTTTGATCGTGGAGAAAATATAGTCTGTTACTCGGTCAGAATGAAAAAATTCGACACTCGTGGTTCCTCACACTCGCTTTCGCTCGCGTTCGGAATTTTCCACTCGTGTCGAATTTTTCATTCTAACCTTGTTACAGAATCTACTATTTAATGTGTAATTTCAGCCATTATTCCGTCATACTCTTAATATTTTGTATATGAAAATTTTTGTTAATTTACAAAATAATTTCTATGTAACTACAATTATGTCATGTTAAAAAGAAACTTATGGATATACCTTTACAAAAAGTGTAAATGAAAGTATACACAGTCCTCAACGGGTGATTTTAGATTATTTTGAAGCCGAATGGTCGGTCAAAATGCTTGCCATAAAGTAAGATTTTCATACACTCCAAAAACTATTTTGCTTACCGAAAGTTAAGTTCCTTAATCAACTTGTCCTTTTAAAATTTGGTAAGATTTCATCATTATTAACTTCATCTAAGATTTTATTAAGGGTGGGAAGTTCATTTCTGAAAAAGAATTCATGAATTTTCCTACGAATTATTGTCTTATTTTCTTTTGAAATATCTAAATTTTTTCTGGCCCTTACTTTCGAGAGTTACTATAGAAAAACAGAAATAATACAAAAAAGTCAAAAATGCCTACTGTATGCGCTTGAAACCAATTTCGCACATTCTGTCTGTTGGTGATTTGGATGAGTTTATTAAAAAGTTTTATAAACATTAATCATTATTTCTTTGTCTGAAACGGATAAGAGTGTTTTTTCCGTTTCGTGGGCGGAGAGCGTATGACTGCTAATTGTGGATCCATATCTAAAATATTTTCAGTACTTTATTATGAATGATTTAAGGGATATTACTCTATTGCCTTAATTTTTATATACAATTTTGAAAGACCATTTAATTACTGTTTCTTATAATATATTTAGAAAATAATATCTTGTCTTGGATTATAAACGTTAATAACGATTAAATAAACTGTCAACAAATCTCTTAAAAATGATATCAATAAATAATATTTATTTGTAGATACATACCAGATTTCCAAAACAAAACAGAAAAAGTAAAATACAAAATAAAACACACAATAAAACGCAAAATAAAACACAAAATAAGTGTTAAAAATACCCCGGTCAAGTCAAACTTCCCTGAAACCAAACTAAAAAATTTGATGTGGCCAACACATGACCTCTCGCCATTTTTGAATCAAAAATTTACAGGTTGACACAAAAAAGTATGAAAAAAAATTATTTTTTTGTAAATCTGGCAACAATGGCAAAAGTTTCGAAAATTTTAATGAGATGAAAATAAACTGTAGGGTATACAAAATATATGTGTAAAACTTTATTGCCGTTTTGTATAATAATGGCGTCATCACCCATAACAACTGCCACTTCCGGTTGTGCGATTGGCACCAAAATCTAATCAGATCTAATCTAGGGTCTCAGAATCCTGTATGCAAAATTTCAAATTTTTTCATTCAGTAGTTTTTGAGTTATCGTTACTACAACATCCATCCAAACACACACACACACTAACACACACACACACACACAGACATCATCGCGAAAATATTAAAATCGTATTCTAGGGACCCTAAAACGTGTTTATTCATTGAAAACTCACTACCCAATTTTTAGCATGATTCCTATACCTCTCTTATCTGAAGGGCGAGAGGTAAAAAGGTAGAACATGTGCTGATCACGCACTTTTATTACTCCGTTTGTTGGATGTACAGACTTTAGCTGAATACCCCCGATGCTTTTTGCTCTTTAAGATTAGTACCTGGACGACCGAGATTTGCTTGTTTTTTTCCCCATTTTCCTGTTTTCATTATTTTTCCTGTTTTAGACTATTTTTCCATATTTTTCCCTATTCTATTTTTGTCAAATAAGACTCATTATTAATTTATGTGTTATTTTAGTATTTTAATCACTGTATATTTTTGTGGCAAATTAAAAATGCAAAGTGTACAGGGTGTCCCAAATTGGTGTGTTTTGCAGGGTATCTGGTAAACTAAAGTCTGTACATCCAACAAACGGAGCAATAAAAGTGCGTGATCAGCACATGTTCAACCTTTTTGGTTTAGATTCAGGGAAGTTTGACTTGACCGGGGTATTTTTAACAATTATTTTTTACTGTTCGTTGAAATCTGTGGCGTGCGTTAAGGAATTGTCAAGAGATTGTACTTTGTATTGTATTTTGTGTTGTATTTTGTATTTTATTTTGAGTTTTATTTTGTATTGTACTTTTTCTGCGTTGTTTTGGAAATCTGATATGGTATCTACAAATAAATATTATTTATTGATATCATTTTTAAGGGATTTGTTGACGGTTTATTTAATCGTTATTAACGTTTTCACTACTTTTAAAATTGCTGATGTCAAGCAACTTTTTTATGAATTAGTGCAGCACATTGCGATGATTTGGGTTACAATAATATTACGATTTATTTATTATAACCCACATCATCGCAATGTATTTCTTTTAGGCCTGAAGATGGCTTTTAAGCCGAAACTAGTCGCCGTCCCCTAATTTTTACAATAATAATTTATGTGGTACATGACTTAGAGTTTTATTTCATTATTAGTTTATTTCTATTTATTTTTAAATAACCAGAAAATCCAAAACTTAAAGTAGTTGATTTTTTTTTACTTCTTAATTGGTTTATTTTATTAATAAATATTTAAAAAGATTAAATTTAATTTAAGTTTTATATTTCAATTTTTTAATAGATTTTGTGCAACGCCACTGGTTTCGGACAATATTTCTTTATTCGAGTTATAATACTTTTGGAGTAACTAGACATCGGGTCTATTCTTTAAAAACAAACGGTGTTCACGTGATTACTCTGTTTGTTGGATGTACAAACTATAGAAGAGATAGAAGAAAAGAAGTTAAGATGTTATGACTTCTTTTTTTGTGAAAGTAACGATAGCCTAATTAAATCTTTAATAACTCCCTGCATTTGGAAGATACAGGGCGATTATTGGAAACTTAAATTTCGTTACTGAGTGTTCAATTTTTAAGTATCTTTCACCTGATAACATTGATAAATGGTTTATTTGCACTGTAGCTCCAACCGCTGAAAATAAATATGTAATATGCCATATCAGGTGAATGAGAAATAAAAAACGAAACAAAAGACGTCAAAATATATAGGGTGTCCCATTTGAAAAAATATAAGTTTGCATTATATTTCCTTAGTGAGGCCCCCTAAAAAAAATTCTTTTACGCCAGTGAACTCTTTAATAATATATCTATCAAAAGTTTTTATAAAGTTATTTTATATTTTTCTTAATTAAGAAGTTATAGAACCTTGCAGTTTCCAATAATCGCCCTGTATCTTCCAAATCCAGGGAGCTACTAAAGATTTAATTAGTCTATCGTTACTTTAACAAAAAAAGAAGTCATAACATCTTTACTGCTATTTCTCTCTTCTAGTTTACGAGATACCCTGCAAAACACACCAACTTGGGACACCCTGTACAAAGAAAAACGATTTTTATTAATAGTTTACGTATTATTTTAATCACTCTGTATATTTTTATTCTATTTTAACATTATTTATTAGATTTAGAAACTTTTATCAAAAATATTATTTTTGTGACAATTTAAAAATATTTTGCTCTATTTTTCACCATTTTTCCATATTTTTCTCTAATTTCCCTATTTATCGTTGTTTGTACTTATTTTTACGTATTTTCACAATTTTTTCCTATTTTTCCTATACTTTTTCCTTTTACCTATGTTTTTCTATTTTTTAACACTTTTCCTTATTTTTTACTATTTATACAAATTTTTTCATGTCTTTCCTGTTTTTATTATTTATTTCCCGTTTTTCGACATTTATTTCCCTTATTATTTTGTCCCATTTCCCTTTTTTCTTTCTTATTTTCCCCTATTTTTCACAATTTTCCCATATGTTTCCCTATTTTTTTCTATTTTTCACTATTTTTGCTACGTGTCACTATTTTTTCCCTATTTTTCACAGTTTTTCCCCATTTTTTTTCCATTTTCCCTTATTTCTCATTATTTTTCAATACTTTTCACTATTTTTCCCCAATTTTCACTATTTTTTTTCATTTTCCATATTTTCTCTATTTTTCCATGGTTTTTTTTCAACTTTTTACTCTGTTTTTATAACTGTTTTTCCCTAATTTTTCCTGTTTTTCATTATTTTTCCTTTTTTTACTTAATTGTCCGTATTTGTCTCTATTTTTCCCAATTTTCACGATTTTTCTGTTTTTTTTTTCTATTTTCCATATTTTATCAATTTTTCCATGTTTTTTTCTACTTTTTACTCTGTTTTTATAACTGTTTTTCCCTATTTTTCTCTATTATACCTTATTTTTCCCTAATTCTTCATATATTTCCTGTTTTCATTATTTTTCCTATTTTCATTTATTTGTCCGTATTTGTATCTATTATTCTCTATTTTTTTCCTAGTTTTCCTTTTTCTCTTAATTCCCGCATTTTATCAATTTTGCCCTTTTTTCTTCTAATTTTTCACATTTTTTCCCAAATTTTTACTATTATTCCCTGTTTTTTCAATTTTTCATTATTTTCGCTGTTGTTTCCTGTTTTTTTCCTATTTCTTTCAATTTTTTTCCAGTTTTCTTTATTTTTCCTTGTGTTTCCCTATTTGTACTTGATTTTGTTTATTTTACCTAATTTTCCCTATTTTTCTTAAACCGACATCAATTTTTTTTCTTTTAGCTTTCCACTTGTGCAGAGAAATATTGCGGCTAACCAAGCTCATAATCGATTCTCACGTACAATATCGTTTAAATAACGTCGACGCTTTTCAATTGGCCGACGGTTTACAGTACATTTTTGCGCACGTCGGACAACTAACGGGAATGTACAGATACAAATATAAACTTATGAGACAGATTAGGATGTGCAAAGATTTGAAACATCTCGTTTACTATCGCTTTAATACAGTAAGTTTGTAAATAGTTTTGGCTCCTAAGCCACATTCATTGCTTATTGTTTCTAATTTTTAGGGACCAGTGGGCAAAGGTCCAGGTTGTGGCTTCTGGTCACCCGGTTGGAGAGTATGGTTGTTTTTCATGAGAGGAATAACCCCTCTTCTGGAACGGTGGCTAGGGAATTTATTGTCACGTCAATTTGAAGGTCGCCATTCAAAAGGTGTTGCTAAAACTGTTACAAAACAAAGAGTAGAATCGCATTTCGATCTTGAACTTCGAGCATCCGTGATGCATGATATCGTGGATATGATGCCTGAAGGTATAAAACAAAACAAAGCTAGAACGATTCTTCAACATTTATCAGAAGCTTGGAGATGCTGGAAGGCTAATATACCATGGAAAGTACCTGGATTACCGATACCCATAGAAAATATGATTTTGAGATATGTAAAAATGAAAGCCGATTGGTGGACAAACACAGCTCACTATAACAGAGAGAGAATTCGTAGAGGCGCTACAGTCGATAAAACAGTTTGTAAGAAAAATCTCGGCCGTTTAACCAGATTGTACCTTAAAGCGGAACAAGAAAGACAACATAATTATCTTAAAGACGGTCCTTATATTTCACCGGAAGAAGCTGTAGCTATTTATACGACAACAGTACATTGGTTAGAATCTAGAAGATTTGCTCCTATACCATTTCCGCCGCTTTCCTACAAACACGACACTAAATTGCTAATTTTAGCATTGGAAAGATTAAAAGAAGCCTACAGCGTAAAATCACGCTTAAATCAAAGTCAAAGAGAAGAACTGGGCTTGATAGAACAAGCTTACGATAATCCTCACGAAGCTTTATCCAGAATAAAACGTCATTTATTAACGCAAAGAGCATTCAAAGAAGTTGGAATAGAATTTATGGATCTTTACAGCCATCTTATTCCTGTGTATGATGTAGAACCGTTAGAAAAGATTACGGATGCTTATTTAGATCAATATTTGTGGTACGAAGCCGATAAGAGAAGATTATTTCCCCCTTGGATTAAACCGGCTGATACTGAACCTCCGCCGTTACTTGTTTATAAATGGTGTCAGGGGATAAATAATTTACAAGATGTCTGGGAAGTCAATGAAGGAGAATGTAACGTTTTATTGGAATCGAAATTCGAAAAATTATATGAAAAAATCGACTTGACGTTACTCAATAGATTACTGCGATTAATAGTCGATCATAATATTGCTGATTATATGACGGCTAAAAATAACGTCGTTATTAATTATAAAGACATGAATCACACTAACAGTTATGGAATTATCAGAGGATTGCAGTTCGCTTCGTTTATTACACAATATTTCGGATTGGTGTTGGATTTATTGGTTTTGGGATTGCAGAGAGCCAGCGAGATGGCGGGACCTCCACAAATGCCCAATGACTTTTTGACTTTCCAAGACGTTCAATCAGAAATTTGTCATCCTATTCGATTGTATTGCAGATATGTGGATAGAATTCATATGTTTTTCAGGTAAGCATATTAAGACGGAATTAGTACCCCTTGATTTTCATAACACAAACTATTAATTAACTAAATGTTCGATAGATGGCGTAAAAATTTCAATGTTTCCAAATAATCTTGCTTAGTTGCCAGATGCAACGGACCGCCGAAGGTTTTTTTTTAAATTTGATTGAATTTGGGATATTCAGGTACCTAGAGTCCTAAACCACAATTGTAGAGAGTAACTCATATGTTTAACTGTGTCGGCTTTTACTTGATGAAAATCCATTATTAAATTTAAATAAATAAAACAACGTTTTAAGATTTCCACAAAAATAATAACAAAAGTTATTAATTTAATAGTGACTAGTTTCGTTACATAGTAACTTCATCAGACTAATATTATTTACAAGAAAATCAAGAAATTTATACTAAAACAACTAAGAATAAAATAACCTCTCTAAAATTATGAGGGCTACTAGAGCTCATACTTACCTTTGTTTATGTTATTGAACGGTAGTTGCAGGGCACAATGGTGATAAATAAACTTTAGTCCAACGATTATATTATTAACTTTTTAATAATAAAACGAGTAGTGAAAAAAGAAAAAACAAACAGAACTAATAATTGACATGACATGAATAGTAAAGTTGACATTCTATTGTGTGTCAAACTTCACAACCATACATCAGTGTTGACACACATACACTTTACACTAACTAAAGTTACTAGATAGGTAGACAACCAATAATACACTATCAAGTGTGTTAGCCAAACACTAGGCAACACGCAACACCTTCAGTATTGCTATAATTACAACATTCTCCCTCAATATCAAAGGTGTACAACAAAAAAAATTATATCATATTTAAATTATTACAAATAAACTTGTGCTTTCTACTACTTAACGACTTGGTTAACATATCTGCTGCCATTTCAGCAGTTGGCATGTACGATAATTTAATATCATTATTCTTTACACAATCACGAATAAAATGATACTTAACATGTATATGTTTAGTGCGTTTATGAAAAGTCTGATTTTCTGATAATTTAATCGCACTTTGGTTATCATTATAAATAGTAAAAGGCATATCAATATTTAAAAAAATTACATTTTTTGTTAATGCTGAAAATTTCAGAACACAAAGATTTTATATACAATGATTCCTTAACAGCTTCACATATACCAATATACTCAGCCTCAGTTGAACTTAAAGCTGTAGTCATCTGTTTACGACTTTCCCAAGATATAGGCCCTCCAGTTAATGAAAAAATATAACCATAAAAAGATTTTCTATCAGTAACATTATTTGCCCAATCAGAGTCTACAAAACCAGTTATAGGATTATTTGATCTTTTGAAAACAATTCCTATATCTTTTGTCCCTTTTAGGTATTTAAGTACTCTTTTAGCACCTAACCAATGTTCCTTTGAATGATTAATATTAAACTGACTTAAATATGAAACAGAGAAGGCAATATCTGGCCTTGTACATACTGAAAGATACATAATTGATCCAATTAATTGTTGATAAGGAGCATCATAAAAATTTCCATCTACTGAAACAATTTGATTTTGTTCTAAGGGAGTACTTACAGTATTACAATCTGACATTTGAAACCTCTCCAATATTTTAACTATATATTGTTCTTGACTTAATTTTAACTCACCCTTGGAACGATTTCTTTCAATTTTTATTCCTAGACAGTAAGACATTGGCCCAAGATCCTTTATATGAAAATGTTTATTTAATTTTAACTTTAAAGATTTAGCCTCATCAAGGTTATTGTAGAAAATAAAGAAATCATATACATAAAGAGCTACGATAACTATAGAGTTTACAGAATTTTTAAAGAAAATACAAGGCTCTATTTTTGATTGCTTAAATTTTAATTTTACTAGCACGTTATGAGCTTTTTCATACCATAACCTAGATGATTGTTTTAGACCATAAATGGCTTTTTTAAGTAGACATACTTTATTTTGTGTCCCAGGTTCTTCAAAACCTTCTGGTTGACACATAAAAATTTGTTCATCTATATCGCCATTCAGAAACGCTGTCTCCACATCTAAATGATCTGCTTCCAAATCTAATTCTGCAGTCATTGCAAGCAATAATCTTAAATTACTAAATCTGATTACAGGAGAAAATGTTTCTGAATAATCTACGCCATATTTTTGGGTGAAGCCCTTGGCTACCAACCTGGCCTTATATGTAGCTATATCTCCATTTTGATCCTTTTTAATTTTAAATACCCATTTATTTTTGACAATATTTTTATCGCTAGGTTTATCTACCAGTTCCCAAGCATTGTTATTCTTAAATGAATCTAATTCTTTTTTAATAGCTTGCTTCCATTCAGTACTTCTTGTACTTAACAATGCTTCAGAAAGGTTTACAGGTTCTAAATCATTTGATATAGCTAACATAGCATAATCTGACTCACTATCAGATACATCATTCATTAAATAATCATTTAAAAATTTTGGCTTACATACATCACGTTTTGGATACCTAGATTGATGATCACCACTTTCACCGACACTTATTTCTTCGTCAGAACACACACTATTTTCTGAGCTCTTTTCACTTTCACTTGATACCACTGCTCCAATTTCCTCTTCACTGAAGTCATGGTTTTCTAAAGTGGATGAAGATGATTCTTGATCTACTGAAGTTGATTCGCTTGATGTCTCAGTTGATTCATTTTCAATAATATCTTCTTCAAGTGGAAAAGAAATACTTAAAGTGACAGGTTGCAACATTTCTGGAAATTTTTCTTCTAGAAACACAACATCTCTCGCTATTTTTAAAGTGTGAGTAGAAGGATCCAATAACCTGTATCCTACACTTGTTTCAGAATACCCGACAAAAATGTATTCTTTACTTTTCTCATCCAATTTTCTTCTTTTTGTGTCTGGTATATGGACAAATGCACAACATCCAAATACTTTCAGGTGGCTAACATCTACTTTCTTTCCACTCCATTTTTCTTCTGGTGTTGCACCACATATTTTCTTTGTTGGTGAACGATTAAGAAGATAAACTGCTGTATTTGTCGCCTCGGCCCACATTTGTTTTTGACTGTGCGACTCAATAAGCATAGAGCGAACCTTTTCGACTATTGTGCGATTATATCTTTCTGCTACTCCATTTTGTTGAGGACTATAAGGTACCGTTAGTTCATGTTTGATTCCTTTATCTTTAAGGAATTTTCTCAAACTATTATTACAGTATTCACCCCCATTATCAGTCCGTAGCACCTTTATTTTACGTTCCATTTGATTCTCAACCATCGAACAAAATTCTTTAAAAACATCAGGTACTTCATCTTTTGTTTTTAAAAAATAACAAAATACTTTTCTAGAATTATCATCGATTAGTGTAAAAATATATCTCTTACCGCTCCACGATTCCACTTCCATTGGTCCAACCAAATCAGAATGAATCAAGTCTAGCTTGTTTTTAGCTACATTCTTATTTTTATGATAAGGAAAAGGTTTTCTTACTTGTTTACCTTTAATGCAGCTCTCACAATATTCAGGTGTACTTTTTTCTGTGTATGCCATACCAGTAGCTAGGCCCTTTTTTAATAAACCCATGCTGTAGTGATTAAGATGACCTAACCTTTTATGCCATAACATCTGCGAACTAGTTACTTGTACTGTGTTTGCAGTCTCTGAAAAAATGTCCAACTCGTATAACCCATCAACATTTTTTGCTGTAGCTATAGGTTCTCCCTTAATTGTACATTCCTCTTGGTCAATTATTTTACAACCTTCAGAGTCAAAATATACACAATATCCTTTTGAAACTAGCGAATTTACGGATAAAAGATTAACTGAAAGATCAGGAACATATTTAACATCTGAAATTGTCTTTTCTGTGTCATTTATTCTTAATTTTACTATACTATTACCGGTTCCATTTACACATAACTTGGAATTATTTGCTACAATAATTTCTTGCCCTGAATTCTTTGTGGATATATTTTTTAAAAGTTCACTGTTACCGGTCATGTGAGAGGATGCACCACTGTCAATGTACCATGCATTATTTCTCATATTAATACCCAAAGCAGCAAATAGGACTTTATTTCCACCTCGATATTCATCTTTTTTAGGTTTTTCGAAAGTAGTTTTATTTTTGTCTGTTGTAGCATTTTTTTGATTAGGGCACTGATTTTTATAGTGACCTTTTTGCTTACAACCCCAGCACCATGGAGATCTCTTCGCTTTATTACTTATGGCTAATGCAGAATCACTTTCATGTTTTCCATTTTGATATTTTTTGTCTTGTAATAATTTGGTTTTTACAAAATCCGAAGAAATATCAACACCAGAATTTTCAAGTGCCATAACCATAGGTTCATATTCTTCTGTGAGACCTTGTAACATTATCACACCAAGGAATTCATCATCTATGGGTTTTCCAATAGACATTAACTGCTGTGAAAGAGCCATTATTTCATTAACATATTCTTCCATATTATTAAAATTTTTAAGCTTTATTGAGCACAAATTTCTTAATAAACTTAATCGTCGATGTAGTCCTTTGTCTTCAAAAGCTTTTTCAAGAGTCATCCACGCTTCATTTGCAGTCTTAGCTTGCATAACATGAGGATAAGTCGATTTGTCTAGAGAAAGTATTATTTTTGACAAAGCTTTCTCTTCACGACGTGCTTTTACCGCATCATCTGTCTCGGATGTTGATTGTCCGGAAATACAGCTCCAAAGTCCATCTAATTTTAATAATGCACTCATTTGGAATTTCCAATCAGAATAATTTTCGCGGCCTTTAAGCTTTTCAATGCTTGTGCCATGACCAGAGCTTTCATTAACCGCCATTTTGTTAACCGGTTAACACTCTGCTAAAATTTTTTGTTTTTCACTTAACTTTGTATATATTCTCAATCGCCAAGCCCTGGGCCCATAACCTGTTATTGAACGGTAGTTGCAGGGCACAATGGTGATAAATAAACTTTAGTCCAACGATTATATTATTAACTTTTTAATAATAAAACGAGTAGTGAAAAAAGAAAAAACAAACAGAACTAATAATTGACATGACATGAATAGTAAAGTTGACATTCTATTGTGTGTCAAACTTCACAACCATACATCAGTGTTGACACACATACACTTTACACTAACTAAAGTTACTAGATAGGTAGACAACCAATAATACACTATCAAGTGTGTTAGCCAAACACTAGGCAACACGCAACACCTTCAGTATTGCTATAATTACAACAGTTTAAACTGCTTATTTAAGCGAATCACGTGTCACGTTTGGATGATACAAAATATTTTTTCTGCAATGAGACACTCGTCTTAAATATACCATAGATAGATAGCGATAAAATATAGTTTTAAATTCAAATCTGAAAAATTTACTGAATTTCACAGCGGGCGTAAATATTAATATTTTGCGCTCAATTCTTTTTTGATCGTTTTATAATAAAATTTCAGTTAAAAAAAAATGTCGAACCTGTCTATTATCAATTCTACTAAAATTCTACCAAACACCTTCATTTTTCTTAAAAATCTACTAATTAAGTAGGAAATTTACTTAAAAACGGTAACCCTGTAAAATGTGTGTGAATACAGCGCAGCAGCGGGCCATTGGCGAACCGTTCATGGCTACTGACGTCACCGGTCTAGTCTCGCGCACAATTACCGTTTTCCATCCTCTCGCCGATCGTTACTTTTAAAATGCTTATAGGAGACGTAAATATTAATATTTTGCGCTCAAATTTTTTTTTGATCGTTTTTAAATAACAAAATCTCTCGATTTCAATTAAAAATCAAAAACGTCGAACCTGCCTATTGCGTAATATTTAATTCATTGAAATTACGTTTCGAGTTTTTTAGAACAAGTTTTATAATTATTTGGAAAATCAAGTAAGACTGACCGGTGATCCGATAAAATATTATCGACAACACACGACGGTACACACCCAGGCTAGTTTAAATAAATTTTATCTAAGGTCGTAACCGACGTAGGCCACTTAATAACATATTGCATCCCGAAGCATTCGAACATACTCGTCAATTTTATAAGCTCATTTTTAGATTTATAATGATCGACATTGAAATCTCCACAGACTAGTATATCTTTATCCGATGCGTATAAGACTGTCAAAAGATCATGTAACTTATCAATAAAAATATTTAGGTTTCCTAATGGGGATCTATAACAACACAGTATTACAGTAAGTCTATTGTTTATATAACAAGAGATACCACATATTTCAAGTTGTTTTTCTAAGTAGAATTTTGATAATTCTAGGTCTTGATAACGAATTTTATCATTAATATAAATTGCTACAATACCCCTGATAGCGTTTGTTCTATTAAAATACGAGCCAAGTAAAAAATGTTCAATGTTAAAAGAATTAATTGTGTTAGCTGTATACCACGTTTCGGTTAAGCACAGAAGGTTATTATTAAATTCTGTGAGATCCACGTGTAAACTATTAAGTTTGTTATTATTAACACCCTGTATATTAATCAATACAAGACCTGGATTAAATATCACTCTTTTTAATTTAGCCTCTGGCGTTTGTAGAAAAACC
Organism: Neocrepidodera transversa; assembly: GCA_963243735.1. Taxonomy (NCBI): domain Eukaryota; kingdom Metazoa; phylum Arthropoda; class Insecta; order Coleoptera; family Chrysomelidae; genus Neocrepidodera; species Neocrepidodera transversa. Next base: position 26,193,988 of record OY725350.1, read on the forward strand.
TACTAATACAAGCACCGTAGGGCCATACTTCTGGGTTCATGGCCGTTTTAAAGTTGTCTTCCAGGATAGATATTTTAAAACTAGCGTAGTGACCTGGGTATTTTGATTTCATAGGCTCACATGACACTTCTGGATACTTTGATCTTAATAGCTTCGTCAGGGAGTCAAGGTTGTTGATTTTTCAATTTGCGAGACATGTAACAGCACTATGTTCTCTATTATTTCCGATAATAACTTGCTTTTTATTTCTGGGCTTTTTTTGACACGGTTATCCACTCCCTATTATCGGAGGAATCAATTGGAGCACTAACCGAACTGTTTTCACTGTCTAGTTGATGGTGTTGATTGACATTACTCGAGTGTACAGGTTCAGATGGCGGAGAGTAGATATCTTGGTTTATATGTTTTCTTAAAGTCATCTCCGTTTGGGCACGGGCAATCATTGTAGACACCTGTTGCTTTCTAATTTTTGTATTTGTTGGTTTACGTAGAGGTTGTTGAGCTATCATATTTCTGTCTTCAGGTACGTGTTTAATATTTCTAATCAATCCAGTTTTTGTTTCGGTTTCTTATCGTATTAGTCGATTCTTCACCGTGATATGAAATACTTTTATTAAATGTATTTAATTTATTAATAAGGTCAATATGGCTGTTTAATAACCTTATTTTATCTGTAAGTTCGGAAATTAATATATGCTTCTGTTTTAAAATTTATTTAAACATGAAAATATCTAATTTTTCGTTTTCAATGGCGTCGACAGTCTTCTTTGTCGTCTCTCTCATCGACATTGATAGTACTTTCAGAGAAACAACAGTTTATCACAGTATCACTGATTTTTTTTACAGATTTGCTTTTTGCGCAAATTGGATGATAGAGTTTGTTTAACCATCCTTTGTCGTTACGTCATAATCGGTGACGTATTCTGCTGTTTTACGTTTGTTGTATATTATTTTACACTTAACCTCAAAATTAAAATATAACTAATGACATATGTTAAGGATTGTTTTCAATGACCCATGTTAAGGTATTTTTGTATTAATAAATTGGTAATGCCGAAAATTGTATTTTGCTTTATGGGTTGCGTACCTTTTTACATAATTGTAATTTTTTTTAATTTAAAACCTCCGTTTTTTTATTTTTAACCGATTTGTTTCAAATCTCTAGTTTGAGGATATTTAACGTCCCTTAGCATGATTTTTGACTAAATTAAAAAAAAATACGGATGATCGAATCTTGATTAAATGGCGAATTAAACAATATACATATATATTAAAAAGTTATACGATTATGTTTTTGGGGTGAACCTAAAGTTTATTTAAAATTAGACTGAATAACTACTCATATTTGTAAAAATTGTATAGTAATTATTGTCTGTGTCACTGTGAGAAATACTTTCGTAAGTATTCCTAAAAATTGAAAAAAAAAACACATGTATTGGAGAAAACAGGCAATAAATAAATTTATTTCTGAAAAACTCCCAATACAAATAGGAAAAAATAGTATCTTTTGCACTCTGACCATACCATTTCTATCGTTTTATACTGGCAGCCATAGGGTGGAAGACGTAAAACCCATGACCATGTTTTAGGGCTAGTTCATTCGTTCTGAATAAAATAAAGAATCATTAAAATTGGCAAAAATATCCCATCTATATCTTTTTTCTGGTAAGTGTCTTTTTATTATATCCCACAGTTGGTCCTTCATATCAAATTTTGGATAGTGAATTTGCTTCTCCTCGAGCCACTCCACCACTGATTGCTTCGTCCAACTTTGATTTCGAATTTTCTCGACAAGTCCGCAATGATACGATGTATTGTCCATGATTATCAATGAAGACTCAGACAAGTTTGGCAATAGTTGTTCAGTAAACCTTTTTTCAAATTTTTTGCAATTCATTGAATCATGATAATCGCCCGACTTGAAAACAAGACTGGTATTTTCCACAAAACCTTCCCCGGAACCTGCATGTAGGACAATATATCGAACACCTTCTCCAGTTTTTTTTCTTGTAGTTTTTAAAGACTCTTGCCAGCTTTTTCTAAATGCTCCTTTACTGAAAATCCAGGTTTCATCTAAGACTACTGGTTTCAATGAAAAATGGTCATTTTGATTCTTTGTATACTCCGGCAAAAATTGTATTCATTTTTGCCTAACTGCAGATTGCTCCATTAGATATTTTCGATTTGCTATTGCGCATTTCCTCCAATTAAATTTCAGTTTGGCCAAAGCACCGGCCAAGGAGCTTAAGGATATGTCAACTCCGTTAATATCTTTAAGTTTCTTGTAGGGATCTAATTTTGACGTGTTCTCCTGTTGAAACGAAATAAATAGGTTGAAGCTTGAAAATTGCAAAATAAAAACTGAATATGCACGTACCTGCAGAATACATCGCATATACTCGTGTTCTTATTGCATGTTGATGTATGGTAAAAATGGAAGATCCTCGAGCAGAAACATGTCCAGCATGAAATTTGATTTTGTACTCTTTATCTGTTTCTATTCCACAAGTAACTATTTTTTGAAAAGTTCTAATAGATATGTCTAGAGCATCAGCAACACTCTATAAAATTTAATAAAATCAAATCAATAAATACTTACATTTTGCATAATATAGGTAGATACTTACGTTGTAGACTGCATTTAATGGTAAAAGCGGTTTTCCAGCATCTCATTCTCTTGAAAAGTAATTAATCAACTTCAAAATTAAAGTTTGGTCTTTCTCATTATACTGAAAAAGGCGAAAATAATCAAAAATACTCAACAAATCAAAATATGACAACTTAACTGTCAACAGTAATAAATAATCTACATAAGTTAAGAAATACGTTAATGACGTCATAATTCCGTCTCATCCATTTCATGATGGATAGACCAAGATGGATAATGTATGACGCAACGGCAAATGATGGTTAAACAAACTCCAAGACGAATTACATATTTCGCACTTTAAGAAATTTTTAGCAATTGAATGTTTACATTTCTTGCAATTAGATACGGAACCACTTAACAACACATCCGCACTTGACGCCATCTTTACCCTCTTTCAGGAACTTTCAGGAACTAATTTAATACCATTAGAACAAACATTATAAAAGTAAATACGCATATATATTTATTGCCTGGATATATGTTCAAAAATTTCCCATTTGCTAACGCCGCCTTAAATTTTGTTGCACTTGCAATTATTAATTAATCGTTTTATCTCAAGGTTTTCTGCTGAAGAAGCCAAAGACTTAATCCAAAGATATTTAACAGAACATCCCGATCCAAATAACGAAAACATTGTCGGATACAATAACAAGAAATGTTGGCCGAGAGATGCAAGAATGCGTTTAATGAAGCACGATGTAAATTTGTAAGTTTTTTTTATCGTATCTCATAATTAGCCTAATGTAATTTTTATGAAATGTTTCAGAGGAAGAGCAGTATTTTGGGATATCAAAAATAGATTACCAAGATCCGTGACAACTATCCAATGGGAAAACAGTTTTGTCAGCGTTTATTCTAAAGATAATCCAAATCTACTTTTTAATATGTCTGGATTTGAATGCAGAATATTACCCAAGGTAATATTAGCTTTTTTGGCTTGTTAATTTTATATGTTTACTAGCTTTTGCCTGCGACTTTATTCGCGTTGATGTCGAAAACTTTTTTTTAACCTTTTTTGCCTTTTTTGTTGCTTTTTTACACCTCTTTTTTTGCTTTTTAAAACATTTTTTGCTTTTTTTACCGTTTTTGCTTTTTTTGCCTCTTTATTTTGGCTTTATTTTGTTTTGTTTTTTTTGCCTTTTTTCCTTTTTTTTTTGCCTTTTTACGTCTTTTCGTCGGGTTTTAATTTTTTTTTTTTGGTTTTTGTCCTTTTTGCCTTTTTTGTTGCTTTTTCTACGTTTTTTTGTCGCTTTTTTACCCCATTTTTGCCTATTTTTGAATTTTTTGCCATTTGACTTTTATTTTCTTATTATTTTGCTTTTTTTACTATTTTGACGTTTTTTGCCCTTTTACCCCTATATTGACTTTTTTGGACACTTTTAATTTTGTTTTTACCCTTTTTCCGTTCTTTGACCTTTTTGCCCTTTTTAAAACTTTTTTTGATTAACTTTTTGCTCCTTTTTTACCCCTTTTTTTTTCAAAATTTTTTTTTGTCATTTGGCTTTTATTTTCTTATTTAGCTTTTTTTGCCATTTGGCTTTTATTTTCTTATTATTTTGCTTTTTTTTTATTACTTTTTTGACGTTTTTTGCCCTTTTATCCCTATTTTGACTTTTTTGGACACTTAATTTTGTTTCTACCCTTTTTTCCGTTCTTTGACCTTTTTGTCCTTTTTAATTAACTTTTTGAACTTTTTGTTGCTTTTTTACCCCTTTTTGCCATTTTTTTGCCTTTTTGTCCTTATTTTCATACTATTTTGCTTCTTTTTTTTTACGTTTTTGGCGTATTTTGGTTACTTCTCTGTATTTGGTATATTTGTTTGGACTTTTTTTAAACTTTTTTTTGCCTTTATTTTTCTTCTAATCTGCTTTTTTTTAACTTTTTTGTACTTATTATTTTCTTTTTTGGCGTATTTTCCTTTTTCCCTTTACTTTGTCTTATTTGGCCTTTTTATTGACTTTTTGCTGATTTTTTCCCTTTTCCCTTTTTTTGCCATTTTTGCCTTTATTTTTCCTCCATTTTGCCTTTTTTTATTTTTTTTTAAGTTTTTTGGCGTATTTTGTTTTTAGTTTTTGAGCTTTTGACCTTTTTTTGCTTTTATTAGCTTCAATTTTGCCTTTTTGTTGTTACTTTTTTATCTTTTTTTGTTGCTTTTTTATCCCTTTTTGTCACTTTTTTTGCTTTTTTAAAACTTGTCTTGCTTTTTTTTACTTTTTTGTTGTTACTTTTTTGGCGTATTTTGCATTTTTTCTCTTTACTTTGCCTTATTTGACATTTTTTTTGGACTTTTTGTTATTTTTTCCCTATTTTCCTTTTTTTGTCCAGTTTTTTTTCTTCATTTTTTGCTTTTTTTATTATAGTTTTAATTTATGCTGAAATTTAGCAATTCTTTACCATTTTTAACAATTTTTTTGCCATTTTTTGAAATAATTCATTATCTTGTTGGTATTTATAATAACAAGGTTCCATTTTAAGTAATTATTATCGTTTTTCATTTTAATTAATTTTTGTGTATTTTTCGCAATGTTTACCCATTTTTTCCAGCAATTTATTTCATTTTAACAACATTTTACTTTTCCATTCAGAAATTTTGTATTTTGTAATTAAAATAATCCCATTCTTCACACATGAGCCGGGAAAGATCTGGAATGACACAGCCGATTTTTTGGTTGACGCACTTAATCGAGAGGGTCAATATTTGTTTAATCCCAATTTTGAACCCCTTAAAGTGCGAATTTTCAAGTGCACTACACTATCAAAAGAAACTACCCTGAAAATTTCACGTTTCTATCACCTCTGGTTCAGGTTGTGCGTTGATTGTCAGTCAGTCAGTCAGTCAGCGACACGACAATTTTATATTTTAATTTGATTTGTGGTGCCTTCGATCTCAGAAAGCCCCACGTTGTGAAATCATTTAAATTGGTATGTTCTTTTTTTACTATTTTCTCAGGGTGAGTTCAATTCAAAAAAAAAATGAATTACACTAATAAATCAACTTTAATATCTTTCACACTCCTTTAATATCAACAAGTACCATAAAGGGAAAATATCATAAAATTCATTATAATGATCAAAATATTTTTTGGGGGAATTTTGACCATAAAAAAATACAAGATCTGTTACTTTCTCTTTTTGGTTTACGAAAAAAAAATAATAAGCCAAATATAAATAAAAAAAACTTATCTTATTATCACTCCTTTAATTTTGATAAAATAAATATTTGATTCCATTAATCACTCTTCTTAATCTTGCTTTTTCAATTATTTCCAGTCCCCTTGATAAATCCAACATCTCTCTCAACCATTGTATTCTCTTTTATGCTTTTTACGTTTATACATCCATTTTTCAAACTTCATATTCTTCTCTTAAAACTCTAGTAAATTTCTATTTTTCTTTTTATTACTTTTAGACCCTTTTCCCGAACTACTTCTTAAATATTTTTTTTTAAATATTTTGTTTTTTTTTGTATCAAAAATCTCCTGTCAATAATAATTCATCATTCATAAGATGTCTAAAAATCCTGGTGTTTCCACTTATACCTGTAAAAGTTTGGGTCAAAACTGGGAGATCTGTACCTACTTGATTTTGACTGATTTTTGAGAGTTTACTAAAGTTTCAGATTAAATATTTTAGATGGCGCATACATCGCTCATACTAAACTAATTACAGATCACACAGGGTGTATTTATAATCTGGTACTGAATACAGACCAATGCTTGAATCTGCAGCTTTACACTATACACACAAAATACAGTACGGCCCCAATTGACAAAAGGTATCCATACTTATTTATGCACTATTTAGAACTATTCTTTATGAGCTAATACTAATACCACATACATAAAAAAATTCGCATTGACATTGACAGAAAATAATTTATTTGACATCTCATCTGCGTTAAGTGATCTGTGACAAACTAAGCTAGGACACGAACAATTCTAAATAGCGCCATCTTACAAAATTCTGGTAAGTTCTATTGAACGCAACAGGTGGTACTCCCAAAAAGTTCGAAACAAAATCTAATCAGTGGATACACCAGGGTTTTTAGACATCTTAATCATTCAACAACAACCTTCTTCAATTTTTTTTACACCCACTTTGCCTTTTTGTCAAAACACAATAAAATCTATACTCAACTATCATGCATAAAGACCTTAAAGAAGGGTATCGTTTTAAATGGGTGTTTTGGGTTTCTAATGAAAAAAAATTTTATGTTTCAAAAACTTGAAAATCCATGAGAGGAAAACGAAAAAATATGTTTTATATTAAAACTATAAGCTTAAAATGAATTTCCATTGCGAGACAATCTAAATTACCTGATTTTTAGGGTGTATACGGACGACTAAAATTATTAATAAATAAAACATATTTAATGCAAGAAATCTCTTTGAAATGAAAAAAAAATACGTAGAATAAATCACTAATATTTTTAAAACTATTACATCCGTCTGAAAAAGCCCAAATATTTAACAATTGTTAACTGAAAAATCTAAGAACTGGAAAAGTTTGACATTTATTATTACTATCCAAGTTGTTAAACCAATTTTTAAATATGGCAACATCGCATGTCTTAACACAGAACCACAGTAGCTACTATATGAGGTGGAGCTTTTGGGAGATAAATACTCATGATTGTGCGCATGCATTGTTAATGTTAGATTAGGTTTTTTTCTGATTATTTAGAAAACAAATAAAAAAATTCCTGTCGGTAGGGTCGACAGGGGAGGTAGATTTCTATTGTCTAAATTTGAGCATCCTTCCCCACTCCACGATATGGTTAGATCGAAAAAAGTTTCAAACAAATAAATTTTATAATAATTAGGACATGAAAAAAGTCTAATGACCTGTTTCAATATTTTTAAAAATAACGGAGATATGAATTTTTTGAAATTTCAACCCTCTCCAGTTCCATCCCCTTAGGTCCGATTAAAAAAGTTTCAGACAAATTAATTTTATAATAATTAGAACACAAAAAAAGTCTTATGACCTGTTTCAATATTTTTGAAAGTGGCGGAGATATAAATTTTTTGAAATTTCAACCTCCTTCAGTTCCATCCTCGTGGGTCGGATGAAAAAAAGTTTCAGACAAATTGGTTTTATAATAATTAGAACACAGAAAAAGTCTTGTGACCGGTTTCAATATGTTTGAAAATGGCGGAGATATAAATTTTTTGAAATTTCAACCCCCTCCAGGTCCATCCCCGTGGGTCAAATGAAAAAAAGTTTCAGATAAATTAAATTTATAATAATCAGAGCATAAAAAAAATCTCATGGTCTTTTTTAATATTTTCAAAAATGGCGGAGATCTGATTTTTTTGAGATTTCAACCCCCTGCAATTCTCACCCCCTTAGAGGTAGAATTTGCAATACGCAACGAATTACTGTCCCAAAGAATTTTTGTACCAAATTTGGTGTCGATTGGACCAAAATTGCGACCTCTATCGTGCCGGAACGGAATGTCTACACATACATACATACATATACAGGGTGTTATTGAAATACACGTACATATTAAAACTGGGTATTGCGCAGATCCCCACTGAATGTAGAAAAATATTATTTTTTAAAAATACCCCTTATTAAGGGATTTATTAATTTTTGAAAATTAATTCTAAAACAAACGTACTTCACTGATATGTTGAGGATGACCTATATAAATTAGGTTTATTTACCTATTTTAAACATCAACAGTAATTAATATGCAAGTTTTTGTCAGATGATAAGAAAACTAGTCTTGTAAGAAATAACCATGTTGCCAAGATTTTCGAATTAATTTCTATTTCCGAAGACTGGTTTTTACTACCCTCGTTATCAAAAAACTAGAATAGTTGATAAATGATTGTTTTTAAACTATACATTTTTGAAACTATAGATTATTAAAATTTTAGTTGATTTACGAATCTGGCTAACACGAGCGCGATATTTTCAAGTTGGTAAAAAGTGTTGTTACGATTACTTTTAAATATTTTTTTACGATGCCACTATTTACGAATATTGAACTAACCGATATAGTGCTGGTTTATGGGGCAGCTGGAGAAAATTCTCGGCAAGCACAAATCCTGTATCGCGAACGGTTTCCAAATCGGAGAATTCCGGACTGTCGTACGTTTATTTCAACTGTTCAGCATCTAAGAGACCATGGAAAATTTGAGAGTGTCAATGCAGATCGAGGGAGAACAAGAACACAAAGAACATTGGCGGCCGAAGAAGAAATATTGGAAGCTGTTGAAAACCGGCCTCAATTAAGTTGTAGAAGACTAGGTCTTGTAATTGGAGTGTCCTCATTTGTTGTGTGGCGGACACTTAAAGAACAAGGTTTACATCCTTATCACATCCAAAAAGTCCAGGCCTTATATCCAGGTGATGAAGAAAAGAGAGTGGAGTTTTGTGAATGGATGATTCAAAAATGTGTTGATATTCCTGATTTTCTAAAAATATTATTGTATACTGACGAGGCTTCATTCACTCGTGATGGCGTGTTCAATATGCACAATACGCATATTTGGAGTGATGAAAATCCTCACGCCATTAGGGAAACTGGGCATCAAAGAAAATATTCAATAAATGTTTGGGCTGGCATAATAGATCAGTATTTAATCGGGCCTTATGTTCTCCCGAACAGATTAAATGGGCCAGGATATCTCCACTTTTTAGAAGATATTTTGCCAGTACTCCTAGAAGAGATACCGTTACAATTAAGGCAACGGATGTGGTACCTACTAGATGGCGCTCCTCCTCACTTTGATTTAAACGTACTGCAGTTTTTGAACATTAGATTTCCTCAAAAGTGGATAGGCAGAAATGGACCTACTAAGTGGCCTCCGAGATCTCCGGACTTAAATCCATGCGATTTCTTTTTGTGGGGTCACATGAAACAACTGGTTTATAATGAACCTATTAATAGTGTTGAACAATTAACCAATAAAGTTAATGCGGTAGCCGAGGAACTACGACAAAATCCAAGACTAATTTCTAATGTTCAAAGTTCTTTGGAAAGACGATTGCAAGTGTGTGTAAATAATAATGGACGGCATTTTGAACAATTACTGTAATAAACTTTATTTTGAATTAATTGGTTTTGCTACGGCAACAGTGCAATTTCTATGGGTAAGTTCAATTTCGATTTATTTTACTTCTTTAAATATGGAAACTAGTAGGTCGGAAAAGGGGACTCTTCCCCAATATTTAAATTTTAGAATTTGAAGTTAAAATTGGTGCCAATCGTTTTTGGTCATTACATACTATTCCCCATTTTAATATGTACGTGTATTTCAATAACACCCTGTATATATATAGGATATCTGATTCTTGAACCTTTTATATTCATAAAAAAATTTTTTGTTTCATTTTCTTGGTTATAGGGTTCATTTTTTAATAAAATACTAGTATTTATTTAACGTTTCGCCTTACATGGAAGGCTTTTTCAAAAATGTTTATTTACTTCGTTTACAGATCTAAAAATTAATTAATTACAATTATTTAATGTTTGTAAAAGATAAAATGGCGTACATATTAAAAGTTATATTAACAATACATATATATATATTTTTTTTTTATACATACCTTACTCATAAGGTTTGAAAATTTTTTGGAAATGCTTGGGCATATTATTTATTATTTTTATAGCGTTATTAATGGTCGCTTTTTCGAATTCAAATACATTTTAAATATCACAGAGGCATACGACGGTGTTTAAGTCTACTTGTTTTTTTTTGTCGTTGGAGATAGTAAATATGTTATTTTTGTGAAATATACTGGGTGTCTTAAATATTTATTTAATTATAGAATTATGTGAAAATTTTAATGATGTTTAAATTAGACTGTTGTATGTATATCTTAGGCCTTTGGTATCAGTTTTTAGGTTTATTGATTTTTTTTCTTTTTTTATGTGTATCATTTCTTTTATTTTTAGTTTTTCATAATTTTTTTCTTCGCAAAGAATAGTTGTTTCTGAAAAATTAAATTTATGGTTTGTATTAATCTGGTGTTGATGTAACGCGGTGGAGGCTTGTTTTTGATACTTGTGACCATTTAATCTATTATTTAGAAGCTGAGTAGTCATTCCGATGTATTTTTTATACAGTAATAAACTCACTTAATTTTAAAATGTTGTTTTTTAAAAGATATGTCGATGATTGCATCGCAGCAATACCAGAAAATAAAATCAATGAGACACTATTAGCATTTAATAACTTTCATCCAAAACTCCAGTTTACTTGCGAAATCGAAAAAGATAACAAAATTAATTTTTTAGACATGACACTAATAAAGACTAACGATCAAATATTGACCAAATGGTATACTAAAGACACATGGGCTGGGCGTTATCTTCACTATAACTCTCACCATCCAAACATTTATAAAACAAATGTGATTAGAGGGCTAACAGACAGGGCCATTAAACTTACATCACCAATAAATAGACCAAGCACTCTCAGCAAGGTAAATAAAACATTAATTAATAATGGATATCCTGAAAAAATTATAAAAAATGTTATAAAACAAAGAACATTTAAATATTACAATAACTCTAAAAAAAGAGACAACCAAAATAATAATAATCCCACAATAATAGATAGATTTGTTGCTTTACCATACGTAGAGGGGTTGTCAGAAAAAATCAAACAGATAATGAGTAAACATAACATAAAAGTATGCCATAAATCATACAACTTAACAAAGTTAAAGTTATTTTTACACCATTAAAAAGCATGGTACCTAAATTAAAAAAATCTAATATTGTCTACCAAATCCCATGCGGAGACTGTGATAAAAAATACATCGGAATGACTACTCAGCTTCTAAATAATAGATTAAATGGTCACAAGTATCAAAAACAAGCCTCCACCGCGTTACATCAACACCAGATTAATACAAACCATAAATTTAATTTTTCAGAAACAACTATTCTTTGCGAAGAAAAAAATTATGAAAAACTAAAAATAAAAGAAATGATACACATAAAGAAAGAAAAAAAATTAATAAACCTAAAAACTGATACCAAAGGAATAAGATATACATACAACAGTCTAATTTAAACATCATTAAAATTTTCACATAATTCTATAATTAAATAAATATTTAAGACACCCAGTATATTTCACAAAAATAACATATTTACTATCTCCAACGACAAAAAAAACAAGTAGACTTAAACACCGTCGTATGCCTCTGTGATATTTAAAATGTATTTGAATTCGAAAAAGCGACCATTAATAACGCTATAAAAATAATAAATAATATGCCCAAGCATTTCCAAAAAATTTTCAAAACTTATGAGTAAGGTATGTATAAAAAAAAATATATATATATATATATATGTATTGTTAATATAACTTTTAATATGTATGCCATTTTATCTTTTACAAACATTAAATAATTGTAATTAATTAATTTTTAGATCTGTAAACGAAGTAAATAAACATTTTTGAAAAAGCCTTCCATGTAAGGCGAAACGTTAAATAAATACTAGTATTTTATTAAAAAATGAACCCTATAACCAAGAAAATGAAACAAAATTTTTTTTATGTATATATACAGGGTGGCTACTTTTTAATAGGGACAGTATTGCTATCTCGTAAACGGTAGACGCTAGAAAGACGGTTAAATGGGGAAAAATGTGCGAAATATAAAAATAGACAAAACGATTTTTTGAAACCTAAAATATTCCTATTGGTTCCGGAGTTAAACGACAAAATCCGAATTTGTCGAAAATCGTTTTTTTGCCAAAGCTCGGTTATTATACAAAATTTGGAATAACTTTATTAAAAGTTTTTGTTGTATTCTAACATCGTTATAAACTGCTACAGTTAAATTTTAAATCTGACGTTTCGTCTCTTCGGGGCCACCATCAACTTTATCTTTTCAAATAGGGACCTGTCTATTTTATTTAATATTATTAAATCGCTTCGAATACTAAATTTAACGATATAACTTGATTATTCCGTGACGTTTTGTCTCTTCGGGGCCACCATCAACTTTATCTTTTTAAATACGGACCTATCTATTTTATTTCATATTATTAAATCGCTTCGAATACTAAATTTAACGATATAACTTGATTATTCCGTGACGTTTTGTCTCTTCGGGGCCACCATCAACTTTATCTTTTTAAATACGGACCTATCTATTTTATTTCATATTATTAAATCGCTTCGAATACTAAATTTAACGATATAACTTGATTATTCCGTGACGTTTTGTCTCTTCGGGGCCACCATCAACTTTATCTTTTTAAATACGGACCTATCTATTTTATTTAATATTATTAAATCGCTTCGAATACTAAATTTAACGATATAACTTGATTATTCCGTGACGTTTTGTCTCTTCGGGGCCACCATCAACTTTATCTTTTTAAATACGGACCTATCTATTTTATTTAATATTATTAAATCGCTTCGAATACTAAATTTAACGATATAACTTGATTATTCCGTGACGTTTTGTCTCTTCGGGGCCACCATCAACTTTATCTTTTTAAATACGGACCTATCTATTTTATTTCATATTATTAATTCGCTTCGAATACTAAATTCAACGATATATCACACTTGATTATTCCGTGACGTTTTGTCTCTTCGGGGCCACCATCAACTTTATCTTTTCAAATAGGGACCTGTCTATTTTATTTAATATTATTAAATCGCTTCGAATACTAAATTTAACGATATAACTTGATTATTCCGTGACGTTTTGTCTCTTCGGGGCCACTATCAACTTTATCTTTTTAAATACGGACCTATCTATTTTATTTCATATTATTAAATCGATTCGAATACCAAATTCAACGAAAACTTGATTATTTCGTGCTCTTCGGGGCCATAATGAACTTTATTTTTTACATACGGACCTGTCTATTTTATTTAAATTCATTGCTGTGATTCGAAGTATACTTCATTTAGATATCAGGAAATTCTATTTAATTGTTTATTTATTAAATATTACAAAAACAAATGCTATTGTATCTTAGTAATGCTCTAGGTCCAGAATCACTAGCAGGTGTATTGTTGTCTCCCCCTCAGAAAATACGTAAAACCACGTATGTCATTGATCGGGCAAAACGTCACAGAATAATCAAGTGTTAGTATCGTTGAATGTAGTAGTTAAAGCGACTTAGTACTATTAAATAAAATACACAGGTCCGTATTTAAAAAATAAATTTGATGGTGGCCCCGAAGAGACAAAACGTCGCGGAATAATCAAGTGTGATATATCGTTGAATTTAGTATTCGCAGCGATTTAATAATATGATATAAAATAGACAGGTCCGTATTTAAAAAGATAAAGTTGATGGTGGCCCCGAAGAGACGAAACGTCAGATTTAAAATTTAACTGTAGCAGTTTATAACGATGTTAGAATACAACAAAAACTTTTAATAAAGTTATTCCAAATTTTGTATAATAACCGAGCTTTGGCAAAAAAACGATTTTCGACAAATTCGGATTTTGTCGTTTAACTCCGGAACCAATAGGAATATTTTAGGTTTCAAAAAATCGTTTTGTCTATTTTTACATTTCGCACATTTTTCCCCATTTAACCGTCTTTCTAGCGTCTACCGTTTACGAGATAGCAATACTGTCCCTATTAAAAAGTAGCCACCCTGTATAGGTATATACCGATACATTTTTTTTCTACTGATTCTTATTCAGAAGGTCACAAACGGCGTATCGCCCCTATTCCCAGTACTGGGTCCCGTCATTGAATCGATTACAATAGGTAGATTCCATATATGGAAATCTACCTAAAAAACTATTATTTGGATTTAACCGGGGTTAATCAGTAATACAAAATTGCATTTATTTTTCATTTATTTCACAAAAAAAAATATTTTTATGGAATATTTGTCTCCCAATAGCTCCTCCTACTATGAGCCTTATACTATGACAGAAATAGCTCCTACTAGAAGCTGTGGCAGAACTAGGAGTTTTAAGTTTTTTTTTTAACTTTAATATGTTTATTACCCGTATTGATAAGCAAAAACCAGGATTTAGCAGATTTTTTTACGATCAAACGTTTAATTTCAAATATATAATATTTTTGAGACGTCTTAAGGTAGATCAGTTTAAGAAATAAGCGAAGTTATTTATTTAATTATATGCTTACCTTTTGCTACAAAATGCCCTATAATTATTGTGTCGCAATGTTCAAGAATAGTATTTTTAATAGTGATTTAAAAACTAGAATAAAAACGTAATTTCGACGCTAACTCTTTTTATTGATTCCGATAAAGGGTTTTTTTCACTTTTACTTTTATTTGGCATTGTTCAAGAAATAAATTATTTCGTTTATTAGAAAAATGGGTTGTGGTCAACATAATATAAATATTTTATTTTCTATTAAGTAAATATTATTATATTTAACTTTTAACTCTGTAACTTTGTTTTTATACATAAAATAATAAATATCTTGTTTGTTAGAATTCATATTTTCTATGTTTATAAATTGGTTATTAGTTGTATTTAAATCTGTTGTGCCACTATCATATTCATTATAGTTTCCTGTCTGAATTTTCGAAGGTTCGATGCAAAAAACTGAAATAATTGATTAAATAATTACTGTACTTGGAGTGTTCAAAAAGTTGGGTGGGATCACCCCCTCTTTATTATTTTTAATCTGATTTTTATTGCCTACGGTTGATGTGAACGTATCTTCTAGTCCGTGCAGGTATGAAAAAAAAGTTACTGCATCTCCCACTGACCGCATCTCGGAATGGCCTCATCTCACATGACCACTAATTTTTTTTTGTAATTAAATCCGTTGATTTAATAAATATTTTTACACTTACTTTTTTTATCCGGCAAATCCTATTTAGTTTTGATAATTGCTTTGATGATGTGAATAAACGAGTTTTTAGTCCTTTACGGGGCATTGTTAAATATCCTAATTGATATTAACAATAGTCCCTTCACTTCACAAGAACAATTATTAGTTGAAGATTTAAATAATCGAAATAATCAGAACACTAAAATCACCACACTTATCTCTAAGAAAGATCAGACTAATAACAAAATGTGTCAAAAATAGTCCAACTTAAACTTTTATCCCCAAGGTAAGTACCGACAAAATATCACACCCCCACCACCACTGATTTTTGCTGACAAAGTTCTTTGCCTTCAAAAGATACCGATTGTTGGTAATTAAACCATCAAACAATGCCGATATGATAGCTAGAATCTCTTATTTTTTTTTACTACTTATTAACCGTGCGATGTGTAAAAGTACCAATACATTTGTAAATTAAATCTCAATTTTAACTTACTAAATAAATTAATTGAATACTTATTATATGTAAAAATTTAAAAAATGATGAGTAAAATTAGTTTTATTGTAATTTTCATGTTGAAAATTGTAGTTCATAAAAACAAAAATTGTCATCCAAATAATAAAATTATTTTGATTAATTAAAAAAAGATATTGTCCGAAAAATTATAAACTATAATTAAGTTTAAATTTATTTCATACTGTTTACCCTCGTAAAAATCTGCTAACAAGAGAATTTATTTTATTTTTATTTACAAGCCATGTTCCCTAAATTCTAACGGTGGCGCCACTTCCTTGGCGCAAAATCTTCAGTTGCAAGGGTTTCGCTTTACTCGTCCTATACGTTTGTTTTTTATTTTTAATGAATGGAAAAAATATATGTGTATCGGAGAAGATCTAATCTGTGCTCCCCTGCAGCTACTTTTTGAAAATTTGACTTTGTTTTTTGTAAAAAAAAATTAGAAAAGTGACTAAAATAGACAATTTTTGGATTTTTTTTGAAAAAAAATGAAGTCAAATTATCAAAAAGTAGCTGCACAGAAGCACAGATAAGATCTTCTCCAATACAAATATATTTTTTTCTTTCACTAAAAATAAAAAACAAACGAGTAGAACGAATAAAGCGAAACCCTTGCACATACTATTTTGTCGCAAGGTAAATCCTCCTCTTAATGGCCCATATTAACCTAAAATCAAGCAAACACCCCATTCGTGTAAGAAGTTTAAATGTTAATATTTTTATTGATCACACAGGATTACCCTATAACGTTAAATAAAATATTACTAACACATTTTTTAAAAGCTTTATTCAAATATTTATCAATCTTAATTTTTTTAAATTAACGTGAAAAGTATAGTTAGTATTGTTTGAAATATTGAAACTTCGATATTTTAAATGAGATGAAATGCTATTTAAATTCATACCTTTTGCTCTTCCACCCATTTGATGAACTTGTCATATTCTTTTTTATAAGTGTCTTCTGATTTTTGCTGTATTAACCGCGATTCTACTTTATTATTTAAGGTATCAATGTTAGAACTTATTTTTAAGTAATATACAACCAGTAACAACTGTGGTGACAACAATAAATCTTATGTGATAGATTGCAAATTAATTTTTGTATTTGTCATTTCGATGACAGCTGATGACATCACTAATTCAATCATTTTACATTATTATTTCTTATTTCCATTTTTTGTAGTAATAAGAGTGATCGATTTTAAATGTAAATGCACAATGTATTAATTGCTCTAAATAAATCGGGTTTTCACTAATTGTTTTCGTTTACCCAATAGTTATTTTCCTAACAAGTGCGGAAAGTTATAATTTTCCGCACGCAATTGCAGTTGCCCGAACGACGTGAAGCGGAGTTCGGGCATGCAATTAAGTGGGGAAAAGATACTTTAGGCAAGTGTTAGGAACAATATTTTTTCTACAAGAATTAAAAAAAAATTAGCAAAAATATTTTTTTGTCATTAAACAAAAATTTTCTTAGTGCTTCTTAATAAATAAAACATTAGGCTGAAAGTAATCATAGTAACCAAGCAAGAATTAATTTTTAATCATTTTAGCATTTATAAAATCAGTGCGGAAAAGTACAACTTTCCGCACGCTTGTAGAAAAAAGTTTTTTTATGAAGTTTGTTTACATTTTATCCCGTCACTACAGGGTGATCTACTAATTTTGGTCAAAATAAATGGAAAAGATATGTATTATTTTAAATGGAACAAGCTGTATGTTTTGATTGTATTTAAAAGAGCTAAACTGCGGTACTCTTTATACAATTTATTAATAAAGATTTATTATCTTCTTTTAAGAAATGTATATTTTGATATCTTCTGCTTTCCTAACAGTAAAGATATTTGAGATTTCAAGAACCACCGCATTTTTCCTTACGGAAAACCTAACAGTAAATAAAAATTAACAAATTGACAAATAATTTATTCAGCACTAAACATCACAAACATTTAATAAAACTATTAATGTAATTAATAGTAATAAATACTGTGAAAGTTACAAAAATGCTGTATGTGCCTACTTTATTTTTTGTGTTTTTTGCTATTTTTTTTTTTGCAATTTTTGCCACTTTATTTCGAGTTTTTGCGATTTTTTTTACAATTTTTACAGTTTTTTTTTTGACATTTTGTAAGATTTTTTTTGTGATTTTTTGCAATATTTTTTTGCCATTTTTTGTGTTTTCGATTTTTCAATTTTTCCCAATGCTTCCTGTTTTTTTCTTTCAATTTTTTTTTCATGTTTTCCTTTTTTTCGCCTTTTTTTGCGGTTTTTTGCAGTTTTATGCAGTTTTTTGCGATTTTTTCGTTGTTTTGTATAATTTAATTTTTTCCGATTGTTTTTTGTTTCCTAATTATTTTCGATTTTTTGCAATTTTTGCGACTTTTTGCAGTTTTTTGACATTTTTACGATATTTTAAAATTTTTCTTATCTCTTCGTTTTTCTTCTCTAATTCTTTCAGATTTTTTGCCATTTTTTAATTATTTTTAAATGTTTTTTGAGATTTTTTTGGGTTTTTTTTTTCAGTTTTTTGCCATGTTTTGCGGGTTTTTGACATTTTTCCGATATTTTACAATTTTCTCTTGTCTTTTTGTTTTTCTTGTCTATTTTTTTTCTGATTTTTTAATAATTTTCAAATGTGATTATTTGCGATTTTCTGCCATTTTTGCAATTTTTTCCGATAATTTGCCATTTTTTGTGATTTTTTTGGTTTTTTTGCAGTTTTTTGAGATTGTTTATGAGTTTTTGCGAATTTTTGACATTTTGTGCGATTTATTAATTTGAAATGTTTCCGATAATGTCCCTAATGTTATTTTTTGTTTCTGAATAATTTTTTTGTAAAATTTTTATTTAATGCCCTTTTTCCATAAGGAAAAATGCAGTGTTTCTTGAAATTTGGGTAAAAGAAAACAATTAGTGAAAACACGATTTATTTAGAGCATTTACATTGTGCATTTACATTTAAAATCGACCACTCTTAGTTTGTAGTAATAATACCAGTATTTATGATTTTAAAGTGTACAAATAAAAAAAATGGCAGAAAGTATTCGTGGATAACTGGTCTTTAAAACACTTGACCTATTTCGAGAAAAATCGCGCGTGTTCTATTAAATGACAGCTGGCCGCCATGTTGCCAAATCCTCCTTGTCAGTCCTTGTGATTTCAAAATTTCGAAATTAAAAAAAAGTATGTCTTAAAGAAAAAAAATTTGGGAAATCCATTTTTTTTTTTAATCTTTGGTGAGAAAAATTTCGTACGGGGTCGCAAAAAACCCAAAAACGATACCCTCCTTTTATTACTTTCCGAACAACAGAGTTGTATAGAAGGAAAGTATTGCGATCATGATATTTTGACCATACCCAGATTTTAACGGATCTTTACGTTTTGAGGTCACCTGAATCCATTTATACCATTTTTAGCATGATGTATGTCTGTGTGTGTGTGTGTGTGTGTGTGTGTGTGTGTGTCTGTGTGTCTGTGTGTCTGTGTGTCTGTGTGTGTGTGTGTGTGTGAACACGAAAGCGTCTAAACGGCTGAACCGATTTAGATGAAATTTTATATACATATTTAGGGTAACAAGGAGACGACCTGTATAGATTTTGGAGTTAATCGGACAACCGGAAGTGACAGTTGCTATAAGTGATGACGTCATTACCTAACAAGATGACAATAAAGTTTTACACATATATTTTTTATACGTTATAGTTTAATTTCGACTAATTAAAATTTTCAAAAACTTTTGCCATTGTTGCCAGATTTATCAAAAAGTAATTTTTTTTCATATTTTTCTTAAAAAACCAAAATAATGCATTTTTATGAAAAATTACAGGATATGAAAGTTGTAGAACATAAAATTTTCTACACATTTTGTTTTTACCGTTTTTTTGATTTCCTCATAGTTTCGTCGCTAGAGGGCGTGAAAAATAATGTATATAGACATTTGCGACTTTTTTTAGATTTTGAGACAAAATTATGGATTTTTATGAAAATTTACAAAAAATCGAAATTGTAGAATATAAAATTTTCTACAAATTTTGTCTTTAATTTTTTTTCGAGTTCCGCATAGTTTCGCCGCTAGTTTTTATTTTAATTTTTAAGCAATTTTTATCCTTATTAAATTATTATTTTTTACTTAAATTTTAATATTAAAAATTTTAAAAAAATATGTTTAAATTTGTAATAATTAATTTTATTATTATAATTTTTTTCAAAATTTTATTACAAAAATTGTGATTTTTTTTAAAAATTGGCTAAGAAACATTTAAAATTATATTATGATTTTAAACTAAATTGAATAACTTCTACAATATTAAAGTTATTGAACTGGGATTTGCACTAATCTAAAGATAAAATAAAACTCTAAATTTAAAATGTATTTTAGTTTCTTAAAATTTAGAATTGTAATTATTATACACAAAATTAAGAAATTTTTTAAAATTTTTTGTAATTTCGTTTTATCAATAAGTATAAAATAAATGAAAAAATTAAATAGCATATCCGAAAAAGATCCAAAAGTACTATGTGTGTAAATTATTTCATAATTTTAACATAGTATTTGCAAAAGTTATAGAAAAAAATGAAAAAAGTTAAAACAATTCAATGGGTTTACCCATGAATTTTTAACAAAAAATTTTTTTTTTTTTAGTTTTTTAAACTTTCTTTATTAATACATTTTGATCCAATAAACCTAAAAAAAGGTTTGTTTCCCATTTTGAATAAAATTGAATGAGATATTAATTATTTAATGATTTTAAAATTATTCAAAAATAGGTTTGATTTGTTTTAAGGTTAAAATTAATATTAAAAATTTTAAAAAATTACCCTTAAATTTGTAGTAAAAAACTCTATAATTGTGTTTTTTTTCAAAATTTTATTCAAAAAATCTGATGTGGCCACCACATGACCTCCCGCCATGTTTGAATCAAAAATTTACACGGTGGCACAAAAAAGTATGAAAAAAATTTACTTTTTTGTAAATCTGGCAACAATGGCAAAAGTTTAGAAAATTTTAATGCGATGAAAATAAACTATAGGGTATACAAAATATATGTGTAAAACTTTATTGCCGTTTTGTATAATAATGGCGTCATCACCCATAGCAACTGCCTCTTCCGGTTGTCCGATTGACACCAAAATCTAATCAGATCTAATCTAGGGTATCATAATCCTGTATGCAAAATTTCAAATTTTTTTATTCAGTAGTTTTTGAGTTATCGTTACTACAACATCCATCCAAACACACACACACACACACTAACACACACACACAGACATCATCGCGAAAATATTAAAATCGTATTCTAGGGACCCCAAAACGTGTTTATCCATTGAAAACTCACTACCCAATTTTTAGCATGATTCCTATACCTCTCTTATCTGAAGGGCGAGAGGTAAAAATTGTAGAATTCCTCATTTTTTTTTGAAATTTAATATAAGTTTAAAAAAAAATTGAATAACTTTAAAAATATTAAAGATATTAAAATGGGATTTATACCATTCGATAGGTAATATAAAACTCTAAATTTAAAAAATAATTTAGTCTCTTCGAATTTAACATTGTAATTATTATAACCAAAATAAAACAAAAATTAAATTTTGTTGTCCTTTTGTTTTATCGAAAATGGTAAAACAAATGCAAAAAGTAACTAGTACACCCGAAAGGGATCAAAAAGTACATTATGTGTGAAATATTTCATAATTTTAAAATAATACTTGTAGAAATTATACAAAATTATAAAAAGTTAAAAAATTTTTTTAGAAAAAATTAGTTTTTTTTTAAATTTTTGTAAACTTATTTTATTAATGTATTTTGATGCAGTAAAACTAAAATAATCGATTAAACAATTACTTTACTAGGAGTGTTCGGAAAGTTGGGTGGGATTACCCCCTCATTTTTTTTATAACCTTATTTTAATTTTTTTTTCCGGTCATACTTACATATGACACTTTACTTATAGTCCAGGATGTAGGGAAATTTCATGACGTACATTTGCTACAGGATGAAAAGTATACTAAGTTGTAGGCAGAGATAAAACTAGCGTGCCTATATACTTTTACACACGAAAAAAACTTGCATAAACAAATTAGGAAGGTCCAAAGTTAGTGAAAACATGTTTTTCGCTTCTACAAGCAACAATACTGATTTTAGCGAAATAAGTATTCAATACTTTTTTTTCGGCATTAACAATACCTTTAATTTGATACATTCCGCGATTTATTTCGTCAATTAGTTTATTAAAAAATAGCGAAAAACCGTCAAAAATGTCGTTTTTTTTCAATGATAATAATTATTACAAAAAAAGTTTTTTTCATATTATTATTGCTTTAAAAGCAAGGTTTTTTGATTCTGAATCAAACAAGCCGTTGCAAGACTGAATTGGTTAATTTGTTGCTGAGATATTTGATATTGTTTGTCCCAACACAGTAAATGTTTATTGCTCTAACTTTTTTTCTACGAACATTCTATAAGGCTCATTCTCTTCATTGAGACTTATATTTTTAAGATTTTTTTGAACCAAATAAAAAAAGTAACATTTAACCCTTTCTTTATTGCTTTAAAAAGAGGGTACTTGTTTTGTTATAAACAATTAGAGCTGGTGCGTATCATTTTTTAACTTACAAATACCAAAAGCTAATTTCAAAATGAAAAATTTGAAAACAAAAAGAATAACAATTTAAAAAAAAAATCACAGTTACATTGTTTATACCTATTAAGGAATAAATTTTACGGCATTCGATAGTCAAATACTCATATTTTTGGAAGTGTATATTTAAAATTTAAAAAAATTGTTTTTAATTACTAAAAACATTGTGTAAATTCGTCGATTTTCTCGGGCGGTAGTCAAAAACTGATCTCGAGAATTTAAATCTGCGAAGTGCGGAGAAAATAGCTAAATCTCGGAACGTTTATATTGGATTTTGGTCTTTTTTTAAAATCTGGTGTAAGACGGAAAGTTATCGACAATGGCATTATTTTTTTTAATGATAATACAAAATATAAAAAAATTATTAAGTTTGAAATTTACTATTTTTTATCTCAGTAAATAAGCATTTTAATGGAAATTGACAAGAGTACAAAAAGTCCTATTTTTGGTCGAAAAATAACTGTGATTTTTTTCAAATCGATCGGAAGAAATTTTTTTCATTTTACTTTCCCGACCCACCTCCGAGTAGGGAAAAGTGAACGTGCAAAAAAATTTCGTGATGAAAATGGAAATATCCATTTTCAGGTCCCCTGAGACGATTAGGACCATTTCCAGAAGTCTGTCTGTCTATCTGCCTGTCTGTCAGTCTGTGTGTATTCTTCCACGATAGAAGCCACACGATTAATTTAATTCAGTTAAAATATGAGTTTCCTTTATCCATCGGAAGAACCCATTAGTTTTTGTACGACATCTGTCAAACGGAAGTGTTACTGTCAAAAAATGACAGAAGCAATATGTCACGGAATTTAACTTGCAATATGTCATTCGAAAGCCTTTGAAAAACTATTCAGAACAGTCAAAATGTTGTCTTCAACTGTCACCTGTCGAAAATAAAAAAATAGCAAAATTTAAAACTTTAACATTAAATATATGAAAAAGTATTCGTCTCTGGATACTCGTCGGGAAAGTTTTGGGGCAACACAACCGATTTTTTTTTGATAAAATAATATCTTTTAATTTTATATGCATTTTGAAATTGCAAGTTATCCAATATTCTCCGTTGCGATTTTTTTCACTATCCGATTAGTGCGCTTGCCTAAAATCTTTTTGTGCCCTTTTACCGCTCTTCAAACGAAAGTCGAAGATTTATTTTGTTATTGTTCATTAAGTAAAACTGCATAGAGACAAAAACTGGCCAAAAAATGAAAAAGATTTTCCCCGATCGATTTGAAAAAATTGAGTTATTTTTGGTCAAGCTGCAAGCGCACTAATTCGACAGGAAAAAAATCGCTACAGAGAATATTGGATGACCTGCAATTTCAAAATGCATATAAAATTATAAAATAGTATTTTATAAAAAAAAAATGAAAAAAATTTCTTTCGATCGATTTAAAAAAACCAGTTATTTTTCGATAAAAAATAGAACTTTTTGTACTCCTGCGAATTTCCCTTAAAATGCTTATTTACTGAGATAAAAAATTGTAAAATTCGCACTTAATAATTTTTTTATAATTCTTATGACTTTTATTGTCATTTACAAACCTAAATACTATTGTTCATAACTTTCCGTGTTACCCCAGATTAAAAAAAAGATCAAAATCCGATATAAACGTTCCGAGATTTAGCTATTTTCTCCGCACTTCGCCGATTTAAATTCTCGAGATCAGTTTTTGACTACCGCCCGAGAAAATCGACGAATTTACACAAAGTTTTTAGTAATTAAAAACAATTTTTTTTAAATTTTAAAAATACACTTCCAAAAATATGAGTACTTGACTATCGAATGACGTAAAATTTATTTCTAATAGTTATAAACAATGTAACTGTGATTTTTTTTTAAAAAAATGTTAACTCGGTCCCTATTGGTCGTGGGGCATTCTTTTTGTTTTCAAATTTTTCATTTTGAAATTAGCTTTTGGTATTTGTAAGTTAAAAAATGATACGCACCAGCTCTAATTGTTTATAACAAAACAAGTACCCTCTTTTTAAAGCAATAAAGAAAGTGTTAAATGTTACTTTTTTTATTTGGTTCAAAAAAATCTTAAAAATATAAGTCTCAATGAAGAGAATGAGCCCTTATAGAAGTTAAAATGTTCGTAGAAAAAAAAGTTAGAGCAATAAACATTTACGGTGTTGGGACAAACAATATCAAATATCTCAGCAACAAATTAACCAATTCAGTCTTGCAATGGCTTGTTTGATTCAGAAGCAAAAAAATTTGCTTTTAAAGCAATAATAATATGAAAAAAAACATTTTTTGTAATAATTATTATCATTGCAAAAAAACGACATTTTTGATGGTTTTTCGCTATTTTTTAATAAACTAATTGACGAAATGTATCAAATTAAAGGTATTGTTAATGCCGAAAAAAAAGTATTGAATACTTATTTCGCTAAAATCAGTATCGTTGCTTGTAGAAGCGAAAAACATGTATTGCACTAACTTTGGACCTTCCTAATTTGTTTATGCAAGTTTTTTTCGTGTGTAAAAGTATATAGGCATGCTAGTTTCATCTCTGCCTACAATTTAGTATACTTTTCATCCTGTAGCAAATTTACGTCGCAAAAGACCCATTTTTCTCCCTACAGACTGGACCTTTCAACAAAACGAAACATAAAACAGCATCAAAATTATACATAAGGACAAACCATTTTAATATATAAATAAATGGATTTTTATTGTAGTGTCGCACCCAACATGAAGAATTTACTCATCGAGATGGTGTATGGAATCTACAGCACGAAGGTAGTAAAGAACGAACAGCTCAATGTTTCTTAAGAGTGGACGATGAATCGATGAGTCGTTTCCATAATAGAGTTAGACAAATCCTTATGGCTTCCGGTTCCACTACATTTACGAAAATTGTGAATAAATGGAATACTGCTTTAATAGGTCTTATGACCTATTTCAGAGAAGCAGTAGTCAATACGCAAGAACTTCTAGATTTGCTAGTAAAATGCGAAAATAAAATCCAAACTCGTATCAAAATCGGTTTAAACTCTAAAATGCCTAGCAGATTCCCTCCCGTGGTATTCTATACACCGAAAGAATTGGGCGGATTGGGTATGTTATCTATGGGTCACGTTTTAATTCCTCAATCTGAT
Organism: Neocrepidodera transversa; assembly: GCA_963243735.1. Classification (NCBI taxonomy): domain Eukaryota; kingdom Metazoa; phylum Arthropoda; class Insecta; order Coleoptera; family Chrysomelidae; genus Neocrepidodera; species Neocrepidodera transversa. The sequence goes on from OY725350.1 coordinate 26,219,667, forward strand.
CTAAGGTGGTCTAAACAAACGGACGTCGGTATCACTCATTTTCGATCCGGTATAAGTCACGACGAGGATCAATTGATTCCGAATTTGTATCGGTACATTCAACCGTGGGAATCTGAATTTATTGATTCGCAAAGAGTTTGGGCTGAATATGCGCTTAAAAGACAGGAAGCTAATGCGCAAAATAGACGACTGACGTTGGAGGATTTGGAAGATTCTTGGGATAGGGGAATACCGAGGATAAATACGCTCTTCCAGAAAGATAGACATACTTTAGCATATGATAAAGGGTGGAGAATTAGGACAGAGTTTAAACAGTATCAAGTACGTTAAAAAATGTGTTAAGTTTGTAAAAAATTGATTGATTTATTTTTAGGTTTTAAAACAAAATCCGTTTTGGTGGACGCATCAAAGACACGACGGTAAATTATGGAATCTTAATAACTATAGAACAGATATGATACAAGCACTTGGCGGGGTTGAGGGTATACTTGAACATACTTTGTTCAAAGGTACTTATTTTCCAACTTGGGAAGGACTTTTCTGGTAATTTGTTTTATCATTATTTCTTTATAAAAATAAACTAGCTTTTATACGGAGTTTCTTTAGTACCTGAACGATATACCTTTGTTTTTTCCTGTTTTTAACTATTTTTTTTCCATTTTTACACTATTTTCTCAAATTTTTCTCTAATTTCCCTATCTTTTTCCAATTTTTCCCAAATTTCCTTATTCGTATTTTCCTTATTTTCCCCTACTTTCTCTATTTTTCGTTATGTTTTTCCCTATTGTTTGTATTTTTTCTGTTTCCCATTATTTTTTCCTGTTTTTTTATTATTCCTTATTTTCACTATTTGTACTTATTTTTCCCTATTATGCCCTATTTTTTCCAATTTTTCCCTATTTTTTTTCAATAATTTTCTCTAATTTTTAACATTTTTCACTATTGCCCTATTTTTTTCCTATTTTCTTCAATTTGTTTCGTTATTTTTCCTCATTTTTTCTATTTTCCCTAATTTTCTCCAATTTCCCAATCATTTTCAAATTTTTCAATATTTTTCGCAAATTTCCTTATTTTTACGTTTCCCCTATTTTTCCCTATTGTTTGTGTTTTTTCTGTTTCCTATTATTTTTTCCTGTTTGTTTATTGTTCCTTATTTTCACTATTTTTCTCTATTATGCCCTATTTTTCCCATTTTTTCCCTATTTTTTCAATAATTATCTCAAATTTTATTATTTTTCACTATTGCCCAATTTTTTCCTATTTTCTTCAATTTGTTTCGTTATTTTTCCTTATTTTTTCTATTTTCCCCAATTTTCTCTAATTGTCCAATATTTTTAAAATTTTTCAATATTTTTCGCAAATTTCCTTATTTTTTCGTAATTCCCCTATTTTTCGTTATGTTTCCCTATTGTTTGTAGTTTTTCTGTTTCCTATTATTTTTTCCTGTTTCTTTATTGTTCCTTATTTTCACTATTTTTCCCTATTATGCCCTATTTTTCCCATTTTCCCTACTTTTTCAATAATTTTCTCAAATTTTATTATTTTTCTCCATTGCCCCATTTTTGTCAATTTGTTTCGTTATTTTTCCTCATTTTTTCTATTCTTCCCAATTTTCTTTAATTTCCCAATATTTTTCAAATTTTTGACTATTTTTCGCAAATTTCCTTATTTTTTCGTAATTCCCCTATTTTTCGTTGTTTCCCTATTGTTTGTATTTTTTCTGTTTCCTATTATTTTTTCCTGTTTCTTTATTGTTCCTTATTTTCACCATTTTTCCCTATTATGCCCAATTTTTCCTTATTTTTTTCAATAATTTTCTCAAATTTTATTATTTTTCACAATTGCCCAATTTTTTTCCTATTTTTTTCAATTTGTTTCGTTATTTTTCCTTATTTTTTCTTTTTTCCCCAATTTTCTCTAATTTCCCATTCTTTTTCAAATTTATCCCCATTTTTCGTAAATTTCCTAATTTTTTCATATTTCTCCTATTTTTCGTTGTTTCTCTATTGTTTGTATTTTTTCTGTTTCCTATTATTTTTTCCTGTTTCTTTATTGTTCCTTATTTTCACCATTTTTCCCTATTATGCCCAATTTTTCCTTATTTTTTTCAATAATTTTCTCAAATTTTATTATTTTTCACAATTGCCCAATTTTTTTCCTATTTTTTTCAATTTGTTTCGTTATTTTTCCTTATTTTTTCTTTTTTCCCCAATTTTCTCTAATTTCCCATTCTTTTTCAAATTTATCCCCATTTTTCGTAAATTTCCTAATTTTTTCATATTTCTCCTATTTTTCGTTGTTTCTCTATTGTTTGTATTTTTTCTGTTTCCTATTATTTTTTCCTGTTTCTTTGTTGTTCCTCATTTTCACTATTTGTACTTATTTTTTCAATTTTTCCCTATTTTTTTCAATAATTTTCTCAAATTTTTCAATTCGAAATTGCCCTATTTTTCCTTATTTTTTTCTATTTTTCCCAATTTTTCACTGTTTTCCTATTTTTCTTCTCTGTTTTTTCCTAGTTTCTCTTTTTTTCTATTTTTTTCAAATTTTCCAATTTCTTTCTATTTTGCCAGTTTTCCATTATTTTTTCCATTTTTCTACGATTTTCTTATTTGTACTTTTTGCCCTATTTTCCTCATTTTTTTTTAATAAGAAAACTGTTTATTTATTATAAATGTTTCTCAATTTTAGGGAAAAAGCATCCGGCTTTGAAGAATCCATGAAATACAAAAAATTAACGAACGCCCAAAGATCTGGTTTGAATCAAATTCCCAATCGTCGATTCACTTTATGGTGGTCACCAACGATCAACAGGGCAAACGTATATGTTGGTTTCCAAGTACAACTGGATTTAACTGGTATTTTCATGCACGGTAAAATTCCCACCCTGAAGATTTCGTTAATTCAAATTTTCAGAGCTCACTTGTGGCAAAAGGTCCATGAGTCTATTGTCATGGATTTGTGTCAGGTAAGAATAATATTTAGAAATGATATTTGAGATTGACTTATTCATATTTTATGAGGGTTTATGAGGGGTTTTACTGTTTTATAGGCAACTGTTGTAAATCTTTTAAAGAAATGGTAACTCTTTTAAAATTTTAAATATGGACAAATAAAATAGTGAAAAATTGAGAAATTTTGGAAAACTAGTGAAAAATGGGGAAAAAAAAACGAAGAATACAAAAAAATAGAGAAAATATGGAAAGGGACAAGTGGGAAAATATAGAAAAAACAGAGAAATTTGGAAAAAATAGTGAAAAACAAAGAAAAATAGTAAAAACCAGGTCAGTTAGAGAAATTTTTGAAAAATATGAAAAAAAAACATTGAAAAATTAGAAAAATAGGGAAATTTTAGAAAAATATAAAAAAAATTAGAGAAATAGGGAAAACTAGGAGCAAACAGGTCAAATTTTGAGCAAAATAGGACAAAATAAGGAAAAATAGTGAGAAATAGTGAAAAAGAGGAAAAGTAGGAAAATTTCCGACTAATAGTGAAAAATGGGAAAAACGTGAAATATATGGAAAAAATAGAGAAAAATAGGGAAAATAAGTACAAATGGGAAAATATAAAAAAAAAGTTAAGAAAAAGAAAAGACCAAGGGAAATCAAGGAAAAATAGAAATATATATATAGGAAAAATAGAAAAAAATAGGACAAATGGTGAAAATAGTGAAAAATAGGGGAAAACATGGAGAAAAATAGGGAAAACCAAGAGGAAATAGGTCAAATTTTAGGAAAAATAGGGACCAATTAGAGCAAAATAGGGAAAAATAGGGCAAAATAAGGAAAAGTATGAAAATATGGGGCAAATAGTGAGAAATAGGGAAAAAAAAGGAAATAAGAAATTGGGGAAAATTAGAAAAATAAATAGTGAAACGTATGGGAAAAACGTGAAAAATAGAGAAAAATGGGCAAAATATTGATGAATAGGTACAAATAGGATAAAATAAGGGAAACCAGGAGAAAATAGAAAGAATGAAGAAAAAATAGAGAAAATAGCGGAAAAATAGGAAAATTTGCAAATAATGGTGAAAAATACAAAAAACGTGGAAAAATAAGAAAAAAATTGAAAAAGATAAAATAGAGAAATTTGAGAAAATACAGAAAAATCTGGAAAATTGGTAAATATATGGGACAATAGTGGAAAATATGGAAAAAAATTGAGTAAAATGGGGAGAAATAAGTACAAATAGGAAAAAATGGGAAAAAATAGGAAGGAATAGGAAAAATGGGGAAAAAGATAAAAAACATAAAGAAAATAGGGGAAAAATAGGAAAATTTGTGAATACTAGTGAAAAACATGGAAAGAAAATATGGAAAAAATAGAGAAAAATAGGGAAAAATTAGTAAAATAAGTACAAATAGGAAAAAATAAGAAAAATAAAGAAAACAGGAAAAACAAATGAGGGGTAATCCCACCCAACTTTCCGAACACTCCTAGTAAAGTAATTGTTTAATCGATTATTTTAGTTTTTCTGCATTAAAATACATTAATAAAATCAGTTTAAAAAAATTAAAAAAAATTTAATTCTGTCTAAAAAATTTTTTGAACTTTTTATAATTTCGTATAATTTATACAAGTATTATTTTAAAAGTATGAAATATTTCACACTTTTTGATCCCTTTCGGATGTACAAAAATTCATTGGTACCATTGAAATGTTTTAACTTTTACATTTTTTTTCTATAACTTGATTGAACAATAGGGAAAAAATAAGAGAAAATTTGGAAAAAATATTGAAAATTTGGGAAAAATAGGTGAAAATAGGCAGGAAACAGTAAGGAAAAATGAGGAAAATAGGACAAAATAGGAAAAAATAACTACAAATAAGGACAAGTAAGGAGAAATATGCAAAAATAAAGAAAATAGCCTAATGGAAAACAAAAAAAAATGGAAAGATATCGAGAAAATAGTGAAAAATTTAGGAAAAAAGAGAAAAGTAGTCAAAAATTGGGAAAAACAAAAAAAAAGAAGAAATAGGGTAAAATTGTGAAAAATAGAGAAATTTGCAAAAATAATGAGAATTAGGGAAAAATAAAGAAAAATTGGACAAAATTGGGCAATTTGTGAAAAATAATGAAAAGTGGGGAACATTGGAAAATAGGAAAAAATATCGAAAAAGTGGAGAATAAATATGGGAAAAATAGTAAAATTTGCGAAAAAGAGGGAAGAATAGGAAAAATCATTGAAAAATAGGAACAAATGGGAAGAAATTAAAAAAAGAAAGATAAAATAGTGAAATTAGAGATAAATACAGAGAAATAGGGAAATATATCTGAAAATAGTGAAACATAGGAGAAAATTAGGAAAAATAGAAAAAAGTAGATAATACTAGGGACATATATACGGATACGTAGGGAAAAACAAGAAAAAATGGAAAAAATAAGACAATTAGAGAAATATAGGGAAATATATTAAAAAATAGAGAAAAAAGAGGATAAAATATGAAAAAGCAGGAAAAAATTAGGTAAAAAAATTGGCAAAAATAGGAAAAAATAAGAATAAATGATGAAAAATATGATAAATTAAAGAAAATAGGGAAAATAGGAAAAAAATAGAAGAAACAGATAAAAATATTTAATAATAGAAAATACTATGAATAAACGGGGAAAATAGGTCCAAATAGAGATATATATAAAAATAAGGAAAAATAAAAGAAATGGGATAAAATAATAGTAAAAAAAGAACAAATAAAAAGAAGTAAAAAAATGGGAAAATAAGAGGGTAAAATAGGGAAACATGGGAAAAACTACTGAAAAATTTTGAAAATAGAACAAAAATAGATAAAAACAGGAATTTTTTTCGTTATTTTCCATATTTTACAATTTTTTTCTTTCACTTTTTTTCTGTTTTCTCATAATTCTGATGTTTTGTTTTTTTTCTGAATTTTTCTGTTTTTTTTGTCATTAAACTAGAATTACCCAAAAAGTCTCAATTTTGCCAATTAATTATTTTTTGTTAAACATTTAATTTAGCAAATCCAGGTTTTTTATTAAAACTCCATTTTTTTAATGAAAAATTGTTCATTCAATTACCATTTAAATGGTGTACATAGCGATTCTTTTTTTTCTCAAATAAAGGAGATATACAGGGTGGGCCACGCTCAACGGGACGGAGCTTACTGGGAAAACGAAAAATGTTATGAAAAAGTTATTTGGCAGGAGTACGTAGGTTAGTGACGACTACATTTCTAAATTAGTTAGACATATACAGGGTGTTCCAAAAAAGCGTGATATATCAAAGTTATGTTTTTTTTAATGGAACACCCTGTATTTTATTTTATTTTTGAACTATATTGAACAAAATAATGTCACTTTATTAAGGGCTCCCTATACACATTCTTGATAGTTTTCGATTTAAATGACTTTTTTGCGAAATTAATATGGTTTAAATACATTCATTACACTTTGTCGCATAAAAATTAACTAACGCAATTTTGTTTATTAATTGCCGATTAGGGAGGCCATCGATACGAATTATTGTAATGTAAAGTTTATTTACAGCCACATTTATTAATAAAAGAAAAACAGTAACTTTTATAGGTATTTTACATAAACTTTGAAAAGAAATAATTAAAAAATGACTATTGAATACAGAAGAAATAATAGTTTGTACAACAAGTGCGCTCGTGCCACAAACTTCTGCACTCGTGGGAAAAGTGCTTTGCGTACAAGTTGTACACAATATTTTTTCTACAACCACATTTATTAATAAAAGAAAAACAGTAACTTATATAGGTATTTTACTTAAACTTTGAAAATAAATAATTAAAAAATGACCATTGAATACAGAAAAATTGATTTGTTTATAATTTATAAATTAAAATAAATAATCAAATAAATAGTTTACTTACTTTTAATTTCAATTTCAAATTTGAACTCCCAGAAATTCACTATAATGTTAAACTGTCAAAAAACGTTGACAGGTCATAGCTGTCTGTGTTTGACATTTACGTGGGGAAAAGTGCCATAGCGCGTACTTTTCGCACGCTAAAGTAATAACTTTTCCCACGGATATCAAAGAAATTAAGAAAAGGCCTGCTGTGCGTATAAAAATTTGTGTAGAAAAGCGTGTTTTGCATAGTGGTTGTAGAAAAAAACATTTAAAATTTTTTTCAGAAAAGGCCCAAATTCTATCAAAAGCATACTCTTCTTTTAGAGATAAATCCTACTTTGTTGTTGTGCTCCTAAACGAATTAAGATAAACGAATGAAATTTTGGGAACGGTTACATTTTATTAATATTTAAATAGTTAATATGGAGCAGATTTTTGAAAAAACTAAACTCAGAGCGAAAATTATTTTTTTCTCGTAAATGTGACTTTTTAAAAAAATCTGCTTCCATACTTTTGATTAGAATTATGAACCATATTGATCCCCGAAATTTCAAAAAAGTTGCTTGGTAAATAACGCCGTTTGACTTTTATACGAAATAAAATAGGATATGGATTCCTCTTAATACAATATAATTTAAGTATGTCAATACCTATTATTTTAAAAACAAAATTTGTAATACGAACCAGAGAGATGTATAAGCTTTGAATCGAGGTTGAATTAATGGAAGTACCCATAAACCATTGTTAAATGTGGTTAAGGGTAGGTAGTTTATTACCCAATAAACACATGAACATGAACGTTTTTTTTAAGTGAAAGAATAACCCCTGACGGAACGTTAATTTTTCGGGCAAATAGAGAGATTTTAAGCCCTTTAAAAAATCTCCTTATTTTGGCGTTGTTGTGGTTATTTTTGCTAACCACAACCATAAGCACGGCAATGAAATTAAGACATTTTAAACCCCAACTTTAAACTTCACAAAATGACAGGTGATAGTTATTTTCTTTTGGTTTTTCTAACCTCAGAAATTCTGGTGTTTTGTTGGTTATTAAAATTGAAAGAATATATACATTTAAGGTAAAGAGTGAAAACGAGTACATCAGTGTGTAAAATTAAATTTATTAAAATTAGGCTAAGCGCTTTCGGCATATTATGCCATCATCAGAACCTTCGACGAAGGCTCAGTTACTTATATATATATTTAATTTTGAAATGGAGAATGTTTTGGAAAATGTTATCAATAGAAGAGATCGAAATTCGGATTTAATAAGCAGGCTATACTTAGAGATATTTTCCATGTGCCTGAGATTGGGATAGTGGAAATCCCAGAATTTGATCTTAATGCTCTAGAGGATAAGTTTGTGAATTCATATTTCAGGTTCGAAAATCCGGAAATATTTAGATTAGCAAGGGTTCTTTGAATTCCTAATAATATTAGGGCAAGATCAGGACTCAGGACTATTCACATACCTAAAAAGTATCCACAAAGTATACACAATTAAAATATGTTTTCGCAGGCCAACGTCAAATCTGACAGAACTCTAATAGTAGTTAAGTTATGTTTTTCTCAAAAATCTAATATCACTTTTGCGCGTTGTCAGATATTCAATTTAAATTTTACAATCACGACATTGCAAAAAAATTTAACATGATATTTAAACATTGAACAATATTATTACGATACAAAGGAAAAATATAACAAATTCTCCATAGGTTAAAGAAATAGATATTTTTGTTAAATAGGTTAATGTTAAATATTTTAATCAGCACATACATCTCCTTTTTCAAAATTATCTAATATGCTCGAAAATCTGAAACGTGTGGCAACGGTGCTTTGTTACGCATAACGATAGCCATAACCACTCTCTATATTTAATTTTCCGTAATTAACGGAATCCGTTATCGTTATTAAAGTTAAAGGAATGGCAAACTTCCATTGCGCATGCTCACAATAACGATAACGGAAGAAAAGCGAATAATTAAAGGGCTTAAAATCTCTCTAATGTCGCTGACTTCAACGTTAATTTTAACCAAATTCCCAACGTGTACTTGACTATATTCAGCAACTAGATTTTAACGTTTACCATATCTTTTGTTTAGACTGCGTTTAGTAACTTAATATAAACGTATAATAAAGGTATATTTTACGTACAGTATTTAGGTGTTTTTACTTTGCCTAAACCATTTTTAAATGGTTGAATAAAACGTTTTTACTGGTTATTGGTAACGTTATATAAACGTTTATTGAAGGTTACATTTTTACCTCTTTTGTTAAGGTTTTATTTACGTTGTATAACATATTTTTGGTAACGTAAATTAAACGTTTAAAGAGGTAACATTTTCAGGTGTCAAGACAGAGAGAATAAGTTATTGTAGTCTAAAAACCCCGGTGTATCCACTGAATCGATTTTGTTTCGAACTTATTGGGAGTACCACCTGTTGCGTTCAATAGAACTTATTGCAGAATTCTGTAAGATGGCGCTGTTTAGAATTGTTGAAGTCCTCACTGAGTTTGTCACATTTTGTGTGGACAGTATAAAGGTGCAGATTCGAGCATTCGTCTGTATTCAGTACCAGATTATAAATGCACCCTGTGTGATCTGTAATTATAGTTTACTATGAGCGATGTATGCGCCATCTAAAATTTCTAATCTGAAACTTTAGTAATCTCTCAAAAATCAGTTAAAATCAGCAGTTTTGACCCAAACTTTTACAGGTATAAGTGGAAACATCATGATTTTTAGACATCCTATTGAAAACGATACACTATACACCTAAACCATTAGCATATGTTTCATCCGTATAGGAATCATCACATCAGTTTCACTTTGTCAGAATTCATAGTTTCAACAACCAACTTTGTATACCCCAACTATTTTTATGTAAATCAAAAATCACAGGTAGTAACACCATCTATCGTAGGTTGATGGGTACCACGGATACAGTCACTTAGGGCCAGTTGTACAAACAAAGCTTAAGTTTTAGTTCAGGTGAACTTGACTTAAAGCAGAACTCGACTTAAAAATCATGGCCCATTGTATAATACCCCTTTTGGCTTCGCTTAACAAAAACCTAGTTCAGATGATATTTTCTTAGGTTGGTAATGTGGACGCATGCATATAGCTGTGCTGTGACGTGTGTCATAACAAATGTGACATTTTATTTTGAATTGAGTGTTGAATTTTTCTGTTTTTATATTTTGGTTATTGTTAGGTAATTATTACAATATATTTTTTGTTTTCGTTTTTTTTTTAACAGGATATTTTCAAATATTTTAGAGTATGTCAGACAATAATAGATTGGAAAATTTTACGTCCAAAGAGCAGTGTCTTCTTTTAAATTTAGTAAAAAATATGCAAATGTAATTGAAAATAAAAAAAAAAGATTCAAATTCAAACAAAAATAAAGCAGAGGTTTGAAAAAAAAATTGTGAACAATAATTTAACTCTGAAAGAGGCGAATTATTAAGGGAAGCGCCATTACATTGAAAAAAATACGAGAACTTAAATATAACGAACAAAAAAGAAAGTGGCGGATGAAAAATATTATAACAGGGGATGGTCCGGCGAAACCAACAAAAATAACTCTTAGATTTGGAAATTTTGGGAGAAAGAGCCCGTGGCCACACTTCTGAGTTTGGAGGAGATATTTTTATAGTAAAACGTACAAGAAGTATAATAGTCTTTGTAAGAAAGTTACTAACTGGACAGGATCTAAATCTATTTTTGAACAGGAAAAAATAAAATTTCTACAAGAAGAACATGCAACCAACATAAGAAAAAAATGAAGGACAAATAGAAGCCCAATTGGAAGGAATCACAGAACAAAACCAGTTAAAAAAAGAAATTCTTGTGATTGAAAAACGCAAAGTTCTCCTTCAACTACCAATGCGAGAAAACTGATACAATCTCATATATCATAATCTTGTATCTTTCGTTACTTTTTTGTGTTTGTTTAAAAAATAAACTCTTTAATTTTTGTAAAGTAATAATGAATTCTGTGAATAGAAATAAAATGTTACAAAGTTTTATATTTTATTTAGAAAATATAAACTTTCTTAGAAACTCATCATCATTCCAATATGGAAAATGATTTTTAGTTTGAGGGCGTCGCCAACATCAAAAATCTGAATAAAGTCTTCATCATCGGTAAAATTTTCCATATTAATAAAAACTTTGATGTTTACATACTAATGAACTCTACTTAAACCATCAAATTTGGTCGCTTAGCTGAACTAGGTATGTACAATATAAATTCATATTTTAATTTAGGCTCAAGACTGAACCGCACTTAAGAGGGGCGTCGAAACGGGCTGTCACGATTTCAGTTGGCAATACTGAAATTGACGAGAAAAATTGACGATTTTGTAGAATACAAATCTCGAGAACAAAAGTTTTGTTTGTAGAAATATTTATACCTATAATAACTTACACATTGGAATAGGACATCTTCTTTTTTGAACTAAATCTAAGCAGTAATAAAGAAGATATCATTCATTTAGTGAAGGTGTGTTTTTGACAATTTGTGATCACCAATTTTAACGTGAAAAGGAGATGTCCTAAATGAGGCATCCAGTATTAATTTCTGAAAATATTAAATCTCAAAAATTATATTTCTCGAGATTTGTATTCTAGAAAAAAAACTTATGTAACTTGCGGTACACAAGTTCAGGCATTTTCTGCGTGAAAAGTGGCGCTTTTTGGTTAGCATTTTTAACAATTTATACAACCAAGGTTACAAATGAAATTTATTAACTAAAACCAGTTCTTCAGTTTCAAGCATTTTTATTAAGTTGAATCGTGCGAATTAAAACAAACGTGATCAAAATACGTTTTGACAAGTGGGACTTTGGTGATTGTTACAATAATCTTATGAAAATGTGCAGTTCAAATAATAATAATACATATTGTGATGTGTATTGTGTAGTGTATAAAAAAGCGAATCGACTCTTACTAATAAACTACAGAAGAGGTGTTTCTTACTACCTTACTAGAAAAATCTTAACTTTTAAACAATATGTATTGGCGATCTTATATAAACATTTGGCATAATTTCCTTGAATTTTTCATCATATACTTATTACATTAAATATGTCACCAAGGCGAAAGAGAACAACGAACCTTTATATGCCCGTATCAGATGCATTAAAAATTAGTGTTAGTAGTTTTAAGCGAATAAAACAAGAAAGTACTACGGTAACAGAAATTGTAATGAATGGCCAGTCGCACAATGTACTCAAAAGAAAGACTGATAATATAAGTGATTTTAAATTCGGGTATAACTCGCAACAGTACTGAGCAGCCCTGTCACTGGTATTTCACTTCTGCCTACTTATTTTGTATCAATATGTGAACGTAAAACTCAAAAACGACGAAAAAGACTGTAATAAAGGTAATTAGAGATACAAATCTTATATTAATTGTTAAAATAAATATTTTGTATGTACTGAAAAGAAATAAAAGATTTGGTTTAAAGTAAATTATTAAATTTATTTTTTTACAAATACTAATTTTACAATCATGCTACCCAGGTAGCAGAGTGACGTGTTAAAGACGTTGAAAATTGGTCATTATTTACGTATATGAATGACGTGGAAAGCACGTGATATACAGGGTCATAAGTCACAGACCAATGACGTCTTTTTTTACGTAAAAATTACGTTTTTTTTTGACGTATTTAAAACATATAATTAAACATCCATTTTAGATTAAAAAATTGTATTTTTTTACTGTAAAAAACAAAATATCCTCGGAATTCATAAAAGAAATAATTACACAAATTATATTCAAATACAGGATGTCCAACAGTAGTTGACGATTTTTAAACTAAAATAACTTCGAATAAGATACGATAAAAGAGCAGTTTTGTCTGAATGCATTTTTTCCCGTTCCCACTATATTTTTCATTAAACACATGCACACGGAGTATCCCATGTAAAAATAAAAATTCGCAATGATTTCCGCTCTGTTTAACTGGAAGGACAAGTTACTTAAATTCATTTTTAGATTATAAAAGACGATTAGGTAGTCAAAACGGCACTCTTTCGAAGGTATTTCAGTTCAAAAATCTTCACAATATTGCAAGACACCTGTATAATTTATTAAACTAAAAATATAATAACATGTTGAGTTTTACTGAGAAGCTACAGGGGGGTAGCCACTAAGAATGAACCACCACTAGTCCTCCTCCATCTTCTTCGCCAAAGTCTATCACTTTTTACATTATTATTAGTCCTGTTAAGAGATCGTGTTACGGGCTAAAATTTTTAGGCATTAAAATCTTGGGCCAAATTTTAAGTCTCCTAATAGAGTAATGTATTCCCAATTTATTTATAAAAAGGATACTACAAACCTTGTTTTAATAATAATCTCACTATTGTTTACTTAATTCTTCTTTTAATTAATTTTTCTACTTAAAGATGCCAACCCACTAACCAGATTTGGTACATATTGACTTAAAAAGGTTAAAGGCCTTTCTTGAATGTGACATTTGATGGATTGAATTCCTTCCTTACTTTTCTCTTCCTTTTTTGGTGATAAGATGATTGTATCATGTGCTAATAAAATCAACCGGTAACAGATTTAAATGCCTAAAAAAGAAATAAATGGTTAAAGTGTTTCTTAAATTGTATGGTAGAATACTGCATATCTTTTAAGGTGGATATATGAAACACTAACCTGTAGGAAATCACTCGTAAGGTCATCCAACGTCCTGGGTAAGTTTTTGTCTAACTTATGCTCGCTTTCTGTAACTGTTCTCTCCAACGTTGTATATATGTATATATTTTCTCTTCTAGACCCTCTTTTGTTACCCTTACATCAAGAAGGGGGCACAACAAGAACTTAATGATTTGAGCGTTCCCAATAAGTGCTACCATCTTGCTGTCTCATCGGTTTTATGTTTGCTCGTTCTATGCTACCACTGCTTTTTGGCTAACTTAAGACAGGATATAATCCATTCAAAGCCGCCTTCCTTCCATTTTTGATCCGGTAAACTATTGATCAGTGATACGGGCGTAGAGGACATCATACTAGTTCTAGAGTCTACTAACTAACAAGTAAGATCTTTCCATTTACTGAACTGTCTTCAAGTACTGAAAATAAAAGAAGCTAAATTATATGAATGACATTAGTCTTAGGGCTTACCTGGTTTTTAACTTTAAATTGTCGATAGTGTTTAGTATATTTGATAAACAGCTCATATTCATTATAGATCGTAACTTGGTATCAAATAAATCATTGTAAATCAAGAGCACGAGACTCCTATTGAACCTAAAAAGTAGGGTTAGAATTCTGAAAACGATTTATAACTTAATTAATTTGTATATTATATTAAACAGTAATAATAGATTTACCTGTGAACGATTAGTACTAATTGGCCAAGCATATTTGTAATAAATATTTCACTCGCACACGTGCACCCCATTTTAAAATATTTCATCATATAAATTTGACAGAACAATATTTTCTGACCTGTGTTTACTATTCCAGCAGCCGTGGATAAAAAGTACTGTTTTATTTTTTTTTTGTTCATCATATTTACTTTTTTTTACAACAAAACACGACAAAATGGCTTCTATTGCGGCGAAGCTTCGATACAAGCCAAGCAAAGGTGGACGCAGTGTTGCCAACGTCAAACGTCTAGTCTAAAATTATTGGAATATGACCATAAAATTATAAGATTCCAGGATAAACTATCAGAAAAAAATTGATATATTGATTTATTTGAAATTTTTATCTCAATCTAGATTAGCTACATTATAGGTTATCATTATCGATTTATCAGTTCGTAAGCAAGATTAAGAAAAATTAAGTTAGATTTCGATAATTATCAGGCCACTGGCAACACTGGGCCACTGATGTTTGCACCGCAAAAACCGTGATTTCTAATAAATTTCATTAGGAATTTATAAAGTCCTGTTTTCGTTATTGTCTATGTAATAATAATTGTTGGTTACATTTTAGTTTATTTTCTAATATATTATTCAATACATGGTTAAGGCTACGATTTCGCACGAAATCTTTCCGAGTAAAAATAACTTTTTTGTTTTAATTTTATTGGTAATGTTGGTGTGCACTGACTAGGTATAAACAAATTTCTAAAAAATATGATTTTATATATTTATTCGAAAACTAATACCAAAATTCGACGAATATATTACGTTTTTTTATGACGTCTTAAAAACGTCCACCTAACAACGTTTTTTTCACGTCATGTTTTGGCCCAAATTACGTCAGTCGACGAGAATACACCAATTTTCAACGTCTTTAACACGTCACTCTGCTACCTGGGTAATGTTAAGAAAAATATATACAATAAAATAGTAACAATATTTCAAAATATGAACAAGAAAGTGATTAAGGGAATTTATGATCCAATACTAAAAATGGTATAAATGGATTTAGGTGACCTCAAAACGTAAAGATCTGTTAAAATCTGGGTATGGCAAAAAATCATGATTGCAATACTTTCCTTCGATAAAACTTTGTTGGGTTCGGCAATTAATAAAAGTTCCAATTAGAAATTAAATGAAATAAAATTGAAAAGGACTTTATATTATTTGTTAGTCTCAAAAACCTGTTAATTTTTTTTATTGTTAATTGTATACATTAATGGAAATTTGTTACAAATATTATTTATTGACATAATAAAAAACAGTTAAGTTGAAATAAATAAACAGTTAAAATAATACTTAATTTTTAGGTCACACATGTCCGGTTTCTCCAGTGGAACTTAATATAAATATTATGAAATATCGACTTAAAAGTACTATGAGCTTAAATCAAAATTCTGTTGCACCACGTTAAAAATTGTAAATATTAGCCAAGATCAAAATTAAGTTCGATAAACTTGGCAACGCTGGCACCATTTAATCGTAAGCTCAAAATTTCTTTTTGTAACATTTTCCACCCTGACTAGTTTTCGGTGGTAATTTGAATAAATGTATTTGATTGGATGCTAAAAGATAGTGGGATGATGTGTGTGTATTACCACTTGACATTTGTCATCCTTGTTTGCAATTTGCACATTACTCATTGTCAATCAACACAGCAAATAAAATAATATTTAATATGGAAGGTGATAAAAAAAGAGTAAATTATAAATTATACCAAACCTGGCAAAAAACCTTTTCTCACATAAAGTCTCAAAATAATTGTTGCGATTACAAATGTGACGAGGAATTTGTATCGCATTATCATCCACTACATTTACAATGTCTACAGCATCTACATCTTCAATTTCAAACATGTTGATATAAAAAAAGCGGTAAAAATGTAGCTGTGATTACTTATAGACACGAATTTTATATGAAAGATGACACACAAACGTCAAATTTTCGTCTTAAGTCGAAAAAATCGGTGACTGGAATTTAAAGTCGGCGTTAAACCATTTTCGACTTAAAATACAGTGGTGCAACATTATTTTATTCTAATATCGACTTAAGTTCAATATTGATTTTAAGTTTCACTGGAGAAACCGGACATTAATAAATTACATAAGGCATCAAACACTTTTGGATCGGGTAAACCTGTATTATCATTATCATCTTTTATAAAATCATAATCAAAATGTAGTCTTATGTTTTGTTGAATATTTCCAAGTTAGTTGTTTTTAAAAAGTAATTTTGTTTTTGACTTAAGAATTTCCTTAAGATATGTTGGTTCTTTCAAAGTTTATGGAACTTCTGCATCTTGTACATCTTCACTCGTTAAACAATAACTAAAAGACAAAATACAATAATAAAGTCCATTCATTTAGTTTACACCGATATTCAATTAAGAACTGAAATAAGCTGCAAATTACTTATTCTCGTTTATTTTTTCTTGTTCAAAATGAGACAGGCAGTGAGAGGCTTCTATTAGGTCATGTCTGAGCTCTACCTCTTAATTGAATATCGGTATAAACTAAATGAATGGACTTCACCAATTTTCATTGATTTAGTAACATTACTTACGAAGTACTTGGTTGTTTATCATCTGAGATTAAGGATTCATTCTCCTTTTCTTAACTGATGAAGTAGGTTAGCTCCCTTTGTAGCTGCTGTCTTTGATTCAATACTTTCAGATGGCCCTGCTACCTCTGAGTTCAAATCAGAGACGAAACTGTCATCAAAATTTTTTATCTTTGCAGTTCGTTTACTAAAAAGAAACATAATTATTAAAAATAATAAATTATCATCTTTTTTCATGTCTAATTAATGTAATATTATGATATACCGTCTTTCTGGAGATTCAAAGTTGAACATTCGCTTCACACTAAAATCGAATAAAGTTTGTTTATTTTTTCTATCCATATTGATGAAATGGCAACTGTTAACTAAGCAATGTTTCAACGGTTCTCTATCTTGTCTCCTGCAAAATTAATTTTTACATTAGAATGTTTTTTTTATGTATTAATAATAGTATTTGAATACCTTATTAGGTTAATCCACGTTTTTCTCTCAGCTGTGTTTGTTGCAAATACAAAAAACTTACATGTCTTTTATTCACTTAATGTTTACATTACAATCAGGAACAAAACACATAACCATATCTACACCAGTTCGAAAATCTGAAACAAAAGTAAAATAGTCAAAACGCAAAAAATATGAAGATAAAGTCGATAAATTAATCATTCACAATTATTTCTCTAAAATACAACTGCTAATTGTTATACATAACCTCAAACTACAAATGAAAATATATCTTACCTTTCATTTATGTCTTGCTTGAGAAATATGCCGAACCCGAAAGTCGAGTCGAAACAAAAATTCACTTGGAAGAAATAAAAATAAAGCAGGTAGTCTTGAGTCTGATCAAACAAAAACAAAATAACATTTGTTTTGTGGTCGACCTTGGGTTGAAGTGGGTATCCGATCGGAAAATACGAAAATTCTCAAAATATATTTTAACTGAGAAATTAATATTTTAATACTGCTAACGCCACTTGGTACACAGAAGATTAAATAATTTTAATAATTTCGTCTTTCTGTTGGTATATATGAAACACAGTGCACCTCTTTTATTATTGCTGAAAGACAGTGATAGACTGATGAGACTGACAACTCGAGTAACACAACAGAACTTTGATTTTGCACATGGTGCTTGGAATTTTAGTGTTGTCAGTTTGGTGTACCTGTTAAGATCCCCCTCTTAAACTCGTATTGTACAACCGGACCTTATTGCCATACAATCCATCGAAGCGAATCGGCTCGGTAGAAAAAACGTGAGGAGCAAAACATTTAAACAACGTCTAATGGTATATTATTATCAAATTACTAAAATAATGTTTGTTATTCAATCAAAAGAACACTATCTCTAGTTTATTGACTAAGTTATTTATTGAGTTGAAAAAACGTCAGGTGAGCTATGAATATTTACCCAACATGAAATATACCTTAGAATCAGAAGGTTAAGATAACGATACCATTTCAACCAAAAAACCCCCATTTTTCATTGCTAACAAACGTTATTTGAAAGGTTGAAAAACGTAAGCTGCAAAACGTTATTTATACAACGTATAAAAGTACGTTAATATGAGATAGTTAAAATAACTTCCTTCATTCGACTAAAATAACACTGTTACGGGTTTTTACAATACGTCCAATACAAAATCACACATATCTACGTCTTAAAACAAACTAAAAAATATACGTCGAAATTTCAACGTATAACGTTAAAATAACTTTTAAACATTTTAAAAACGAGAATTTCCCGTACGTGTGTTTATTGGGTACAGATGATCTTTACAATTAGTCTCAAATGTCGTTTCTTCTTACTATAAATAGTGAATGTATTAATTATTTTTTAGGTGTTTGATCAAGAATTAGATGCTTTGGAAATTGAAACTGTACAAAAGGAAACTATCCATCCTAGAAAATCGTACAAAATGAACTCGTCCTGTGCTGATATTTTACTATTTTCGGCTTATAAGTGGAACGTTTCCCGACCGTCACTATTGGCTGATACAAAGTAAGTAAAATAAACTATTGGTATAGATACATTTTGAATTGAATCGAGAAAATTTTTATTCGAAATGTGTTTTAAAATTTTAGAGATACCATGGATAATACGACGACTCAAAAATACTGGATCGATGTTCAACTAAGATGGGGAGATTATGATTCACACGATGTTGAAAGATATGCTAGAGCGAAATTTTTAGATTATACTACAGACAACATGTCTATATATCCTTCTCCTACTGGAGTATTGATAGCTATTGATTTAGCATACAATCTTCATAGGTAAAAATATCTTTTTTACCAAATGATTTGTTGATATTGTATTGTATATTTTAGTGCGTATGGAAACTGGTTCCCGGGTTGCAAACCTTTAATCCAACAAGCGATGGCCAAAATAATGAAAGCAAATCCAGCTTTGTACGTATTGAGAGAACGTATCCGTAAAGCGTTGCAATTGTACTCCAGTGAGCCTACTGAACCTTATTTGTCATCTCAAAATTACGGTGAATTGTTTTCAAATCAAATTATTTGGTTCGTTGATGATACAAACGTATACAGAGTCACAATTCACAAAACATTTGAAGGAAATTTAACTACAAAACCGATCAATGGCGCTATATTTATTTTCAATCCTCGAACTGGACAGTTATTCTTAAAAATTATCCATACCTCAGTATGGGCCGGCCAAAAACGTTTAGGACAAGTAAATAGATTTTAATATTTATTTTTATTCATATTTTTCATTTATTTATTATTTTTTAGTTAGCAAAATGGAAAACCGCCGAAGAAGTAGCTGCACTTATTCGATCTCTACCGGTCGAAGAACAGCCCAAGCAAATTATTGTTACAAGAAAGGGTATGTTAGATCCTTTGGAAGTACATTTACTTGATTTTCCCAATATCGTCATTAAGGGTTCGGAATTGCAGTTACCATTCCAGGCTTGTTTGAAAATTGAGAAATTTGGCGATCTTATTTTGAAAGCGACAGAACCTCAAATGGTTTTGTTTAATCTCTACGATGACTGGTTGAAAACTATTTCTTCATACACGGTGAGTATTTTATTCAATATCTGTTTATTTATTAATTTTTTTTTTTTCAATGAAATTTTTTTTTGGACATATATAAAAACGTAGAAACAATCTAGTTTACGGCAACTCCTCAGATTTTGACAATTTATTTTTTATAGACTAATTTGGGGTCAAGGAACACGAAAATGTAAAAAAAAACTTGGCGGTCTCTTACCAAAAAAAAGTTATGAATTTTTGAAAAAATCATCAAACCACACTGTTACAATTTTTGGGGAAAAATAATGGAAAAAGGGAAAACAGAAAACAATAGGGAAAAACAGGATAAATGAACAACAAAAAAATTACGAACAATTGGGAAAAATAGGAATAAATAGGGCAACATGGGAAAAAAATAGGAAAGAAATTAGAGATAAATAGATAAAAATCTGGAAAAATAGGGAAACATATACGAGAAAATAGTGAAAATAATCAAGAAAAATGAAAAAATATAAAAAAAAATGAGGAAAATAGGGATAAATTGGGAAAAATATTGAAAAATAAGGAGAAATGGTGAAAAATAGGAAAAAACAGAAGAATATAAAGAAATAAGGAAGAAGTGCTATAATAATAATAATAACAATATATTTTATAATATATGTCGAAACATCAAAATAAACTATTATTTTTATAATATTTTATTATAAAGCATAAAATATGTGACCTTGGTCTTATTTAAAAATGTACTAGAATTAGGCATATTAATGATAAAATGTACTTTTGTACAGGGTTCGGAGGATATATATATCAAGTGATATATATCATGATTTATATCCGATATAATCGATAATTTTATTTATTAAATTAAAAATGTTTTCCACCATTTTAAACATCCGAAAATGTCTCAATACGCTCTTGTACAAAAGCATAATATCAGTAGCGATTTATTGGCTGTTGCGCCGACTTTGGGATTCCCAGCCCAGCCCACGATTTATTTTGTGTTATTGCTTTTACTTATCCTCTATCCCAAATAATCAGGGTTACCGTTTTCAGTAGATTTCCTACTAAATTAGTAGATTTTTAAGAAAAATGAAGGTGTTAATTTTTTTATCCAAAATTTTTCCTCTTCACTTTGTCACTTTTCTGAAAATACTTTTTTTTTCTAAAATTACCCATTTTTTTCTGAAAATTACCCCTTATTTCATAAGGCCTCTTCTTTCAAAATTTCCCCTCTTTTCTCTCAATTTTTGTCACTTTTTCCTGAAATTACCCCATTTTTTTCTTAAAATTACCTCTTATTTTTTTTATTTTTGTTATTTTTTCTCAAATTTCCCACCCTCCTCCAAAATTTCCTCTCTTTTCTTTCAAATTTTCGAACTTTTTTGTCTTAAATTTCCCCTCTTTTCTTTCAAATTTTGTCACTTTTTAACTTGAAATTACCCCGTTTTCCCCTTTTTTTCCAAAACTACCCATTTTTTCTCATTATTGTCAGTTTTTGTCAAATTTCCACTTTTTTACGAAAAAATCACTTTTTTTGAGTAATTATTTTCTTTCCCCCAATCTTTCCCTCTTACCTTTAAATTGGTACTGATAGAAAGAGAGAGGGAGAAAATTGGAGATAAAAAACAAAGATTATATATAAAAAAATTGGGGAAAAAGTTTGAAACTAAAAAAGTAGGGGAAAAAAGGCTGGGGCGAAAAGTGGAAAAAAAAGTAGGGGAAAAAGGTTGGGGCGAAAAGTGGAAAAAAAAAGTAGGTGAAAAATTGGTAAAAAAAGTTTCAATTCTAAAAATAATAAGTGAAAAAGTGGAAAAAAGTTTGACACAAAGAAATAAGAAATCAGTAAAAAATGTAGGAGAAAAAGTGAAAAAAAGTAGGGGAAAGGGTGGAATAATAAAGTAGGGGATAGTGGAAAACAATAGGGAACGTAGTGGAGAATAAGTTTTAAGTGGAAAGAGAAAGCTATATTTTCTTTTTTTAATACACACGTTCGATTTAGATAGTCAAGACTTCTTTTAATAAAATAAATATAAATAGTGTTATATTTACTTCTTTTTTTAATACACAGGTTAGATTTAGATAGTCAAAGACTTCTTGTAACATGTTACTTTTTCTAAATTTATATTGGTACGCCATTGAGTTCTTTTTAAATGAATTCCTTATTTGGATTATTCCTAGTAATTAGGCCGCCAATATCACACCTAAGGTAAAACCAAAAGAGAGAGTGATAGAGTGTTAATTTCTTGAGTGAAAGAATAAGAGACAACACTAATTGCCTTTTGTACGTGAACAATGATTTTTGCGCAGGCCTTAAGATGGTGATATTTGGTTAAGCCGGTGAACCAGGCACGTTTTCGCTTTACGTGAAATTTTTTTTTGATTTTGTCTCCCTTTGTGATTTGTGTGGGATATAACCCTTTCGTTAAGGTGAGTCTGTTATTTGTTAAATATATCTCTCCCAACCGCGAATCTTAAGATATTTGTATCTTATAGTTTTTTTTTCTTTTTTTGTAGGGTTTATAGTTCAGTTTTGAATTTGGCTTTAATTACTATTATCGTCTAGTTGTTATTATCTTAGACGACATTATTTATCTAGCCGTATGCTTAGGATAGGGGATGAACCTTCTCGGTGTGGTTTGAATATTTTCGATATCCACAGTACGTCAATTTTGTTTGATGTCCAGTTAGGTTTGAGAGTATTTAACACCTACACTGCTCAACCGATCGACTAAATACGCAACCGAATATCTGGATGGATTCATGTTCGAGCTTTCTGACCAAAATTGAGAGTTTCTGTATGCAAGTAAATTGGAAATTTACTTGGCACTTCGGATATCAGGCCAGAAAATAATCATTTACTTACTAACCTCTTATTTTTTTCATAACTGCGTTAACTATTTCGATTTAATTTGTTTGTTCGATAAGTGACAAATTTTTATTCACATTTCTACGCCCAACTTATAACAACTGTAATTATTTTTTTTATGTTTAATTAATTTAGAAATTGTTTATAAAACACAACCTAAAAAGCGTTGTAATAAGAAAAACTCGTCATCATCTCAATTGCAAATTTGTTTACTACTAAACAATAGTCATAAATGTGAACTATAGTACTATAGTATTTTATTTTTTTTGTGTTCGAAGTAATTTTTTTTTATGAAACATTCAAAATGACAAACTAGTTACGTCGGGCTGGTATATCACTTATATTTATTTTTTTATTTATTTCTGGGATTGTTTACTAACACATACTAAATAAAATATTTGTGAATTTTATTGTTCGAACTTACGCAAATCGCAAAAATTTTTACTTTCTGCAACTTAGTTAAATTTATGCACTTAGCGATCTCATTTCAAAGTTGCATGGCGCCCACTGTGTTATGATGTATTCCTTATGCACTTCCTATATTGCTCTCTGATGAAAAGCTGCCATCGCCACATGTAACTTAACCTCGGTCAAGTACAAACAAATTTTCATTGTATTGCATAGGAAAAAGTTAATACGTTACATTCTTTTAATAAAATAATCCTTTCTGCATTTCCCCTTTGTGTTGATTGTTGTGTTAAGTTAGTTCTGATTTTTATTCAATATTATGCGAAAACCAACGCATTCTGTTTGGCAGTATTTTGACTATATTTTAACACACCAAAAAAATATGCCCAGTGATATTTATTTTTACTTATCTTTGTTTTTACCTCTCGCCCTTCAGATAAGAGAGGTATAGGAATCATGCTAAAAATTGGGTAGTGAGTTTTCAATAGATAAACACGTTTTGGGGTCCCTAGAATACGATTTTAATATTTTCGCGATGATGTCTGTGTGTGTGTGTGTTAGTGTGTTAGTGTGTGTGTGTGTGTTTTAATGGATGTTGTAGTAACGATAACTCAAAAACTACTGAATAAAAAAATTTGAAATTTTGCATACAGGATTCTGATACCCTAGATTAGATCTGATTAGATTTTGGTGCCAATCGCACAACCGGAAGTGGCAGTTGCTATGGGTAATGACTCCATTATTATACAAAACGGCAATAAAGTTTTACACATATATTTTGTATACCATATAGTTTATTTTCATCTCATTAAAATTTTCGAAACTTTTGCCATTGTTGCCAGATTTACAAAAAAATAATTTTTTTTCATACTTTTTTGTGTCAACCTGTAAATTTTTGATTCAAAAATGGCGAGAGGTCATGTGCTGGCCACATCAGATTTTTTATTTTTAATTTGAGTTAGAATAAACGGTTTTGTTGTTTAGAATATAGGTTTTTGTTAATGTGTTTGTGGTAAAATTTAGTTTGTGCAAGAAACAATACTTTTTTAATTAAATAATTAAATAAAAAAAAATGATCTATATCGGATATATATCCGATATATAACATGTGATATGATATTAATATAAATATCATGATATTTTCGAACCCTGCTTTTGTCCTTTGCTGTCGAAAATGTACTAGAAAATAGTACAAATGTACTAAAACGGCAACACTGATTTTACTAATATAGAAACCACAGAATATACATTATTACAGTGCAGGAACCTAAATATAGTGGAAACGTGAATGGGTGACCTTGAACTTAATTATTAAGTTGACACCTAAATATAAAACAATGTATAAAATGGTGACTAAATGGAGTTGAAACACCCATAATGCAAAGAAAAAGTTTTAAATATCACGAACCGATTAAACAGTTGCCAAAAAGTTGCTGAATGTGCCTCATTTTCGAAATTTATGAGAGATCCGTGAATGCTGCTACATTTTTATTTATTAATATGCCAGTACGAATTCTGACACAGAAACCCAAATTAACTTTTATCAAAAATTTTCGCTCTCCCTTCAATATAAAACTTTGTCAAACCTTTTGAACAGCGTTCCATTTGGGCCAGGGCCAATTTCTGTATGATTTTACTTTTATCGAATATTCAGCCAGTTGATCCTATAATCTCTGTGCAATGGGCAAAATATTCTTTGTTTTTAATATCCTTTACTTATTCAAAAAATACCTCCTTTTCCCGACCAACTGGCACTGATCAAAGAGTAATATCGCGTTCTCATCAGCTTAATATCAATATTTCTAATTTTTAGCCCTCGTTTCTTTCTTAATTTTCTCACTTTTTAACTATTTTTTTTCCTCTTTTCAATCAAAAATTACCTCCACTTCTAATTATTCATTTTTTGTTACACTTCGGTACTGGAAATCTGTTATGGAAAAAAAGAACATCCTGATTTTGAGCCCTTAGTCGATGCAAATGGTTATTTTTGTTTTACGGAAATGTTCTGCTGCCAAATTGGTCACTTTGAATTACTGGAGATTTGATATTGAGATGGACATTATTCTATTTAATCAGATGAGTCTTGATGTAACATTCGAAGTTTGTGAAAATGCGCTGTTGCCAAGTTATAGACGATGGTTATTATCCAGAGAAAATTAATATAAATCTGCATCTTAATCAATGGCCAAATTGATCACTTAGGATTACTGGAAATCTAATAAAAAGATGGTCGATAAAACGCGAGCGAAGCGAGCGCGTCCGGCCGACATTTCGCAAATCCGCGCGCGCGGATTTGCGAAATGTCGGATTCCCAGTACGGCCAACTTTTTGGTAACCGGTTTGATTTGTACAGTTAGTCTATTTATGGGTAACCTAAACTTCATTTAATTATAGTAATAAACTGATCAGTAGTAGAAGGTGTGTTTGCTATTTGTATTGAGGTAAAAAATATGATGATAATTATTTAAAGTTCAGTTTTTCCAGTCGTGGGTGTATTAGGGATGGAACATGCCGGAACGGCGTTTCGACACCTTTTTTAATCCGGTACAGAATAGATATTTTTTTGGGCGCGACTTGTAGTAGAATTTAACCGGCACAAAGCGTCACATAAAAAAAGCGTTATGCCTCCTCTAAGCGACTCCCTCTCTTTCTGTTACAATATAGTTTTTGTCTCATTTATTTTTTTTTATATTTATAAATTATTTGATCGAGAGAGAAAGTTTTTTTATATTTTCTCGGTTTTTGTCATATTTCTGTTTTTTTGTGTTTATTCGAATTTTTCTAAATTTTCCTATTCTTTTACTTTTTTTTCTTTTGTATTCTCATTTTTCTTATTGCTCTGAGTTTTTGTGATTATTTGCGTTTTTTCTGCCATTTTCTTCGAATTTAATTAATTCATTCGATTTTTTCAATTTTTTTTCGTTAAAATTTTTTCTGCTTTTTTCGTTGTTTTTTTTGTGTTTTTTTTTCGTTGTTTTGCGTGTTTTTTTTCGTTTTTTTGCGTGTTTTTTGCGATTTTTGGAGCGTTTGGTCTTTCCGTATTTTACAATTTTATTTTTCATTTTTTCTAATATTCTTAGTTAAATTTATTTTCTGTTTTTCTTATTACCCTGATTTTTTTTTTTTTTTTTTCGTCTATGTTTCACATTTTCTGATTTTTTTTCGTTTTTTTCTTGTTCCTTTAATTTTTGCCATTATTTGCGATTTTCTTTTTTTTCGTTTTTCTCCTTTTTATGATTTTTTGTTTTTTCTTTTTTGGGTTTTTTTTTCAAATTTTTTTAATTTTTCCACATTTTTTGCCATTGTTCTGTTTTTTTTCTTTTGTTTTCTCATTTTTTCTTATTCCTCTGTTTATTTGATATTTTTTTGCCGTATTCCTTGAATTTTGTTGCAAATTTTTTTTAATTCATTCGATTTTTTTAATTTTTTTATCGTTACAATTTTTCTGTTTTTTTGGTTGTTCTTCTTTTTCCGTTTTTTTTTACGTCGTTTTTTTGCCATTTTACAATTTTATTTTTCATTTTGCCAATATTTTTGTTTAAATTTGTTTTCTGTTTTTCTTATTACTCCGATTTTTTCTGATTTTTTGGGTTTTTAAATTTTTTTCTAGTCTTTCAAACTTTTTGTTGGTGTTTTTTTTTAAAATTTCGTGTTCCTTGTCCCCAAATTAGTCTTTAAAAAAAAATTGTCAAAATCTGAAGAGTTGCCGTAAACTAGATTTTTACGTAAAGGGATTCTATAATAAAAGCGAAAAATTGTAGCGTTTAGAAAAAAATATGCAGATGAATTTAATATAATAAATTGAAGCCGGGATTGATCTATCCCAAAAATTGAAATCTAATTTAGTATTTTTACCATTTTCAAGATAATGGAAGTTTCTTTTTTATCCAAAACAAGAATCACAAACCTTTTTAAAAATTTTCAGTCAAAACTTATTACATTATTATTCTTCATATTCAATATTTAAATATTTGTTTCCTTCATATTTTTTTAATGATGATTTAACGATTACCCGTTTTAAAATTATTTTCCTCTTCTATATTAGTTTCTTGAATTGTATATTTTTTAGGCTTTCTCCAGGTTGATTCTAATTCTGAGAGCTTTACACGTTAATACCGAGCGAACGAAAGTGATTTTGAAACCGGACAAAACTACCATAACGGAACCGCATCACATTTGGCCAACATTGTCCGATGATGAATGGATCAAGGTTGAAGTGCAACTAAAAGATTTGATTCTGGCTGATTACGGAAAGAAAAATAAGTAAGTAAAACGTTAATTATCTAAAACAGATTGAAATTGTATGAAAATAACTTGTTTTAAGAAAACGTTATACAGGGTGTTTCAGAATAAAGTACCGTAAATTAGGGACTATATAGATCTTGACGAATTATTAAGAAAATTCAAATAACATTTTTCTGTAAACCCCCTCGTTTCCATTCTACAGGGTGATAAAGTGAAAGTGAAAAATACATATTTTTTTAAATATCTTTGCTTAGAGTAGGAACATTAACTTGAAACTAGGTACATATTAGATGTTCAATAATACGAATTAGTACCACTTTATTTCGACAAATTAGGATAATCCATTGGCGTAGAAACAGGAAGGTTATCAAATCATTTTGAGCTTAACTTTTTGCACACCCTGTATTTAGTGTATTTCCTAATAGTTAAAGCTCATAGTTATTCCTCATACAGTTTTCCACAGAAAAGGTACTCCTAGTTCATCTCTGTAGAGCTTTCCATTTTTGAGATATTTCAAATTTAATGCTACTAACACAATGCGATTTATTTAATAAATTAACTTCAAAAATAAAAAGTTTTATTTTACAAAATATTTAGCTTTTAAAGTACTGTACACATTGGACTGAATACTTGGCTACATTTCATTTGAGTCAGTTATCAGTTTCTATTTTGTAAAATAAAACTTTATTTTTGGAGTTAATTTATTAAATAAATCGCGTTGTATTATAGCATTAAATTTGAAATATCTCAAAAATTGGAAAGCTCTACAGAGATGAACTAGGAGTACCTTTTCTGTGGAAAACTGTATAAGGAATAACTATGAGCTTTAACTTTTAGGAAATACAGGGTGTGCAAAAAGTTAAGCTCAAAATGATTTGATCACCCTCCTGTTTCTACGCCAATGGATTATCCTAATTTGTCGAAATAAAGTGGTACTAATTCGTATTATTGAACATCTAATATGTACCCAGTTTCAAGTTAATGTTTCTACTCTAAGCAAAGATATTTAAAAAAACATGTATTTTTCACTTTCATTTTATCACCCTGTAGAATGGAAACGGGGGGGTTTACAGAAAAATGTTATTGGAATTTTCTTAATAATTCGTCAAGATCTATATAGTCCCTAATTTACGGTACTTTATTCTGAAACACCCTGTATTGAAAATACAACTAGAGCTGTTAAAAAAATTTTGTGTGGTCTTTAGAAACGTAGTTCCTTATGTTATTTTTTCCCAATTTTTTTCTTTTATTCCCTATTTTTCCTATATTTCCCCATTTTCTCTATTTTTCCACTATATTTCTCTATTTTTGTCTATTTCCTCCATTTCTCCTATTTTTGTTTATTTTTCCCTATTTTCTTTATTTTTTCAATTTTTTGTGTGATTTTTTCTTATTTTTCATTATTTTTTCCTAGTTTTCCAATTTTTCACTTTTTTAGTTTATTTTTTTAATTTTTCCCTATTTTTTCTCAATTTTTCCCATTTTCATTATTTTTCTTATTTTACTTTAAATTCCCCTCTTGTTCTCCGTTTATCCCCGTTTTTACTTTCCCGACCCACCTCCTAGAAGGGAAAGTGTTGTGAACGAGCTAAAAAAAATTTCGAAATAAAAACGGAAATATCCATTTTCGGGTCCCCTGAGACGATTAAGACCATTTTCAGATGGAAGTCTGTCTGTATGTGTGTGCGTGTGTATTCTTCCACGATAGAGGCCACACGTTTAATCCGATTGAGCTGAAATTTGGTATAGGGGTTTGGGTTACCCGTCGGAAGAACCCATTAGTTTTGTACGACATCTGTCAAATGGAAGTACCACTATCAAAAAATGACAGATGCAATATCTCACGGAATTTGACTTGCGATATGTCATTTGAAAGCCCTTGAAAAACTCTATTCAGAACAGTCAAAATTATTTCTCAAACTGTCACCTATCAAAAATAAAAAAGTCAAAATTTGAAACTTTAGCATTAAATATCTGAAAAAGTATTTGTGAATACTTGTCAGGAATGTTTTGAGGCGACACAACCGTCTTTTTTTAACTTTTTTGGCATTATTTTGGCTTATTTATTTTGTCTCTTTTTTGCTTTTTTCGGTCTTTTTTTATTTTTTTTATTCTTTATTGCCCAGTTTTTTGGCTTTATGATAAGGCTATTTCTTTTTGCCTTTGTTGTGCCTTCTTTTACCATTTTATATTTTTTTGCCATGTTTTTGCCTTTATACCCTTTTTTTTCCTTTTTATTTTTTTGCCTTTTTTGGCCATTTTGCATTTATTTGCCTCGTTTTTTTTTGCTTTTTTTACGCTTTTTGGCCTTTTTGCCACTTTTAGGCCCTTTTTTTTTGCTAAAAAAAAAATTGACATTTTAGGCCTTTTTTGAACTTTTTTGAAAACTTTAAAAAAAATTTTTTTTTATTTTTTAGTCTTTCTTGAACTTTTTTGCCTTTATTTTGCCTCAATTTTCTCTTTTTTTACATTTTTAAGTTTTTAATTTTTTTATTACTTTTTTGGCATTTTATGAATTTTTTTGTCAATTTTTAAACTTTTTAATTTTTTTCACTTTTTTGCCATTTTTTAACTTTTTTTTTTGCCTTTTCTTTCCTTTGTTTTGCCTCTATTTTGTGTTTTTTAACTTTTTTTTGTACTTTTTGTTGATTTTTTTACCCTTTTTTCCTTTGTTTGCCCATTTTTTCTTTTATTAAGTTATTTTTCCTTCTTTATTTTTCCTTTTGTTACTTTTTTTGTTTTGTTTTTGCATTTTTTGCCGCTGTGCCAATTTTTACAAATTGTATTAAGGATTTTTATGCTATTTTTAATTGTTGCCTATTTTCACTATTTTTACTTTCCGAACAACAGAGTTGTATAGAAGGAAAGTATTGCGATCATGATATTTTGACCATACCCAGATTTTAACGAATCTTTACGTTTTGAGGTCACCTGAATCCATTTATACCATTTTTAGCATGATATCGTGTCTGTGTGTGTGTGTGTGTGTGTGTGTGTGTGTGTGTGTGTGTGTGTGTGTGTGTGTGTGTGTGTGTGTGTGTGTGTGTGTGTGTGTGTGTGTGTGTGTGTGTGTGTGTGTGTGTGTGTGTGTGTGTGTGTGTGTGTGTGTGTGTGTGTGTGTGTGTGTGTGTGTGTGTGTGTGTGTGTGTGTGTGTGTGTGTGTGTGTGTGTGTGTGTGTGTGTGTGTGTGTGTGTGTGTGTGTGTGTGTGTGTGTGTGTGTGTGTGTGTGTGTGTGTGTGTGTGTGTGTGTGTGTGTGTGTGTGTGTGTGTGTGTGTGTGTGTGTGTGTGTGTGTGTGTGTGTGTGTGTGTGTGTGTGTGTGTGTGTGTGTGTGTGTGTGTGTGTGTGTGTGTGTGTGTGTGTGTGTGTGTGTGTGTGTGTGTGTGTGTGTGTGTGTGTGTGTGTGTGTGTGTGTGTGTGTGTGTGTGTGTGTGTGTGTGTGTGTGTGTGTGTGTGTGTGTGTGTGTGTGTGTGTGTGTGTGTGTGTGTGTGTGTGTGTGTGTGTGTGTGTGTGTGTGTGTGTGTGTGTGTGTGTGTGTGTGTGTGTGTGTGTGTGTGTGTGTGTGTGTGTGTGTGTGTGTGTGTGTGTGTGTGTGTGTGTGTGTGTGTGTGTGTGTGTGTGTGTGTGTGTGTGTGTGTGTGTGTGTGTGTGTGTGTGTGTGTGTGTGTGTGTGTGTGTGTGTGTGTGTGTGTGTGTGTGTGTGTGTGTGTGTGTGTGTGTGTGTGTGTGTGTGTGTGTGTGTGTGTGTGTGTGTGTGTGTGTGTGTGTGTGTGTGTGTGTGTGTGTGTGTGTGTGTGTGTGTGTGTGTGTGTGTGTGTGTGTGTGTGTGTGTGTGTGTGTGTGTGTGTGTGTGTGTGTGTGTGTGTGTGTGTGTGTGTGTGTGTGTGTGTGTGTGTGTGTGTGTGTGTGTGTGTGTGTGTGTGTGTGTGTGTGTGTGTGTGTGTGTGTGTGTGTGTGTGTGTGTGTGTGTGTGTGTGTGTGTGTGTGTGTGTGTGTGTGTGTGTGTGTGTGTGTGTGTGTGTGTGTGTGTGTGTGTGTGTGTGTGTGTGTGTGTGTGTGTGTGTGTGTGTGTGTGTGTGTGTGTGTGTGTGTGTGTGTGTGTGTGTGTGTGTGTGTGTGTGTGTGTGTGTGTGTGTGTGTGTGTGTGTGTGTGTGTGTGTGTGTGTGTGTGTGTGTGTGTGTGTGTGTGTGTGTGTGTGTGTGTGTGTGTGTGTGTGTGTGTGTGTGTGTGTGTGTGTGTGTGTGTGTGTGTGTGTGTGTGTGTGTGTGTGTGTGTGTGTGTGTGTGTGTGTGTGTGTGTGTGTGTGTGTGTGTGTGTGTGTGTGTGTGTGTGTGTGTGTGTGTGTGTGTGTGTGTGTGTGTGTGTGTGTGTGTGTGTGTGTGTGTGTGTGTGTGTGTGTGTGTGTGTGTGTGTGTGTGTGTGTGTGTGTGTGTGTGTGTGTGTGTGTGTGTGTGTGTGTGTGTGTGTGTGTGTGTGTGTGTGTGTGTGTGTGTGTGTGTGTGTGTGTGTGTGTGTGTGTGTGTGTGTGTGTGTGTGTGTGTGTGTGTGTGTGTGTGTGTGTGTGTGTGTGTGTGTGTGTGTGTGTGTGTGTGTGTGTGTGTGTGTGTGTGTGTGTGTGTGTGTGTGTGTGTGTGTGTGTGTGTGTGTGTGTGTGTGTGTGTGTGTGTGTGTGTGTGTGTGTGTGTGTGTGTGTGTGTGTGTGTGTGTGTGTGTGTGTGTGTGTGTGTGTGTGTGTGTGTGTGTGTGTGTGTGTGTGTGTGTGTGTGTGTGTGTGTGTGTGTGTGTGTGTGTGTGTGTGTGTGTGTGTGTGTGTGTGTGTGTGTGTGTGTGTGTGTGTGTGTGTGTGTGTGTGTGTGTGTGTGTGTGTGTGTGTGTGTGTGTGTGTGTGTGTGTGTGTGTGTGTGTGTGTGTGTGTGTGTGTGTGTGTGTGTGTGTGTGTGTGTGTGTGTGTGTGTGTGTGTGTGTGTGTGTGTGTGGGTGTGTGTGTGTGTGAACACGCTAGCGTCTAAACGGCTGAACCGATTTAGATGAAATTTTATATACATATTTAGGGTAGCAAGGAGACGACCTGTATAGATTTTGGAGTTAATAGGACAACCGGAAGTGACAGTTGCTATAAGTGATGACGTCATTACTAAACAAGATGGCAACAAAGTTTTACACATATATTTTTTATACGTTATAGTTTAATTTCGAATGATTAAAATTTTTAAAAACGTTTGCCATTGTTGCCAGATTTATCAAAAAGTATTTTTTTTTCATATTTTTCTTAAATAACCAAAATAATGCATTTTTATGAAAAATTACAGGATATGAAAGTTGTAGAACATAAAATTTTCTACACATTTTGTTAGTACCGGTTTTTTGAATTCCTTATAGTTTTGCCGCTAGAGGGCGTGAAAAAAATTTATATAGACATTTTTGTGACTTTTTTAGATTTTGAGACAACATTATGAAATTTTATGAAAAATTACATGGTATCAAAATTGTAGAACATAAAATTTTCTATAAATTTTGTCTTGACTATTTTTTCAAGTTGCGCATATATAGTTTCGCCGCTAATTTTTATTTAAATTTTTATCTTTATTAAATTATTATTTTTTAGTTCAATTTTTATATTAAAACTTTAAAAAAAATTTCTTTAAATTTGTAATAAATAATTTTATAATTATATTTTTTTCAGAATTTTATTACAAAAATTTTGGAATTTTTAAAAAATTGGCCAAGAAATTTAAGATTATATTACGATTTTAAACTAAATTGAATAACTTCTAAAATAATAAAGTTATTGAAATGTGATTTTCACCATTCGAATGATAATATAAAACTCTTAATTTTAAATGTATTTAGGTTTCTTAAAATTTAGAATTGTAATTATTATAGAAAAAATTAAAAAATTTTTTTAAATTTTTTGTAATTTTGTTTTATCAATAAGTATAAAATAAATGAAAAAAGTAAATAGCATATCCCAAAAGGATCCAAAAGTACTATGTGTGTAAATTATTTCATAATTTTAATATAGTATTTGTAAAAGTTATAGCAAAAAATGAAAAAAATTAAAACAATTCAATGGATTTACCCATGAATTTTTGAAAAAAAAATTGATTTTTTTTTAGTTTTTTAAACTAACTTTATTAATGCATTTTGATCCAGAAACCTAAAAAACGGTCTGTTTCCCATTTTGAATAAAATTGAATGAGATATTAATTATTTATTGATTTTAAAATTACTCAAAAATAGGTTTGATTTGTTTTAAGGTTAAAATTAATATTAAAAATTTTAAAAAAATTACCTTTAAATTTGTAGTAAAAAACTCTATAATTGTGATTTTTTTCAAAATTTTATTCAAAAAATTGTAGAATTTCTCATTTTTTTTTTGAAATTTAATATAAGTTTAAAAAAAAATGAATAACTTTAAAAATATTAAAGATATTAAAATGGGATTTATACCTTTCGATAGGTAATATAAAACTCTAAATTTAGAAAATATTTTAGTTTTTAACATTGTAATTGTTCTAAAGAAAGTTTAAAAAAAAAATATTTTTTTGTCTTTTGTTTTATCGAAAACAAATGAAAAAAGTAAATAGTACATCCAAAAGGTATCAAAAAGTACATTATGTGTGAAATATTTCATAATTTTAAAATAACACTTGTAGAAATTATACAAAATTATAAAAAGTTAAAAAAAATTTTAGAAAAAATTAATTTTTTTTTTAATTTTTGTAAACTAATTTTATTAATGTATTTTGATGCAGTAAAACTAAAATAATCGATTAAACAATTACTTTACTAGGAGTGTTCGGAAAGTTGGGTGGGATTACCCCCTCATTTTTTTATTATATTTTTTGCCGAAACCCTAGCAATTCTTTATCATTTTAAACAATTTTTTTGCTTTTTTTGAAATAATTCGTTACCTTGTTGCTATTTATAACAACTTGTTGCCATTTTTAGTAAATTTTGTCGTTTCTTATTTTAATTAATTTTTGAGTATTTTTGCACTGTTTACCTATATTTATTTTCCAGCAATTTACTTCATTTTTATATCATTTCCCATTCAGGAATTTTGTATTTGGTAATTAAAATAATCATATTCGCCACAACGGAGCCGGGAAAGTTCTGGGGTGATTCAGCCGATTTTTTCCTAATTTGTATGTATTTTTCCCAATTTTTCATTATTTTTCATAGTTGTCCAATTTTTTTCATTTTTCTCTGTTTTTCATTATTTTTTTCATATTTATTCCAATTTTTCATTATATTTACTTTTTTCCCGTTTTTTTCTATTTTTCGTATTTTCCCCGATTTTTCCTATTTTTTTTCCCAATTTTTCACTTTTTTTCGCAATTTTTCCATATTTTTTTGTATTTTTCTTTACTCTTCTCTCTTTTGCTTTATTTTCCCTATTTTACTTAATTTTTCCCTATTGTAAGGAACCTAGTTTGAATAAAACAAGTTCTTAATTGTATTAATCTATTTAAACATATTTTACTATACAAATAAAATAAACCTAAATACTTATATACATTTAAAATTTTGATCTAAGAAAAACAATACTTAACTTGGTAAAACATACACTAAAAGAAAAAGTATACATTTATACATCAAAGTCAAATATGTTAAAAACCAAATGATATATTTTTGACAAATAAAACTTGTTAAAAAACTATATTAACACGCCCTTATGTGACACAAGCAAATATTAATTTAATGACTAGAACAATTAAAATATTTTGGAATGATACAATATAAATTTCATTGTTTTAACGTTTGGAAATCATATTTTGTTCAATTTCAGCGTAAACGTAGCATCACTGACCCAATCCGAAATCCGTGACATTATCCTCGGTATGGAAATTAGCGCTCCTTCCGCTCAACGACAACAAATCGCCGAAATTGAAAAGCAGACCAAAGAGCAATCGCAATTAACCGCCACCACAACGAGAACAGTCAACAAACACGGCGACGAAATAATCACAAGCACTACCAGCAATTACGAAACGCAAACGTTTAGTTCTAAAACAGAATGGAGAGTTAGAGCCATATCAGCGACTAATCTTCATCTCAGAACGAATCATATTTACGTCAGTTCCGATGACATTAAGGAAACCGGTTATACTTATATTTTACCAAAAAATGTACTCAAAAAGTTCGTTACAATTTCAGATTTAAGAGCGCAGGTAAAAAAATACAATATTTCGAAAAAGAAAATTCTTTTATATATTTTGTTTTTTAGATTTGCGCATTTTTATACGGAGTCAGTCCTCCCGATAATCCTCAAGTGAAGGAACTGCGATGTCTGGTTTTGGCCCCGCAATGGGGTACCCATCAAACGGTTCATATTCCGAACACGCCACCTAATCATCCTTTCCTCAAGGACATGGAACCTCTGGGCTGGATCCATACGCAACCGAATGAACTTCCGCAACTTTCTCCTCAGGATATAACGACGCACGCTAAATTGATGTCTGATAATCCAGCCTGGGATGGGGAAAAGACTATCATCATTACTTGTTCTTTTACGCCTGGTTCTTGTTCTTTAACCGCTTATAAATTGACGCCGTCTGGATTCGAATGGGGAAGGCAAAATACTGATAAAGGAAATAATCCCAAAGGGTATTTGCCTAGTCATTATGAAAAGGTGCAAATGTTATTGTCAGATCGGTTTCTGGGATTTTTTATGGTTCCGACACAGGGTTCTTGGAATTACAACTTTATGGGTGAGTCGAATATAATTTTTCTATACAGGGTGTTTTTTTAAAAAGTTTCCACCCCCGATTTAGGCTTACCCAATAATTTTTGGCAAAAATGGCGAGACACGTCGATTTTTGATTTGAGGGGGACAATATTTTTGATTACAAACATCACTCTAATATCAACCCCCTTCACCCCTCGCCCCTTAACTTTAAAATTTAAATAGGGAACATACCATGTGTGGCACATCAGGGAAAAGGTAATTCAATGCTGAATTCAAATCACTAAGTTTAATTTTTTTACTACCCCCCTGAACAGAAATACAGGTTGTTTTTTCATACCCTTACTTTACTCTCGCACAATAATTTTTGAGAAAAAATAGCGAGACACGTCGACTTTTGATTTAAAGGAAAAGAAATTTTTGACAAAATTTGTCGCTCTACCTTAACCCCCTTCACCCCCACCCCGTAACATGAAAATGAGACACGTCGACTTTTGATTTAAAGGAAACGAAATTTTTGACAAAATTTGTCGCTCTACCTTAACCCCCTTCACCCCACCCCGTAACATGAAAATTTGAATGGGCGATACACCATGTGTGACACATCAGAGGAAAGGTAATTCAATGCAGAATTCAAATCATACCCTTTGTCCACTACTAGGACAAAAAAACATTACATAATTTGTATCAATAATGTTATCAGTTTATT
Organism: Neocrepidodera transversa; assembly: GCA_963243735.1. Lineage (NCBI taxonomy): Eukaryota > Metazoa > Arthropoda > Insecta > Coleoptera > Chrysomelidae > Neocrepidodera > Neocrepidodera transversa. The sequence continues at coordinate 26,256,368 of OY725350.1, forward strand.
GTTAGGTATTTAAAAGAAGGTAAAAATAAAAAAAAATTACAGCAATTGCTCAAAATGTTGTCCATCGTGTGATAAACAAAAGTCAAGTCTGTCTTGGAATTCTTGTCTAACATTTTGAAAAATTTCCCTAGTAATGGATTGACATTCTATTACAATTCGTACCCGAAGGACATCAATAGATGTAGGTTTAGTTTTGTAAATTACTGACTTTAGGTGACCTCAAAGCCAGAAATCGCAAGGAGTCAAATCTGGAGATCTCGCAGGCCATTCTATTGCTCCTCTTCTACCGATCCAACGTGGGAAATGGTCCTCTAGCCATTGTCTGACTGGTAAATGATAATGAGGACCAGCCCCATCTTGTTGAAAATGTAATAGATTTTCATCTAGAGCAGGATTTCTTACTTCATCTACCTGATTTACAAGCTCCTGAGTAATTAGCGAGTCAATGGTCATTTCTAACATTTCTAGGTATTTTTGACCAGTTAAATTCCCATCTACGAATAATGGCCCAATAATTTTATCGCCCAGTATGTGCCATCCCAAACATTAAGTTTTTGAACATGTTGAGTATGCCCTTCAACAAAAACATGAGGGATGTTGTCACTCCAGTAACGACAATTATGTTTATTCACAAAATTGAACTCTTCTATCCGGATCATCTTCATGAAGTTGCTGATGGATATGCATCTTGTAAGGTCGATATTTATTATTTTTTAATACTTGTCGAACTGATGAAACTGAAAGTCCAGTATTAGAGGCTACTTATTGCGAAGAGAAGTTGCTGGTTCCATTGCAAAATTTCCCAGAACTTCGACTTCTGTTACTTCGTCCAATACCCTAACTGCCGTCCTTTTTTTATTTACTACAGATCCAGTTTCCTCAAACTTCATAACAACTTTTATAATGTAAGTATGACCTACTTGCAAACCAGAATGTTCTTCATTAAAAAGAGTAGCAGCTCTTCTTCGAACATCTGTTCGCGGAGCCGTAGATGAAAATCATTTCAATTCTCTGTGCTCTAGTGTAGATCATTTTCAATGTTTATTTGATAAATAATTTTAAACAAGTGAGTTTATAGGTTGGTTTTTGCCAAAAGTACTCTTATTTTTTGTAGAAACAAAAAGTGAATTGCTGAACAAGTTCCTAAAAGGTACCTTAATAGTGCCGACTAGCAAAAAATTTGATAATCCACACATTCAGAATTGTAAAAGAACCTCAATAAATTAATTCATAGGGAAATTTTTCAAAACGTTAGACAAGAATTCCAAGACAGACTTGACTTTTGTTTAGCACACAACATTTTGAGCAATTGCTCTAATTTTTTTTTATTTTTACCTTCTTTTAAATACCTAACAATAAACTGATAACATTATTGATACAAATTATGTAATGTTTTTTTGTCCTAGCAGTGGACAACGGGTATGATTTGAATTCTGATGTGCCACACATGGTGTATCGCCCATTCAAATTTTCATGTTACGGGGTGGGGGTGAAGGGGGTTAAGGTAGAGCGACAAATTTTGTCAAAAATTTCATTTCCTTTAAATCAAAAGTCGACGTGTCTCACTATTTTTCTCAAAAGTTATTGTGCGAGAGTAAAGTGAGGGTAGGAAAAAACACCCTGTATTTCTGTTCAGGGGGGTAGTAAAAAAATAAAACTTTGTGATTTGAATTCTGCATTGAATTACCTTTCCCTGATGTGCCACACATGGTATGTTCCCTATTTAAATTTTAAAGTTGAGGGACGAGGGGTGAAGGGGGTTGACGTTAGAGTGATGTTTGTTATCAAAAATGTTGTCCCTGTCAAATCAAAAATCGACGTGTCTCGCCATTTTTGCCAAAAATTATTGGGTAAGCCTAAATCGGGGGTGGAAACTTTTTAAAAAAACACCCTGTACAACATTTTTGTTAGCTATTTAAGGTTTAGTTGAAGTTGTGATATTAAGATTATTTTTATACTGATGTTTTGTTTTTGTAACATAGAAACATATATTAAACAAGTGAAATCTAGAAATTATATTTACAAGAAAAATAATTTTTTTCTTTTATATTTACACTAAAAAATAAGACTTTAAAAGCAACTCGACATTTTGCCGATAAACTTGCCACTCGTGCATGAATGAAAAAATTAAATTAATAGAAAAAAACAAGTGAAATCTAGAAATTATATTTACCAGAAAAATAATTTTTTTCTTTTATATTTACACTAAAAAATAAGACATTAAAAGCAACTCGACATTTTGCCGATAAACTTGCCACTTGTTTTAGCACAAAAGAATAATTTCTATATTTTACAAAATATTATTCGCGGACTGTATGATATAATTTATCTTACCTTTACACCGGCCGGTTGTAATACCATATTTCTTCGGTGAAATAGCTAAAGGTAAGATGGGAAGGAAAAAAGGAAATCAATTTCACTTTTCACAAAAATTTAACAACCGATATACAATAATGTGCTCTCTACGACGTACAAGCTAATTCTGCTTCTAACGATTCTACTAGTAAAAATACTAGGACCAGGTTTGGACTTTTTTGAAAATTAAAATATAGGCAACACTAAATACACGCAGAATGTATTATATTTAATTTATTATTACAAATACGCCAAAACATCCTGCCCCCCAAGTTTATTTTAAATAAACGAAAATAAAAAATTAAAGTAACAATATTTCATACACTGTGTCTGCGAATGTCTAATTAACCAAGCATTATGTCTAACCGAGAATGCTCTTACAAGTTTACAAATTTATTAAACAAATTCTAAACTATACACCATCACCATAATACGTTTTCCCGAAGAAAGAAAAAAAATTAAAACTAAATTGTGAATAAAACATTACAACAAAAATTTCCTCTTCAGTTTATTGACTGGGAAGAGGACACAGTTTAACAACTGGTCGCATGTACGTGCCATTCTTGGTCTGTACCTTGACAATTCGAACAATCCCATCTTTTCCAGGGTACAAAGTTTCTATGACCGCCAAAGGCCACTGTAAAGGTGGGATAGATTCCTGTATTATTATGACAACCATTCCTTCCTTTGCAGGATTGGATTTTGTGTTCCATTTTAAGCGGGATTGCATAGAAGACAAATATTCAGAATGCCATCTTTTCCAATAATGTTGAATTATACTATCTAACAATTTATATCTTTTTAAGATGCTCATATTTTCGAAAACTACATCAGTTGACGGTAAAGACATTAATGGTTCTGCACATAGAAAATGCGATGGGGTCAAAGCGATAGGATTTTCAGGGTCGTTACTTTGAATACAAAGGGGACGCGAATTTAAGAGACATTCGATTTGTGTCAAAATGGTTATGAATTCCTCATAAGTGAGAATTTGATTTCCCACAACTCTAGCTAAATGAAGCTTTACGCTTTTGATATCACTTTCCCAAATACCCCCAAAGTGACTCCCCAATGGTACATTCATTTTCCACGAAATTTTGTAATTATTAATTTCCTGTTGGAATGCGTCCCTATAAGTTTTGGACCTAGTTAGCTGATATATCTCATCGAGAACCCTTTTAGCACCCACAAAATTCGTGCCATTATCGGAGTACAAAACTGCACAATTTCCACGACGAGATAAGAATCTTTTGAAAGCGGCTAAAAAACAATCGGTTGAGAGCGAAGAGGCCAATTCGAGATGTATGGCTTTCGTACTCAGGCAAATAAATTAACATACATAGGCCTTTTGGGTTCTTACTCCACGATATCTCCATACCGTGATTGAAAACGCACCAGTGTAGTCTACACCAGTGTGCAAAAATGCCTTTGCTTGATTAACTCTTACCGCGGGTAAGTCAGCCATCATAGGATAGTTAGGTTTAGGATTAAGGCGAAAACAACGATTACATTTCCAAATCCTATTTCTGATGATCTGACGGCTAGATAAAATCCAATAATTTTTTCTCAAAAGATTTTGTAGCATGTATGATCCAGCATGTAAGTACAATTTATGGAAATAATCTATCAACAAAATAGTAAAGGGATCGGATTTGGGTGGTTTTGTTCAAAACTATATTGAGAATTTGAGAGTCGTCCACCGACTCGAATTATACCATTTTCAATAAATGGATTTAAACGACCTATGGATGACTTTACACAAAGATTTTTCTCAAGCGCAATTTTTTCAGAAATCTTAATACGTATACTGTAGAATTTAAAAGTTTCGACCAAGACGAAAATTTTTCGATTAGTGTATAGAGTGGTGAGACTACAGGGGCAACAATGCCTACAAAACGGTTGAACAAATATTCGGAATCATCAATCTGAACTTCCTGTTCGTTAACAGATTGGATAGGCCAGTATTTTGGTTCTAACAATAACCATTTTGGACCAGTGAACCAAGTGGGGTGGTTAACTAACGAAGAAGGAAATAAACCTCGAGAAGCGCAATCAACAACATTTTCCTTTCCAGGAGTAAAAAACCAATAGGGTGGAGGAATCTTCTTCTGAATTTTCAAAACTCTATTTTGAACAAATAACTTCAATTTTTTCTCTGGGGTTTTTATCCAACTTAAGGTAATCATGGAATCACTTAAGGCAAAAATTTGATCAATATTATGTCTAGGGGAGTAAGTTTCAATAGCATGAGAAAGAAGTTTTGAGAGAAGGAGAGCTCCACAAAGTTCTAACCGAGGAAGAGTAATTGTAGACATGGGCGAAACTTTAGATTGAGAGTACAGAAAAGTAACTTTAACTTGACCTGTACAATCGACGACTCGGGTATAAACAATGGCTGCATAGCCAGCAGCACTTGCATCTGAAAATCCTACGAAAGATAATGACGAAATAGGTGTAACGGCTATATGGCGTGGAATCTCTATTTTATGAAGAATATGAAATTCATTTTGAAATTTATTCCACAGCATTTCTATTTCTTTGGGTGCAATACTATCCCAATCAGTTTTCAAAATCCAAAGTCTTTTTATCAATATTTTTAAAAACAAGGTAATAGGAGACAAGAATCCCAAAGGATCAAACATACGAGCAACAAGTGGGAGAATGTTTCTTTTCGTACAAGGAGACATTGAAGACATTTCTGCCCCAAAACTAAAATTATCATGTTTTTCTTCCCACTGTAGTCCTAACACCTTCGAAGCTGACTTATCAAATTGTTTGGTTTTAACCAATTGAATGGGTTCGGGTATTGTTGACAACAGTTCGTTGGACATCCACTTGACTAATTTAAAACCCCCCTTTAAAAATAAATCCACCAACTGAGTGTGTGCAACTATAGCTTCGGGAACGCTACAAAAACTATTAATAAAATCGTCCATGTACATATCACGGGATATTGGCACAATGACGTTAGGAAAATCTTGAGATTCGTCTTTACATAATTGTCTTATTACTCTAAGACTTAAATATGGCGAGGACTTTACTCCAAACGTTAAAGTATTTAACTGAAATACCGAAATGGGATCATTTGTATCGAATCTCCATAAAACTCTTTGAAATGCACAATGAGGTTCAACGACTCTAACCTGCCTATACATTTGTTTTAAGTCCGCAACAACTGCTACTGGAAAAAGACGAAAGTTTGACAAAATGGTAGTAGGATTATTTTGTAATTTCGGACCTTTATGGAGAACATCATTTAGTGATGGACCTTGCCTAGTTTTCATCGAGGCATCAAACACTATTCTACAAGGAGTGGACGGGCTATCTGGTTTAAAGACACAATGGTGAGGGATGTAATATGACAACGAATCAATGTTTTCAACAGGAACTAAACTCATGTGTCTTTGGTCCAAGTAGTCTATGGAATATATCACTATAAACTTTTCTAAGTTCTGGGTTTTTGGCGAGGCGATTTTCTAGGGACAACAATCGATTTTTGGCAAGTACAAATGAATCACCTAGCAATTTAGGATCATCTTGGAAAGGCAAGGCCACTATGTATCTACCATCTGGATCTCTAGATACATTTTCAACAAACAAATTTTCACAAATTTCATCTTCTGATGAACTAGGATTAGGGGACAAATCTTCTAACTCACACATCCTTTCAACATAGGAATCTAAATTCAACAAAGGGTTACAAAAATACGAAAAGTATGTGTGAACATTTTCAAAGTTAGGTTGAGCTGAGCCCATGACAACATATCCTAAAACGGTTTCAATAGCTGAAGTTGAACCTTCGGACGAAATTACTCTATTACCACCAATGATACTGGAGAACATAGATACCCCCAATATACCATCTATTTTCAAAGGTAAATAAAAGTACGGATCAGCTAAAATTAATGCATCTATATTAGGAATAAAATTTTTATCAATCAGTTGATCTGGCAAATCATTGGTGATTTTATCTATTAGCAAAACTTCTATAGGATATTGTATTTTTGAATCAAAATGGGAAAATATAACAATATTTGTTTTTCCTACTTTAGGCGTTTCAGAACCTCCTTTACCAGAGACCTTCAAATTTAATTTTGAGTAGTTTAAACCTAATTTTCGGACACAATTAAATGTAAGCAAATTGGCAGAGGATCCACTATCTAACAAAAATCGAATTTTTTAATCTTTACCCCATTTATCAACAACTTTAACTGTTATGGTTCCAAAAAGACTAACCGGGCGTAATTGAGATTCATTTGAAATATTTTCAACATGTTGGACATGTAAATTCGATGGGTTATCAGACGCACTCGAGGAAGGCCCTGGGTTAGTAGTGGGAACATTATCATTATATGAATCAAGACTTTGTTTATGTAACAGGGAATGAAGACGAGCTTTACATTTGGTACAAGAGAACTTAGACGGACAATTCGATACACGATGATTTGAAGAAAAGCAATTTAAACATAAATATTTTTCTTTTATTAATTTAAATCTTGATTTAAATGAAAGTCCTAAAAAATATCTACAATCTTTGATCAAATGCGGGCTTTTATTACAAATTATACAATTTACGGAGGAATAATTATTATTCGGTTCCTGCAAATGAAATGATTTCGTAGGTTTCGGTGAAACAAAACTACTTTTAGAATTCCGGACTCTATCATTTTTATTAAAGGTTTTACTACGTTGGCGCAAAAATTTCACAAGCTCATTATAAGCGGGCAAATCATCTTTATTTCTAATCAAATCAAATGAATCTATAGTTTCCTGGGGAAATTTTAACATAGCCAAATAAGTTAAAATATGATCGTCTAAATTGTCAAGATTTACTGTCAGTAGATAGAACGTCCTTTAACTTTAAAGACTCAATAAGTAAAGGCGATGACGTTTAGAATAGAACTTTACAAGTTGATCTCTTGTATAATTGTCACAATCTAAACGTCATTGTCATTAGTTACAGAACCTTTAAAGTTAACGAACGTTCTATCTACTGACAATTAATCTTTTTAATGAGGAGATATTAGTATCAAATTTTTCCAAAAACAATTCTAAATTTGATGCACTATTGGTGCTTAAACAACGAAAATTCACAATTCGATCCATATAAAGATTAAACAAATATTTTTTATCATTATATCTTTCAATAAGAATGTTCCAAATAATGTCATAATTATCTGGAATGGGTTCTATAGAACTACAACTTTTCAATGCTTTCCCTGAAATACAACTTGGCAAATATTGCAACTTATCTGCTTTCGAATATTCTATTTTAGTATGCACAAACTGTTTGAAATTTTCATAAAAAATAGGCCATAGGGATAAGTCTTCACCATCGAACTTAACTAACTCAAATTTAGGCATTTTAATATGAGACTCATTATGATTATTTGGATTATTATTCGAAACAACAGGTTTTTTCAATAAAGAAGCGGCTATAAATTCAATATTAGAATAAATATCATAAAAGGCATCTAAAGGGCCATTATAATCAATGTCGGCATCTGGATTAATTTCTTGTTTTAGAACAACTATTTCTTGTACCACTTCCTCATAGTCTAAATGCGTTTTTCCAAACGTACTATACCTAACTGAAAAGTTACGAATTTTTGTTGCATTTTGTGGATCATTTTCTAAGGCCTGACCTGCGTCAAAAAACAGTTGAGCTCTTCGAAAAATATTTTCACGCTTAGCTAGCAATCGGTCTGATTTTGATTGGTTTTGATTTCGAGGCATATTTACTAAAGATAAACGTTTAAATTCTTCCCTAACTTGATCAATGGTGAAGAAATAACTCAAACAAAATCAAAAATACGTCAAGAATGGCACTATAAATTTATATCCAGCAAATTGATATTCGAATAATAAAATAAAATAAATTTTCACCAAATAATATTCAAACAAACTCACACGTGTGTGAGAGAGATAGGCGATGCGCACATAAACAGACAAAATGTATTTACAAGAATCAAAGCTATTTTTTTTATGCGGCAGAAAAAACGAGAACAATGTTTTGGTTAGGTTATCGCTAATTATCACTATAATACAGGTTGCAAATTACTCTAAAATTATTAATCAACAAACAAAATAATTGAATTTGAATCGGTAAACTGATAACTATATGTGACATGGAAAAGTGGGTACAAGGACATACTCCATGGGACCCTAGGCAAAATTTCTACGAGAAACATTCCGTAATTGATTTTAAAAGGTATTCCGATTCTCATTCAGAACATTTCCCTCCAACTACACAGTCTTTACCTAGAGACTTGCCTATATTTGATGGAAATCCTATTAACTGGCCAAATTTTAGTCAGCAGTATAGAAATTCTAATGCAATCTGCGATTTCTCTAATGAGGAAAACCAATCTAGATTACAAAAGTGTTTACTTAAAGGGTAATGCAAAAAGAATATGTCAGTCATTGCTTATCATGCCACAAAATGTAGAACAGGTCATAGACTTATTGCAATCTAGATTTGGCAGACCGGAACATATAATATCTTTATTAAGGCCGCAGTGGCACACTCCAATATTCATAACAATAACTAAATGTGACATATGTCATATTAATGTCAAATTTAATAAATCTGTTATTCAACAGATCTAGCAATATGTCTTATTTACGGTTTATTTCAGCACACAATTGACCAAAATATTTACTCGTTTTAGTGGTGACTTTTTATTTCATATTATTTATCTGGTCCACTGTACAATATAGTTTTAATCTTATTCCGTTTTATGCCAAGAACAATAATATCTCTGAGCCCTGCTGGGATATGGCAATGCTGTAAAACTAACTTTGTTTATCTTAACTGTTTGTTTATCTTCGATAAATATGTAAAATCATCATAAATATAAATCCAATATATTTTATAGATATATTTCATTACGGACGGACAGATTTCCTTCAAAATTGCCATGTGGAGGTTTTTGGGGTTGGAGATTACGAATTTTTTCTCAAAATTAATAAATTCAAATGGCAGACGAGATATGTGATTATGATCAGATTCTTTTCAAAATTGGTATTTGGCTGCTTTTGGGTTCGGAAATTATGAATTTGTTTTTCAAAATAAATATATTCAAGATGGCAACTCCAAAATGGTGGACGAAATTTATGATTATGAACCGATTCCATTCAAAATTGGTACATGGGGGGATTTTTGGTGTTTGAGATTATGAATTTTTTCTCAAAATTAATAAATTCAAGATGGCGGACGAGATATGAGATTATGGTCAGATTCTTTTTAAAATTGGATTTGGGGTTTTTTGGGATAGGAGATCATGATTTTTTTTTCAAAATAAATAAATTCAAGATGGCGACTCCAAAATGATGGACGCAATTTTTGATTATTAACCGATTCCATTCAAAATTGGTATATGGGGATTTTTGGTGTTAAAGATTATGAATTTTTTCTCACAATTAATAAATTCAAGATGGCGGACGAGATATGGGATTATTAACCGATTCGTTTCAAAATTGGTATTGGGGGTTTTTTGGGATAGGAGGTCATGATTTTTTTTCAAAATAAATAAATTCAATATGGCGACTCCGAAATGGTGGACGCAATTTATGATTATTAACCAATTCCATTCAAAATTGGTACATGGGTTTTTTTGGTGTTGCAGATTATGATTTTTTTTTCAAACTGCACAGCATTTTTTATTTACATTATCAAAATCAAAAAATAATTCTCCTGCAACATATATATTATACCATGATTGTTCAATTTCTCAAATATAAATATTTCGTTTTAACCTAGCAGATTACAGATTGATGCTTTCGGAAAAATAATAAAAATTCGCTTTATTCGCGAGTCATATGATCAATATCGACATCTTATCACCAGCAGCAACACCGAACGCAGTGCGAAACTGGAAAGTTTGGCAAAAAAGGAGCGCTTATTGGGAGACAAATATTCCATCATGAGAGACAAATATTTCAAATATGGAGAGAAATATTTCAAATATGGAGAGAAATATTCCAAATTTGGAGACAACTATTCCAAATTTGGAGACAACTATTCCAAATCTGGAGACAAATATTAAAAATCTGGAGACAAATTTTCCATAAAAATAATTTTGTTATTGCCTATTGGGAGACAAATATTCCATTATGAGAGACAAATATTCCAAATGTGGAGACAAATATTCCGTAAAAATAATTTTGTTAGCGCCTATTGGGAGACAAATATTCCATAATGAGAGACAAATATTCCAAATTTGGAGACAAATATTCCAAATGTGGAGACAAATATTAAAAATCTGGAGACAAATTTTCCATAAAAATAATTTTGTTAGCGCCTATTGGGAGACAAATATTCCCTAATGAGAGACAAATGTTCCAAATCTGGAGAGAAATATTCCATAAAAATAATTTTGTTAGCGCCTATTGGGAGACAAATATTCCATAATGAGAGACAAATATTCCAAATTTGGAGACAAATATTCCAAATGTGGAGACAAATATTAAAAATCTGGAGACAAATTTTCCATAAAAATAATTTTGTTAGCGCCTATTGGGAGACAAATATTCCCTAATGAGAGACAAATGTTCCAAATCTGGAGAGAAATATTCCATAAAAATAATTTTGTTAGCGCCTATTGGGAGACAAATATTCCATAATGAGAGACAAATATTCCAAATTTGGAGACAAATATTCCAAATTTGGAGACAAATATTCCAAATCTGGAGACAAATATTCTATAAAATAATTTTGTTAGCGCCTATTGAGAGACAAATATTCCCTAATGAAAGCATGGTCGTACAGGTATTCAGCTAGTATTTAGTATAAAACTGTTTTATTTTTCGACACACGGAAAGTGGAAGAGGCCACGTGACTTGCTTTGTTGCCATTTAGAGAATTACCCAACGAAAATATTTATCAGAAGAGCGCATCTGTTCTACTTTTTTTTAAATTTATCTAGAGAAAAGCTTGATAGTCGTATTAAAAATAATTCTAAAAATATACCATACATGCGCTCTCAACAATTAAATACAGAATCGATTGGTGAAAACCGCAGCTTCATAGCTTTAATATTAACGGAGCGCCCGTCCAAAAACTATTTCAGTTAAGATAACATTTTGTATTGGCACCTCTTAATAGGGGCATTAAATTGCAGTGTCGCCTCTGTGCTGAATATACGTTCTTTTCATAATTATATTCTTCATTGCAATAATTTTATTTTTCATTTATTTATGACAAGGTTAATCTTCACTATACTCCTTTTCCTTTAAATCTGACAGTAATGGAATGTTAGGAATGTATAACAGACCACATTATCCAATATTTTGAAGAAGAATTATTTTCATCAAACAAAATTATGCAAATCAAAACTTTAAAATACATAATTATTGGTTAATATTATAATATATCATATTTAAGATAATTTGTTTCATAGTAATAATTTACAATACTTAAATTTTAGGGACCTTATTTAAATGTTTTTTATAAAGACTTCTACATGAAACTGTTATATATACGTAATTTACTTCACATCGACAACACTGTTATATTATCAGATTGCCAAGGCGTTGCCATGTGTTTTAAAATTTATTTTTTCTCTCATTTTTTGTCATGCAATAAAAAGTGAACATCTGATATGTACTTTGTATGGAAAAGGCAACGTTGCTTATATGTTAAACGATCAGTGCTTAGTTAGGGAGTGGCTTTGAGATCATGTGCGGTACATATGCGGAAACGGGAATACATGGTAAATTATTTTATTTATTGTTTTTCTTTGCGGACCTCTGTAAAAGTGAATCAGCAGCATTCCAGCCGTAATAACACTTCTGCTAAAATACATCATTATACTGAAGCGGAATTTAACTCAATTTGAGAAAAAAATTTTCAGGTTATTCAGTGGATCAGGCGGTAAAATTTTGTGGGAAATTAACGAAAGCTTCAGAACGTACAATTTACTGACCTAACTTTAATCAAAAAAAAAAAAATTGCATTGAATTAAAATGTCGTATATCTATGTAAAGCGATAAAATTGCCCGCCACTGGAAATATTTCCTCTTCCCCTTAACCACCGAAAATCTATTACTTTGGAGCAATGACAGATGTCAACATTCCATTAACATTCCTTAAGACATTCCATTACTGTCAGTTATTAAGGAAAAGGAGTATAGTTGCAGAGAAAATAAACATGAAATTACCGAGAGTCACGCCATGTTTTATCGTCCACTATGCAAAACTGTAGACAACACAGTGCCAGTGCGCGGTCTCTCTCCCAAACCGACCGTTAGCGAGCTAAATTCGTGATTGGTTGGAATCAGACACAGACAGAGAGAGTAAACAAAACGTCTTTTGAACGTTTTCTTTACACTAGTTATGAAAACGACTATTAAAGACGTTTAAAAAATGTCCTTTTTATGACCTTTTATTGAAACATACTTTTGGGGACCCAACGAAAATGTTTTTACTTGTGGTTTTAAAAACGACTAAAATAAAACGTCTCTTTTATGATTATTTCTCAAAACATACTTTTGCAGACCTAAAATCAACGTCTTTTAGATATTTATGCAGTGGTAGTAAAAACAACTTACAAAAACGTTTAAAAAACGTAACTTTCTGACTTTTCTCAAAACATTCTTTTGAGGACCTAAACAAAACGTTTTATGAACGTTTATACTGGTGGTATTAAAAACGACTGAAATAAATCGTTTAAAAAACGTCCCTTTTATGATTTATTCTTAAAACATACTTTCGCAGACCTAAAAACAACGTTTTTTGGACGTTTTTTTTACAGTGGTTATAAAAACAACTTACAAAAACGTTTAAAAAACGTAACTTTCTGACTTTTTTCAAAACATTCTTTTGAGGACCCAAACAAAACGTTTTATGAACGTTTATACTGGTGGTATTAAAAATGACTGAAATAAATCGTTTAAAAAACGTCCCTTTTATGATTTATTCTTAAAACATACTTTTGCAGACCTAAAAACAACGTTTTTTGGACGTTTTTTTTGCAGTGGTTATAAAAACATTTTACAAAAACGTTTACCTTTTTCTCAAAACATTCTTTTGAGGACCTAAACAAAACGTTTTTTGAACGTTTTTACTGGTGGTTTTAAAAACGACTCATATAAAACGTTTTAAAAGCGTCCCTATTGCGACTTTATAAAAACCTTTTGACATGGACGTCAAAAACCCATTTAAGTACTAGGTGTTTTTTTATCGTAGGTTTTAAAAAGTCCGAGTAGTGGAGCTTAGACAACGTTTTTTTTATTTATCACTTCGGACGTTTTGACGATATATTTTGGACATTTCTTTATGTTCATTTTAAAAACGTTCTTGCACAAACGTTTATAAAACGTTTTATTTTGGTCCTCGGACGTTCTGACGTTAAATGGACCAAAAAAATCGTCAATCGGACCTTTTGTGCTATTGGGGTTGTTATTATAGTCGATCCCAATGGACCAAGAAATAATTGGCAATAAGGTAAAATAGTCTCCGTATACCCAGACAAATATGGAAAAATTAGAATTGTAGACGTTAAACATAGCATTGGGATTGTACTTCGTCGACCCGTTTCAAAACTTATCGTATTGGATGTCAATGATCAGTAATTGTTCACGACGGATACAATTACTGGAGGGAGATATGTTAGCTTTATATTTAAGGTTTAGTTGAAGTTGTGATATTAAGATTATTTTTATACTGATGTTTTGTTTTTGTAACAAAAAAATTTGTCAAAAAAAAGAAAAGTCTATTTCGTTCTTCGAGCACGGATTTAATCCATAATTTACAGGTAAAATCTAATAATTTTTATATATGGTTTTTATTTTTTAGGAGTTCGTCACGATCCAAGTATGAAGTACGAATTGCAATTAGCAAATCCTAAAGAATTTTATCATGAAGTTCATAGACCTGCACATTTCTTGAACTTTTCATCTTTAGAAGACGGCGATGGTGCAGGCGCTGACAGAGAAGATGCTTTTGCTTAGATTTAGTTTTTATTTTACCTTTTAAGTGACAGTTTTTGCGTTTGTACATATATTGTTTTATAATTAATTTAAAATATAAAATCCATGATTCTTAGGGAAAAATGTTTGTTTTTTTTATTTATAAAGTATGAATCTGGAAGGTTTTTTATGTGGATCTTGTACCAATTCGAAAAACCTCTACTGTAATAAAATATTTGAATTTTTGGTAAAAGTCTAGTTTACGGCAACTCTTCAGATTTTGACAATTTTTTTTATAGACCAATTTGGGGTCAAGGAACACGAAAATGTAAAAAAAACTTGGCGGTTTCTTACCAACAATAAGTTATGAATTTTTGAAACTATCATCAGACCATTCTTTAACAATATTTTTTTTTATAACATTATCTCTTCTTAAGACGGAATTAAGTAGTGATATAACCTTCGTACGAGCGCAGTCTGGGGAAATTTGCTATAAGGATGTGTGGCGCGACGTCACGATTTCCCCAGATCTGGGGAAAAAAGTTTGTTGAGCTCCGTGGGGGGTGCGGGGACGCGAGGAAGGTGCCAGCATTATCGGCTAACGTCAGCATTTAGAAAAAAATGTGACGTGGAACAATCGCAAATAAAAAAATATGCGCAGAAGAAACGCCAAAAGGGCCTTAACGTATATCTCTGTTACTATTCGGCCAATTTTGATGGGGAAAACGGTTCTGTATTCAAAATGTGATGTAGAATAAATACCTAGAGAAAAAAAACATGCGCACTAGCAACGCCTTCATGGCCTTAGCGTCTAACACTATTATTAATGATCCATTTTGAATGTGGAAAAAAATGTCCTGATATTGTAAATGCAAGGTGGAATAGATGTGTAAAGTTACTTGATGCGATCAATTACAAAAAGACGCTAAATAGAATTTTTCATTATTATTAAAAAATATTTCATTTCTAATAATTCGTCTCGCGATAAGAATACTCTCAACGACTTTCCGTTGCAACAATAATAGAGATAAGAACAGACGTGATAAAAAAATGAATGAAATTACAACATAGACAGAGAGGTATATACAAAATAATATTTATTCACATCTGCATTGTGGGCTTATAAGAAATTTAGATTTGGTAGAATTTGTCAGTTGTATGATGGCATCGGCAGAACACGCACGTAAATTTAAGGAATTTGGTGAGAAAGTTCGAAAATTATATCAAGACATAATACTTTATGAAGATAAAAGTAAAACGATTAAACAATTTGGCCGTCTGTCTATAAGTTCTGCGTTTGATAAAGTATTTGAAAATCGGCAATTACCGCAGACACATTATCCACTAAGACGAATTCAGCCTACAAAATGGCCGCATTGAATGGTAGGTAGGTAGGTAGGTTCAATGTGAGTGGAGCGTTTGCTCACCCCTCCACTGCGGCCAACAGAGGCCTATTGTGGCTCACCCCTATGGGCTATAATTCACCATACAATCCACACCTTCTTACGAAGTCTATGGTTGATTTAGGTGAAGCTTCCTTGAAGTCGGTAGGCTCCAACTGTACAAAACCAAACGTACTAAGCCTATTCATTTCCAGGGCCAGGGCATGAGCATAAAATATGCTCCGCCGTTTCGTCTTCCACACTGCAGAAGCGACAGTCCGATGTTTGACTCAGACAGCTTCTTCAGATGGTACCGCAGACGACCTGTAAGCAGTCCAATTAGGATGCGTAGATCACTTTACTCCATTCTAGGATCTGCGATAGGGTGCTACCTGAGGGTTTCACTATAAACGCCTTAGAGTGAGCTAACCCAGGAATATCTTTCCAGTGCAGGAGAGTTTTCCTCTCGGCCCATTTCCAGATAGTATCTTTGGCACTGCTTTTGGCTATGCCGAAAAATGGTTCCGGTCCAATGAACTCAGATTCTGCACCTCTTTTCGCAAGGGTGTCGGCTTTCTCATTGCCCTCCACCCCTTCATGCCCAGGTACCCAGAATAGGGTTACTCTGTTACTGGTAGCAGTGCTGCTTTTAAAGCTGCCTGGCTGTCTGATAAAATGTAAATGCTTTTGTTGACAAGATGATGGTTTCCCAACTCTCTTGCACACAATTCTATAGCGAAAACCTCCGCCTGAAAGATGGTAGCATACTTGCCGAGGCTTACTGTGATGTCAATTATCGGTTTTCTGCTATACACTTCGGCTCCAACACCACTTGGGGTCTTTGAACCATCTGTATACAGTACATAAGCCGTCCTGGAAAGAGGATCTCGCCCTTTTCCCATTCGTCTTTTCTCGGAAGAAGGACCTTGAAGGACTTCTGTATGTGAGTTCTGGGGGAGAGCACATCCGAAACCATTCCGAGGTGTGGTGAGTGCTCATGTCTCGCAGCAGTCCAGAGTGGTCCCATAGCCTCTCCCCCTCAATTTGACTAGCCAATGACATGTCTCTATAGGAGGTCATTCTCGCCTCCTGCTCCAGTAATATATGGAGAGGAGTAAGGCCCAGAAATCTTTCCATTGCCGCTGTCGGGGTAGATGACATAGCGCCTGTAATAGCCACACATGCTAATCTCTGTAGTCCAGATAATTTAGCCGCCGCAATAGACTGGAGCCCCTTCGTCCACCAGGCCATTGCGCCATATGTGACCATTGGTTTTATCACCGTTTGATAAATCCAGTAAATCTGTTTAGGGTTCATTCCCCACGACTTGCCGCAAACTCTTCTAATATTCCAGAGGGATGCCCTGACTTTATTGATTGTTCTCTCCAGATGGGAGTTTCAGGTAAGTAATTGGATGACGTGGCTTATCAAGCTTCCTCCTTTTTGAAAAAGGAACTACTACCGTTTTGTGGGGGATCACAGACATCTGTTCCTCCTCATTCCATCTCTATATGATGTTAAGAGCTTCCTGAAGGATATTGGAAATAATCTCTTCAAATAAGTCTCTAACCATTATTAAAAGGTCATCGGCATCGCATTGAAAATCAACCCCTAGCTGGGAGAGCCTGTTTAGTAGAGGGTCGACCAAGAGTGACCAAAGAAGTGGAGACAGCACTCCTCCTTGAGGACACCCCTTCGCCGCCCTAAATCTAACGGTCTCCTCCTGCAGTGATGATGTGACAAAACGATTTTCAAGCATGCATTTAATCCAGTTGCAGATTAGTTTGCTTATTCCCCTTCGCAGAAGTGCAGCGTACAGGGATTGAGGCAGGGCATTGTTGAACGCCCCTTTAATGACGAGGAAAGCTGTCAGCGCAATCTCTTTATGCTGTAAAGAGTGGCCTATCTTTCCTACGAGGTTGTTTAGCGCCAAATCTGTGGATTTGCCAACCTGGTAGGCTTATTGTCTGGGGTTGAGGGGAATTTCCCTGCAGTTCCCATCTCTATAATATGCCTATCTAGAATTCTCTCTAGAGTTTTTAGTACGAACGAGGTAAGGCTGATCGGTCTAAAGGATTTAGGCAGGGACTTATTTACCTTCCCCGCTTTCCGTATATATATTGTGACGTGCCTTTTCTTTTCCTTTAAAAGAGCCCTATCGTCACTATGACACCCTCGGTTTCGGTATATAACTAGATTGTCTCGGGCGCCAGATTTTTGGAATGGTTTACTCCACTAACTCTCGATCTACGGCCTCAAGAGTACCAGGGTAGCAACAGATGGAGGTTACAGTAATTCCAGGGGTCTGTTGTCGTAGACTGAATAGGGGAGCACGGTGTAAAACGGGCTTTAATTGTTTCACAGTGCCAAACCTGAATTTACCGGTTGCTTTTGTTAAGAAAATAAAAATTGCAAATAAATAATTATTTTTATAATTATTAATTCTTGTCAACTGTGGAAAGCTATATTAAAATTTGCGGTGTTTTAAGCAAGAATAAAAAGAATACAGATCAACTTCTTTAAAAAAAAAAAAAATATATATACCGGTAAGCAGTAATTAATTAAAAGCAAAGCATGATAGCGTGAAATTCTAGGAAAAAGCGTGTGAAAATAATTTGCAGTGACGGTGAAAATGATATCTACTCAGGAAAGCGTTATAAGGCAAAATCACATAGGTTTTCTGTTGTATTTGCTTCTTCAACGCAAATATGCCGGTGTTAAAATAATAAATAAATCAAAATTAATTAAATTAACTTTAAAACGGTGTGATTATACTTCTTGATTAAAAGATTTAATTAATTAAATAAAATGTTTAAACGGTATTTGAAAAAAAAAAAAAAGAAAATTCCTGATTTTCTAGATTTGACTCAGTGCTCTCTGAATAAGAGGCCCCCTATGACCCCGGGCTACGGCGATCACTAGGGCGAAATTCCCGAACTTCTGAGTCTAATCCCCAAAAATCAGTTTTCCGTTCTTAATCCGAAGTGTTCTGAATAAACAGCCTTTTGTGTCCCCGGACTACGGCGGACACAAGGGACGTTACTTCAAAATCTTCGAACTAAACGGACTTTCTGTCAGAAATTAGAATTTTATTTGTTTAAAACTGTATTAGTTTAAAAAAAAAACAGTATGAAATATTTTATTTTCACAAATACGCAGGAAATCCTATGTCAATTAATAATTCAGTGCAGTCAAATGATATTTATTATTGATCAAACGTTATAATAATAAAAACAAATTTGTACAAAAGAAAAGAATATTTTTACCTTTGATAAAGCACAACACAGCACAAATCAATCTTCGGTCGGTCGGTATATTACTTTTGTTCCGGAGAAGGCTAATAAGTCAGATAGAAGAGCGTGATTTTAGCGGCTCCCGGCCTTTTTATTAATTTCCTTAGCCCCACTTAAATCAAAATATGCGCGAATCGATTTATGCTGTTTGTCTTATCAGTTTACAAAATTAAAAAAAACAATCCATAGACGTCCAGTAAATTTGTATACAGGTTAATAAATTAAGAGGGGTGTAAACTTGTTATTAAAATTAAATTTAACCAACTAATTCAAAATTATAAATTCAAAATTATTTAAAGAAGAATATAGTACAGGATGTCCCAAAAAAAAAAAAAAGTAACTTCGTTACATCCCCCTCTTACTTCGGTAAAAAAAAAATGAAAGCAGAGCTTGCATTTTTTTTTTTAAATATACCCTAAAAGAAAATAAAGAATTATTACTAAAAGATCAAATTCCACGGTGCGTCGTTCCAGGCTTCTTACTCTCGGAGACGAGTTATTCTGGTGCGTACGCTCGGGTAGGGGAATCTGGATCGGTGACCCAAACTTCTTCGTCCGGTAGTGGTACGGATCCTGGAATACCGTACAGGGGCATCAGCGGGAGCGTCTGGAATTCTTCGGGAACAGTCGCAGATATTACATTGCACGCCCCTGTCCTGACGGGAGCGGGATACAAAACATGCCTGACTGGCGACGGAGCAAGTGCCTGAATTACGTGACGGTTGTTACGTAAAACGGAGGAGTTCGGTGCTGGCGGAAAGTCGGTTGCATTTTCCGGCTAGTTGTTTTTGAGATTGCTTGTACTTCAAACATTGTAGACAACTACGTACGTACTTCGTGATGTCCCTAAACATTCCTGGCCAATAGTACAGCTTAGCAATTCGTGCTATAGTTTTTGCAATCCCTAAATGTCCTGCAGTCGGCGCATCATGATTTTCTTGCAAAATTCGGTTTCTTTGTGGCTTAGTCACACACAACTTCCATGGGTCAGACAATTCGGATTCTCTTAAGTCGTTTAGATCCCAGAAATGTCGGTACAGTCGTCCTTCTTTAATACAATAGTCCGGAAACTTTTCTGGATCTTTCGATACCTCAGTCTTCTTGTTCCGATACCAAGAACATTCCTCGGAAACATCAGCTAGGCACAGTTCAGACGGTTGATCGGACGTGCATGGTAACGGGTTTCTAGACAGTGCATCGGCTACTCGATTCAGGGCGCCGCGACGGTACTTAATTTCAAAGTCATATTGTTGAAGAAAAATACTCCAGCGGGCTAGACGGCCAGACGGACTAGATATAGAATGTAACCATCTTAAGGATTGGTGATCGGTCACAACGGTGAAGTGGTATCCTTCTAGATAGGGGCGCATCTTATCTATCCCCCATACTATGGCTAGACATTCTTTTTCTGTCACAGAATAATTTTTTTCAGCTGAACTTAACGTGCGGCTAGCGTAGGCTATTACATGTTCACTACCATCTATCTTTTGAGTCAGTGCCACTCCTAATCCGTGTTCTGAAGCGTCTGTTTGCAGTGTGAACGGTATGCTAAAATCAGGACAGCTTAGCACGGGCGCTTCGGACAAACAAGTTTTGATTTTCTCGAAAGCAGTGTCCTGTTCCTCCGTCCATTTCCACCTCTGTGTTTTACGAAGTAACTTCGTCAGCGGAGCTACTGTCTGTGAAAATAAAGGTACGAATCGGCGGTACCACGAGGTTACTCCCAAGAATCTTCGTAGCTCTCGGATATTTCTAGGAGGTGCAAACTTTATGATGCTCTCTACTTTTTCAGGATCGGTACTGATACCATCACCAGTAATGACATGGCCTAGGTATTTCATAGACGGTAGACAGAAATGGCACTTTTCGGGATTCAGCCTCAACTTGGCATCTCGGAGACGACGGAAAACTTCAGCGAGATTTTCTATGTGTTCTTCGAAAGTGTCCCCTAGTACGATAATATCGTCGAGATATGCAAATGCGTACGGATCTAAATCTGGACCGATAATTCGATCCACCAGCCGCTGGAAAGTGGCTGGTGCTGAATGTAGACCAAACGGCATGACAGTGAAATGGAAAAGTCCTCGTCCTGGTACGGTAAAAGCAGTTATAGTCTTGCTGTCAGGCGATAACGGAACTTGCCAGTAACCACTCTTCAAATCTAAACTGGAAATGTACTTTGCTCTACGCAATTTGTCCAGAATAGCGTTTATAAATGGAAGAGGGTAGGCGTCCTTCATCGTGACCTCGTTGACTTTTCGAAAGTCGATACAGAAACGATTCTTTCCATCCTTTTTCTTGACGATTACTACGGGTGAACTCCACGGACTGTTTGAGGGCTCTATTACCTTTTCTTGTAACATTTTATCCACCTCTGCATTGCAGATCTCCTGCATCTTAGGATTCTGTGGACGATATCTTTGCTTAATCGGTGTGGAGTCTAGAAGACGGATCTCGTGATATACTAGATCTGTTGGTCCCTGAATTTCCTCAAACTTAGGTAATTCCTTGTCTAAGAAACTTTTCAAAGTTTCTTCTTGTATTTCGGTCTTGCAGCGGCACGATAGTTTCTACAGGACATCCTAAACCAGATAATCCTTCCTCTTCCTCGTAACATTCTAGATCAGAGCGTGAAATTCCGATAAAAGTATTCAATTCACAGCGGTCAGGAATTTTGGCCATTTCAAAATGTTTCAAGGTTGTCCTAGCGGCAGTTACTAGAGGATATTCTGTACTAGACCCCTTTACATCATCTTGGACTTCTTCCAAGCCTGACTGGGAGTTATCGGTAAATATCCTATCAGTTTTAACCTTTTCACAAATCGTCCTAGCGGCAGTTACTAGAGGATATTTTGTACTAGACCCCTTTACATCATCTTGGACTTCTTCCAAGCCTGACTGGGAGTTATCGGTAAATATCCTATCAGTTTTAACCTTTTCACAAATCGTCCTAGCGGAATCAGTAATAGCCAAATTCTCTTTTGCAGTATTAACAGTCGGATTTCGTCTAGCGGTATCAGTTACATTCAGTTCGTAAGACTGTCCGGGGTCGTGCTCTTCTGGCGGTGATCTTACTACTTCTAAAATTCCTATTGTATCAGACAATGTATCTGGCAGTTGACAGTCTACGAGTTTGCCTTCTTGGTAGATCTTCCCTGTTCCTAGTTCTAAGCAAAATTTATACTTCTTGAGTATATCCAGTCCCAAAACCAAATCAGCGATCAGACCTGGAAAATATTCCAGAGGTTCTTCCATAATGATGTCATTTACCATCAACTTTAGATCATATGTGTCGGTGATAGAAACCAAATTTCCGTTAGCGAGACGTGCTTTCGAAGTCTCACAGACTGCAGTCCGCTTTCTATGGGAAAAGTGTTTCACAGTTTGATCTCCAACATATGATCGGACAGCTCCGGTATCCAACAAGGCTTTAAACTTGAAGTTTTCAATATGGACATCAATTTGCGGTCGTGGATCTGACGGTTCGTGTGACGGATGCTCTTGAGAGGCTAAGAGATGGGGAAGCTGCGGCGGCCTCTCTGCGGGACAGCTTCGGATTAGTTTTCCTGATTCGAACAGGAACAGTCTCTTGTAAGGACTCCTTCCTTACGACAGCGGGAACAGAATAGTTTCGGTTGATTTGTACATTGTGATCGGAGATGGCCTGTTTCACCACAACGCCAACAAAGTGTACTAGAATTACCGGTTACAGGCGGTCGATGAACTTGAGTGCTTGTTCGAGGAGAAGTAGTACTGGCTACCGGTACAGCAGTCGGAAGTGGAGTTGTATTCATACTCGGTACGTTCCTGGATATATTTGCAGACGGAAAACGTTGATTTGTACCCCTTTGCCATCCACTGGTGCTTGGAATATTTTGGAGTTCTTTTCGAAGTAACTCGAATTCCTTCACCTCTTGACAGAAAGAAGTAAAATCCTTGAAGTCATTTTTCCTGATCTGCTGCCGGTATTCGGGTAACAGATTACGGTATAACCAGGCTAGCTGTTGTTCGGACGTTAGTTTCCCATGACGTCGCATTAATGTTTGTAAATCGGTAATATAAGAAGATACAGGCTCATTACGGCGTTGCAATCGTCTTCCAATTTCAGCCTCTAAATCAATCTCATAATTTACTGGGTAGAAGAATATACGGAAGTCTCTTTCAAAATCGTCCCAGTTTGTAAAACGACTGCGGTTATTACGGAACCACAAGGCTGGTTCTCCAGTTAGTAATTCAGGTAATACTGGAAGTAACTGATCCTGTTGTACGTTCCTAGCAGTACAAATTTCGTCTAGTCTTTCTAGAAAGCTTACAGGGTCATCACGATTTCCAAAAGATATTTTCCAATCATGAACATTTATCGGCTGTGAGGTTGCCATTGTTATCGTGCTATTATCAGTATTGGCCTTCGTACTAGCGGTACGGTTCGGTGTGGTTACAGAATTCGGTTTAACGGGGGACGTACTCTTTTGTACTCTAGGGGAGTTTTTGAGAAACTCCACTAAACGTCTGCGTTTTTCCCTAACGCCTCCAGACGGTGATAGCTGTCGGTTAATTAACTCAGTTGTAAGGCCTTCCTTCTTTAATTTATAAACCCAGCTTACTAGTGTATCTGTCTTTCCAGAAGTATCACTATCTTCACTATTTGACATTAACGTCAGTATATTAATCCTACAGATTGATTTATTATCAGTGAAAATCACTCGGTATCAGAAAAAACTCAGTCTGCCAGAGTTCAGTTCAATCGGTAAAACACAGTCGTAATTAATTAAAAGTTTATTTCAAAAACTAAATCTTTAATGTCCAATCGGTATATTAAAATTTTAAAAAGGCAAAAATAAATACAACAAATTGAAACGAAAAAAAAAATTAAATTATAAAAAAAATCAAGTCCGGTTAAACAGAAAGAAATATTTTTATTCTTTCACTGTGGATTCAAATAAAAATTAAAAAAAATATTTTCAGTATGGAAGCTTGAAAACAAAAGCAAGTAGTTACAGAATATTTAAAATCTTATTATAAAAAAAAAGTGCGAAAAGAAAAAAAAATGAACGGCACTGAATCACAGAAAATTTTGAATCCAGAAAAAAAATCAACTTTGGATGGGAACAAATTTTTCTAAAATAATTTTGAAGTATACCCGGTCTAGTAACAACAAAAAAAAATCTGAATAAATTTTCCCAATAGGTAAATAATTTATTTTTTTAACGATTGAACCGATTTTTTTCTTAATTAGTGAAAACTACTTAAACACACAATAAAGTACTTCAATGGGACAACCGGTACTACTCAGTATAAAATCTTTTCAAATAAATTCCAAAAAAAATTCAGACTTTTGAAACTCAATTTCAAAAAAAAATCAAACGATTTGCAAATGAAATATTTCAAAGAAACAAGTCCGGTAAAATAAAATAATTAATGCACTGTCGGTTCAGATTGAAATCAAAATTTTATTAATAAAACAAATTAACGAAAGGTTTTCAAAGTATTATTTCAGATTTAAACAACTTAAAAAAAATTGTTTTTTCGGTATCACAAGTATTCCGTATCGTAAATCCAAGTCAAATATCCAGAAGAATTAAAAAACCAATTCTAAAGTTCAAAACCACAACGCGAATAAAATATTCACGGGAGTATAATCACGGTATAATCAGTATTAAAATATTTATTTCCAATTACATGTAAAATTTTATTGTTTATTTCGAGCTGAAATAAAGCTATTTAAAATCACCGGTAAAATCTGCTATTTTTTAAAAAAGTAACAAATGTCGTTATCAAAAAAAACTGGTTTTCTTATCTTTTAGCAGGAGTTCAGAAATTGAAAAAAGGCTTTAAATCGAATAGATTTGCAATACATGTAAAATCATTATTTTATTTTAAATAAAACATATACTGAGTGTTTTCGGTCTAGATTTATCACTTTGATTTTACGGATTTAATTCTCGAATTTTAAACAGATAATATTCTTCTGACAGTAATTTTTATTTAAAAGATATAATCGGTGCTCTTTTACACATTTTTCTATTTTCTAATTCTCCAAATAAAAACAGCGGTCTGGGCTTTTTTTCAAAAACGGTTTTCCTTAAATTTCTCTTCTTTTTTTTTTAGCGGTCTTGTGCTCTTTTCGATGGTCTCTTGGACCTGTTTACGGTTCTTTTCTTGCAGCTTTCACGATATCAATTTTTCTTTTTCACAGCGGTCAGTAGACGGTCTCTGCTTCTTATACACACTTTTACAGGCTCATAGGTTATTATTCAACAGCGGTACTTTTTAAAACAACGGTCCCTGCTCGGGCGCCATTTTGTGACGTGCCTTTTCTTTTCCTTTAAAAGAGCCCTATCGTCACTATGACACCCTCGGTTTCGGTATATAACTAGATTGTCTCGGGCGCCAGATTTTTGGAATGGTTTACTCCACTAACTCTCGATCTACGGCCTCAAGAGTACCAGGGTAGCAACAGATGGAGGTTACAGTAATTCCAGGGGTCTGTTGTCGTAGACTGAATAGGGGAGCACGGTGTAAAACGGGCTTTAATTGTTTCACAGTGCCAAACCTGAATTTACCGGTTGCTTTTGTTAAGAAAATAAAAATTGCAAATAAATAATTATTTTTATAATTATTAATTCTTGTCAACTGTGGAAAGCTATATTAAAATTTGCGGTGTTTTAAGCAAGAATAAAAAGAATACAGATCAACTTCTTTAAAAAAAAAAAAATATATATACCGGTAAGCAGTAATTAATTAAAAGCAAAGCATGATAGCGTGAAATTCTAGGAAAAAGCGTGTGAAAATAATTTGCAGTGACGGTGAAAATGATATCTACTCAGGAAAGCGTTATAAGGCAAAATGACATAGGTTTTCTGTTGTATTTGCTTCTTCAACGCAAATATGCCGGTGTTAAAATAATAAATAAATCAAAATTAATTAAATTAACTTTAAAACGGTGTGATTATACTTCTTGATTAAAAGATTTAATTAATTAAATAAAATGTTTAAACGGTATTTGAAAAAAAAAAAAAAGAAAATTCCTGATTTTCTAGATTTGACTCAGTGCTCTCTGAATAAGAGGCCCCCTATGACCCCGGGCTACGGCGATCACTATTGCGAAATTCCCGAACTTCTGAGTCTAATCCCCAAAAATCAGTTTTCCGTTCTTAATCCGAAGTGTTTTGAATAAACAGCCTTTTGTGTCCCCGGACTACGGCGGACACAAGGGACGTTACTTCAAAATCTTCGAACTAAACGGACTTTCTGTCAGAAATTAGAATTTTATTTGTTTAAAACTGTATTAGTTTAAAAAAAAAACAGTATGAAATATTTTATTTTCACAAATACGCAGGAAATCCTATGTCAATTAATAATTCAGTGCAGTCAAATGATATTTATTATTGATCAAACGTTATAATAATAAAAACAAATTTGTACAAAAGAAAAGAATATTTTTACCTTTGATAAAGCACAACACAGCACAAATCAATCTTCGGTCGGTCGGTATATTACTTTTGTTCCGGAGAAGGCTAATAAGTCAGATAGAAGAGCGTGATTTTAGCGGCTCCCGGCCTTTTTATTAATTTCCTTAGCCCCACTTAAATCAAAATATGCGCGAATCGATTTATGCTGTTTGTCTTATCAGTTTACAAAATTAAAAAAAACAATCCATAGACGTCCAGTAAATTTGTATACAGGTTAATAAATTAAGAGGGGTGTAAACTTGTTATTAAAATTAAATTTAACCAACTAATTCAAAATTATAAATTCAAAATTATTTAAAGAAGAATATAGTACAGGATGTCCCAAAAAAAAAAAAAGTAACTTCGTTACATCATACGACCCTAGCAATCGACCAGCCCTGTGGTATGTAGCTCCATACCAGGCTCGCACGATATAGTTTCACTAGAAGAGGCAACAGCTCCTCCGTCCCTTTTTGCAACATGGCAGGAAAAATACCATCTTCTCCTGGTGATTTGTATGGAGAGAAAGACTTCAACGCCCATAGGATTGAGTATGGAGTGATCACCTCAGATGCAAACCCGGGAAGTGGTTCCGCATGAGGATCTCTAACGTCTACCTTTTGGAGTCCGTAAAAGAGCCATCCGGTCGTTTTATCGACCCTACCTCTTGATTCGGATCTCTAGAGAGAATTTTGTGGAGTCTTGTTCCAGCAGGTAGATCTGTTATACTCTGGCAGAATCTCCTCCAAGACTTCCTCTTGGCTTTACGAATATCTTTCGTGTATCCTGTTAGAGCTGATCTGTAAGTGTCCCAGCACCCTGTTTCCTTAGCTCGATTGAAGAGACGTCGAACTTCTGTTCTCTTTTTGTCCAAGGTTCTGCTCCACCAAGGTGAACCTCTATGGTCTCTCTTCTCCTTAAGTGGGCAGTTGTTTTGGTAGGCTCTGATTACGGCTTCCTGCAACTGATCGCCGCCTCTATTTCAGCCTGATTCTTTATTGATGCAATGCCGTTCTTCAGGTACGTTTGAAGGGAAATTCTATATCCGCTCCAATCTGTATACTTTGGATCACGGAATTGCACTATAGGCCTGCGCCCTGCCCTCATCTCGAATCTGATATGTCGATGATCCGAACATGAAGGTTCTGTAGACACCCGCCAATTAACGATCTTGGTACTCATAAATTGAGTACTTATTGTTTGCATTGAATATGCCTTTCATAATTCTAACAGCAGTGTTGAACAATATGCTTTACACAATCGTCCCTATTGGACATATAGCCGTATGTTTTAACGAGGGATTTGAGTGCCAGTGTTCAGAATGGCAGATGATGTCTTTAAATAAAGTTAATGATGGAAAGTTGGCAGTGTTTTCAATAAATGTACCAACTAATCAAACAACGTACAAGTTGAAGCTCGTATTTCAAGATGGGACCGAGGGTTATGTTGAGACGTGGCAACACATCTCAACTTCTATAGCCGAAGTCAATTTAAGAAGTATTAGTGGTGGTGGTGGTGGTGGTGAAGTTGCCCAGTTATCATTATGGAATAATAATAAAGTCATTCAAAATGAACTGTACAAAATATTTTCAATGTTATGTGCGATATTATCGGCACTTTCTGTTCTATTGATAAAAATTGTAATAAAAAATGTAAGATATCGATATTCTTTAACAAAATAAATGAATAAAAATATACAGGGTGTTTCAATAAAATTCATATATAAATAAACATTTTTTATTTGAAAAAGTACATTATCTAGGTAATATAATATAATACAACCAATTATGTAACATATTAACGTTGCGTTCAGCACACAGAAATTTTCCATATGCATGGTTTAGACACGGCGTATGACAAGATTCAAATCTCCTTATTTGACAGAGCAAAAGCCATCATATTTTGCGACATCATAAACGGCGGGATGCGGAGTACTCAATAACTGTTGACATTTCTGCCATAAAAAAGCCTCCTTTTGATTGCCTCTAACGTAAATACAGTCTGCGGCATATAGCAAATATTTGTCCAATATATCGTTCATTTCCGTATAGTCGATGTTACCCGAGCTGTAGTTTATTCCATGAATATATTTCTCTACATATCTAACTGTCGACTTATCACGTGTACTTAAATTAGCGTAGGGTATTGCAGGCTTGAATAGAAAATTAGAAACATGGCATCCGATTTGAATTGACATCTCCTTTGGATGGAAACTGCCCTCAATATCGAACCCTTGGATGTCATATCGTGGCAAACGTTCAACTACTGGCATTTAAGTGATATCTAATTTAAACTTTTCAGTACTTCAGAGTGGGGGAAGTACTCCATTAAACAGTCGTGAATTATAATACAGTAAGCTTTAGTATTAGCGGGAAATCCAGAATCGGCTTCGATATCCAATCTCACATCAAAAGTAGATTATTTCATGGTTTCTTCTTGGTTGGAAGTCGCTATAGTTAAAATGAGCTTCAGCAGTGATTGTTTGCAAAGTCCAACTGCATACGTTCGTTGGGATAATATTCACCATTCAATGATACTCGAATACTAGCAGTACTCACGTGATCAAACAAAGTCGGATCTGCCCCAGCAGCATCACGTTTATTAGTTTGTAAAAATACGATAATGAAACGGGGTCTTTCGATTGCGGTGCTAGTTTTAACTGCCCAGATTTCTCTTCTCGCACCCACAGTAATTGCAGGCAATTCATTCAGTTCCCATTTTCTAAACGGAATTAGTATCGGTTTGTCAGTTTCAATAGTTTTCAAAATTTGTTCTTTCACATCATCAATCGGATAAATGTGTTTGATTTTCAGCTCGATGCTTTGAATTACGATATTTATGGTGGTAGTCGTTGCTGTCGCAGTACCAACATTTTTCTCCTTTACAATTGTGCAATCGTTATCGCTTCTAGCTCTTACAAATCTAAGTGTTTGTCTGCCGCACGTAATCATAGGATAGTCGTTGAAAATGTTGAAAATATGTTTAAGCGGTATCAACAAGCTGAAAGACTTGTCATGAGCGGCGAGGATAGGTGCTGAAGGATAGTTCCAACCGGCGATAGCTGTATGATTTCAGTCTTCTTTGGGGTAACAAGGTCTCCGCCGGTTATTTCCAATTTCCCTCTAATAGCCAGCAGCGACTGGTTCATGGCAAAGAACGAGTCGACTTGGTTGATGCTAAATTCCACAACATCGTTGTAATTGAATGACTTTATGAACGGCGTATAAGACCTATATTCAGCCTTACGAATAGACTCATCAAACGTTGGAGATCGATATAGATCAAACATCGGGGAAGTATGTGCTTCGTCAATTTTTCTTCGTTTGTACATAGTCACCGTTGACATGATATCCAAGTGAACGGAGAAACAATATATTTGCTGCAGTTAGATGTTGACGCTTAGACGCTTGCGGCGACAATAAAGATTTGGAAGCGCCTCTATATCTTATAACTAGTCCCATCGGCTCCTTGCTCTCAATTCCAACACAAGAGTACTAGTTTCACCTCGAAAGTTTACGGGATGGCCGTCTTGGTCCAAAGCCAACACTGTAATGTTGGTTATTTCTCGTTGTGGTATAACTGGTAAATATAGCAAATTTGAAGGCGTTTCGTCGATAGCGTAGCCAGGATCGACTTTTACAGCAAATTCGTAGAGCGTTTGTGCCGGTCTGTCTCCGTTAAAGGCTCCCGACGTAATGTTGGCATCAAAGTGTATGGTCGATACTTTTATAATGTTTACGGGTAAGTCCGATGAATGTATTATGCCAGGATTAAGAATTTTTTCCGAGAATCCCAGTACATGTTAAATATTATTCGGCTGTTTAAACGTTATTTTATAATAGGTATTTGCTAAATATTTCGCGTTGCAGTGTATTATTGTTGGGCTTTAACGAGAAAAATAGTTCAGGATTAACTTCATTTTCAAGCCCCATCTTCGTTCGTATAAATGCTTCTATATCGGTAATGTCGTAGCATCCTGTAGGAAACTCGATAACTTCCAATTTGTTAGTTTTATCGAAATAGTAAAATTTATCGCCTTTTTCAATGTTCGGTATGGAATTGTACGAATGAAAAGATCTAAGTGCTAATTCATAATCCTTTTTCGGATCCAACACTATTGGCGTAGAAGGACGAAAAGAAAAGACGTGAGTATTACTGTTTACTCTCAACAAGTGCGACATCGTGACTGATGAATGATATGTAGTGTCAGGACTTAAGTAATACGCAGAATTATTTAAAAATTACTTATTCCTACATAAAAAATATTTAGATTTTGACTGAGACGGTGCATCCCAATGATCACTGCTCGTCGCTGTATTGTAGTGCCTTGAGGCAAATCCAACCAGATTTGTTGTAGTTCATGTGGACGAATATTCTGGATAAAAATCCTTAGAGGAGTGCGCGTCAATACTTTCATAGGAATACTTAATCCTGTTGTGTCAACCAAATCCATCGCTTAGAAATTTCAAGCAGAGATAACCACAATTGATTTGATTGTACCTTTGATATTGATCGTTGTTGTAGAAAATTTTAGCGTTTCCCAAATAACATACAAGTTCTCTCGGCGGCTTCAAGTTACCGAATGAATCAAAGTAGTCCACGTGATCGTTTATCTTCTTGTAGGCCACCCAATGAGTACCATTATTGACGGAGATATCCAAATTTACAATACCACATTCACGTTTAAGAGGCCCTGACTTGGGTAAAGTGTCTCTCATAAAAACACCCCGAAAATTCGGTATTTTCACTAATTTGGCGTAACGTGTTAGTTCGAAATCGTATAATGGTCTATTGGGCAGCGTTATTAGTTTTTTTGCTTTTTCAGAAATAGATCAAAGCCACCTTTAGCGTTTTTTCGCAAGTACCGTCCTTTACCAACGGCTTCCATTGCTTTGTTATGACGTTCATCTTCTTCGAGCTTCTTTTGGGCGTTCTTAGCATCAATACCCAGCAAACCAAGTTACGTAAAATTAACGTAAGAGTTACGGTTTTCTGAATATATGTTACGTAACTATGTTATGTAAATGTCAGCGCATATTTCTGTTTAACACTAAAAATTAACGTAAATGTTACGTTTATTGGGTCACGTAAATGTTACGTTTATTGGGTCACGTAAATGTTACGTTATTAACTGTCAGTAGATAGAACGTCCTTTAACTTTAAAGATTCAATAACTAAAGGCGATGACGCTTAGAATAAAATTTAACGAGTTGATTTCTTGTACAATTGTCACAATCTAAACGTCATTGTCGTTAGTTACAGAACCGTTAAAGTTAAAGGACGTTCTATCTACTGACAATTAGTCATGTAACTTTTGCATTAATAAGTTACGTAAATGTTACGTTAAAAAGTTCCCTAACATTTACGGAAAATTTATACTTAAATGTGACGTTTATTAGACAGTATCATTCTTAATAAAGTCGTACTTGTGAAAGAAAACTATAAGTCAAATAAAGCCCGAATAAAAATTTTCTTATCAAAAATGCAATTTTTCTGTTTATTCTATAGCACTGTTAAATCTGTCCAGGTACTAAGGTAGCTACTTTGGAATTGGAAATTTTTTAATATAAAATTTCGAATTCCGTTTTTATTTTGAATTAAAGAAATGTTTTCCTTTATAAACATTTTATGTAAACTAATAAATAAATGTTCTTTCTTGAAACTTTTTCATTAATTTATTAACAACCATAGATGTTAACAACCTATATATATCTTATCTTATGTTTTGATTTGTGAATCTCATATTCGCAACAAGCACAATTTTTTTATAAAGAATAACTTGTAAAATGAATAATGACAGTTTTTCTACCCTAGTTAATTCAGTGATTAAAAAAGAATATTATAACTATAATTTCACCATTTACTGAAACTAAAAAAATAACACATTTTATGATAGTAATAATACATTTTATAAAAATAATTATACATTTTATTAAAATAATAATACATTTTATTAAATTAATAATATATTTTATTAATTTAATTTTTTTTCCCTCTTCTTTCTTTGGTTTGCTAATGTAAATACATGAAAGTAAATGAAAATAGATGAAAATAATTGAAGATAAATTAAAATAAATGATAATACATGAAAATAAATGAAAATACATGAAAGTAAATGAAAATAAATGAAAATGGATGAAAATAAATGAAGATAAATGAAAATACATAAAAATACATGTAAACAAATGAAAATAAATGAAAATACATAAAAGTAAATGAAAATAAATGAAAATAGATGAAAATTTATGAAGATAAATGAAAATAAATAAAAATAAATAAAAATTAATAAAAATTAATAAAAATAAATGAAAATAAATGAAAATAAATGAAAATAAATGAAAATAAATGAAAATAAATGAAAATAAATGAAAATAAATGAAAATAAATGAAAATAAATGAAAATAAATGAAAATAAATGAAAATAAATGAAAATAAATGAAAATAAATGAAAATAAATGAAAATAAATGAAAACAAATGAAAATACATGTAAATACATGAAAGTAAATATTAATAATTCAAAGTAGATGAAAATAAATGATAATACATGAAAGTAAATGATAATACATGAAAATAAATGAAAACAAATGAATATACATGAAAGTAAATGAAAATAAATGAAAATGGATGAAAATAAATGAAGATAAATGAAAATACATAAAAATAAATGAAAATACATAAAAATACATGTAAACAAATGAAAATAAATGAAAATACATGAAAGTAAATGAAAATAAATGAAAATAAATGAAAATAGATGAAAATTAATGAAGGTAAATAAAAATAAATAAAAATTAATAAAAATTAATGAAAATAAATGAAAATAAATGAAAATAAATGAAAATTAATGAAAATAAATGAAAATACATTAAAATAAATGTAAACAAATGAAAATAAATGAAAATACATGAAAGTAAATGAAAATAAATGAAAATAAATGAAAATAGATGAAAATTAATGAAGGTAAATAAAAATAAATAAAAATTAATAAAAATTAATGAAAATAAATGAAAATAAATGAAAATAAATGAAAATTAATGAAAATAAATGAAAATACATTAAAATAAATGTAAACAAATGAAGATAAATGAAAATACATGTAAGTAAATGAAAATAAATGAAAAAAAATGAAATACATGTAAATAAATGAAAACAAATGAAAATACATGAAAGTAAATGAAAATAAATCAAAGTGGATGAAAATAAATGAAGATTAATGAAAATGAATGATAATACATGAAGGTAAATGATAATATTTGAAAATAAATGAAAACAAATGAAAATACATGAAAATAAATGAAAATAAATGAAAATACATGTAAATACATGAAAGTAAATATTAATAAATCAATAGATGAAAATAATTGAAGATAAATTAAAATAAATGATACTACATGAAAATAAATGAAAACAAATGAAAATACATGAAAGTAAATGAAAATACATGTAAATAAATGAAAATACATGAAAGTAAATAAAAATAAATGAAAATAAATGAAAATACATAAAAATAAATGAAAATACATAAAAATACATGTAAACAAATGAAAATAAATGAAAATACATGAAAATAAATGAAAATAAATGAAAATAAACGAAAATAAATGAAAATAAATGAAAATAAATGAAAATACATGAAATACATGAAAATACATGTAAATAAATGAAAATAAATAAAAATAATTGAAAATAAATGAAAATATTAGAAAATAAATGAAAATAAATGAAAATAAATGAAAATAAATGAAAATAAATGAAAATAAATGAAAATAAATGAAAATAAATGAAAATAAATGAAAATAAATGAAAATAAATGAAAATAAATGAAAATAAATGAAAATACATGAAAATACATGAAAATAAATGAAAATAAATGAAAACAAATGAAAATACATGTAAATACATGAAAATAAATGAAAATAGATGTAAATAAATAAAAATTAATGAAAATAGATGAAAATAAATAAAAAGAAATGAAAATACATGTAAATACATGATAGTAAATGAAAATACATGTAAATAAATGGAAATAAATAAAAATTCATGTAAATACACCAAAGTCAATGAAAATAAATGAAAATAGATGAAAATAATTGAAAATAAATTAAAATAAATGATAATACATGAAAACAAATGAAAATACATGAAAGTAAATGAAAATAAATGAAAATGGATGAAAATAAATAAGATAAATGAAAATAAATAAAAATACATAAAAATAAATGAAAATACATAAAAATACATGTAAACAAATGAAAATACATAAAAGTAAATGAAAAGAAATGAAAATTAATGAAGATAAATGAAAATAAATAAAAATAAATAAAAATTAAAAAAAATAAATGAAAATAAATGAAAATAAATAAAAATAAATGAAAACAAATGAAAATACATATAAATACATGAAAGTAAATATAAATAAATCAAAGTAGATGAAAATAAATGAAAATACATGTAAGTAAATGAAAATAAATGAAAATACATGTAAATAAATGAAAACAAATGAAAATACATGAAAGTAAATGAAAGTAAATCAAAGTAGATGAAAATAAATGAAGATTAATGAAAATGAATGATAATACATGAAGGTAAATGATAATATTTGAAAATAAATGAAAACAAATGAAAATACATGAAATTAAATGAAAATAAATCAAAGTAGATGAAAATAAATGAAGATTAATGAAAATAAATGATAATACATGAAGGTAAATGATAATATTTGAAAATAAATGAAAATACATGAAAATAAATGAAAATAAATGAAAATAAAAGAAAATAAATGAAAATACATGAAAATACATGAAAATACATGTAAATAAATGAAAATAAATAAAAATAATTGAAAATATTAGAAAATAAATGAAAATAAATGAAAATAAATGAAAATAAATGAAAATAAATGAAAATAAATGAAAATAAATGAAAATAAATGAAAATAAATGAAAATAAATGAAAATAAATGAAAATAAATGAAAATAAATGAAAATAAATGAAAATAAATGAAAATAAATGAAAATAAATAAAAATAAATGAAAATAAATGAAAATAAATGAAAATAAATGAAAATACATGAAAATAAATGAAAATACATGAAAATGGATGAAAATAAATAAAGATAAATGAAAATACATAAAAATAAATGAAAATACATAAAAATACATGTAAACAAATGAAAATAAATGAAATACATAATAAAAGTAAATGAAAAGAAATGAAAATAAATGAAAATAGATGAAAATAATTCAAGATAAATTAAAATAAATGATAATACATGAAAATAAATGAAAACAAATGAAAATACATGAAAGTAAATGAAAATAAATGAAAATGGATGAAAATAAATGAAGATAAATGAAAATACATAAAAATACATGTAAACAA